>PPLU03000003.1:600000-939491 GCA_003706615.3 Gotozyma montana
ACTCTTTTACTGTGCAAAACGGAGCACAATGAGTGGCAAGTTGACTTGTCTGGAATGTTTAGTGAGGTGGAGTTTTTTGTGCTAAAAAAAAGTCCGTTTTTTCTTACGTGTATGCGGTTCCTACCGAAACATTTAATACTATAAAAAGACTAATTCAACTGGACATAGTTTCCCGGGAAGACCCCTTGCTGGCCGTTGAGTCTGCCCGTCCACCATCCATTGGCGTCTGTTGTTCTGTCCACGACTTCGATCACGGCCCCTGCCTGGAACGTCAAGTCGCCCTGGGCCTGCGCAGCGTAGTCGTAAAGGGCAGTGCATGTTTCAACTGCTGGCACTGGCGATGGAACACCAACTGGGGCTGGGCTCGGTATGGACCCGTAGGCAGACTGTGGTGTAGCTGGCTGGCCGTACGCTGGAGCCTGGGCATAGCCACCTGGACTCTGGTACTGCGCTTTCTCGTCTGGGTAGCCATATCCTCCAGTAGCTGGGGCTGGTTGGCCATATCCTCCTGCTTGGTACTGAGCTTTCTCATCAGGGTAGCCTGGTTGACCATATCCACCAGCAGAAGGTGGAGGTGTGTATGCTGGTAATCCTGATGCTGCACCAGCACCGGCACCAACACCGGCTTCGTCACCTTTACCATAACGTCTCTTTGTCATTTCCAATTTGTTTCTTGCATGACCAACCTTGAAATGAGTAATACCAATGGCATCACATCTCTCTTGAATATCACCTCTCTTGGCATCGAAAGCTTCTTGGATATCAGAGTTCAAGTCGAAGTATGGAATCTTCATGTCTTCGAATTTGTTGTATAAAGTGTAGAAAATGTTCAACTGCATGTAGTAAAATGAAACAAACAAAGGTTGGACAAATTGAGCTTCCAATTGGAAAAGAACTGGCAATTCATCCTTTAGCATGTTGTTGTAGTATTCATATTCTTCTTGTGCCACTTGCATCTCAGCTTCTGCTTTGTACAACTTTTCTTCATCTTTTGGAGTTTTTTCTTTCTTAGCTTCAATTTTAGAATAAGTATTTTTACGTCTGTCAAAGTCCAATTGTTTATGAGATCTCTTAACAGACATTTTTCTAATTGCTTGAATCACTTTCAACAACTCCTGGGCTGGTTTAACGATTTTTTCTTCAATTAACTCCAAATCAGGTTTCAAAGTAACTTGTAATTCACCAACAATTTCTCTGTATTGAACAGCAGCTTCTATACCATCTGGATTATCTTCAGGAATAGTTGAGTTTGGATCTGATAATTTACCAGAAATTGGTTTGAAAATCTCTTCAATTGCTTTAGAGAATCCAATTTGATGAGTCAACATACCATTGACAGCATTTGAATATTTTTTAGACTCTTCACTCAATTTTTGAGTCTCAAGTTCAATTTCTTTGAATCTTCTTTCAGCATCCTCATACACAGGATCATGAGTTGTTTCACCCATGTTGAATTTTTGTCTGAAGGACTGAGGAGCCTGTATTTGATGATTGTTAGTGATGCTCGTAAATAAAGGAAAACAAACACCCTTTGCGCGCTAAACCCTGCCGCCAATTGAAAACTCAAGACGGTGTAAAACGTGGCACAGACGTGTCTGAAGGTTAACATACCCTAGAAATGGCTTTTGTGAACCCTTTAAAACTCATCTTGACTGGCTTTGTGAGTGAATTCTATTGTTATGGGGCAATGCTTTTTTCTGTTCCTCAAAAATTGAGACTAATCTTTAAAATGCTAAAAATCCGAATTCGCGAATCTTCGCGAACGAGGTGAGGCTTCAACTACCACTACAAGATTCATTAATAAAGGTCTAAATTTATGTAGGCTATTTCTCAAGAAGTATCTCGCAGAGTGATTCATGGACTTTCTTCCCAAATTTATCTGCAAGTTCCTGGTCATTTTGGTCGTAATTTTCAACAAACAATCTAGGTGTTTTGAACTGTTTTTGAATTGCAACCGCTTTTTCCAAAGAAACCCCACGTACAGTCATGAGCATTCTTACAAACATTTCTTTTGCAGTTCTCAAGTCAGATTTGCTCAACATGGTATCAAATGTAGAGTATTTGTGTGATACTTCGATTTGTGAAGTTCTGAACTTTTCTTTAAACATGTCTAAGGTTGCAGCATAATCTTTTTGATGTTCCAAACTATTAGTATCTATAACGAGTAACCTCTTATTCTGATAATATTTCTCAAGTTCTTGAGTTGTCTTGTAAATAAACTGCACGGTTTCATCTGCATTTTTAGTTCTTATGCAGTGAAAATTACTATTTGTCATTGCCAAAGATATTGAAGTTTGAATAGCTTCTGCCATTCTCTGTAACTCAGAACTAATCATTTCTTCAATCAAATAAAAAACGTTTTCAACCCCTGTTCTTTTCAATCTGAACTTTTGTTCATTATAACGACCATCTTTAATACTGGATGCCAGATCATCCAATCTTTTTCTTTCAATTATATGGTTTAAAACCACTTCTTCACTTGTGTATTTGCTTCTTGCAATCCATAAACCATCGCCAACAGATAAAGGTCTAGATTCTGACTTTATACCAATTTGTTGAAGCTTGTTTAAGAAAAATTCTCGCTGGTCTCTAGCTCTGATTTCTCTGTTATCCAAAATGAACCAGATTTCAAAACTTCCTTGATCCCAAAAATGATAAGAATGTCCTGAATATTCAAATACCCTTCTATCTCTAGGGGCAGTAACAGGTTTTCTGACGCCAACGTTTCCACCATTTTGTCTCATTCTTTCAGGTGTTGGTAACTCATTTGCAAAAACAATATTGTCTGAATCTTTCAAATGTTGAGCTAAGACTTTGCCTTCTTCTGTCAAGAAATATTTCAATGGTCTACCTTGAGATCTAACTAATTCATGATTAATCAACGTTTTAACACTGTTCCATGCCGAATGTAGTTGATTTGCAGCTGGATTAGCTTCAAAACTAGTTGAGCAATAAGGTCTAGCATTGACTGCAATTGAGTCTTTCGACATGCCCCTTGAATCTGGGTCAGACTCAAGTAGTACCAATAAGATAGCATATCCTCCTGAGTTCTTTCTGGGTACGTATGCAACAGTTGATTTTTTCTTTGGAGCACCATCGTTGTTGTTGTCATTGTTCTTCCTCTTTTTAGATTTTGGAGTATTGGCATTTATCGCTTGTGTTGGGAATTTATACCCATTCTCTTTACAGTAAGTGTCAAGTCTCTTTGTGAAGTTTTCAATGACTTTAGGCCCAATGTATCGTACTTTGGCCAAATCACTAGGTATGAATAGTGTGCCCTCGTATTCTTTTAAATGATCCAAAGCCCTGGAATATGTCATCCCAATCTTGTGCTGCCGAAGACTTAATTTGCCAATCTCATCCTCCAGCCAGTCGATGTAGAGCATCTTCAAATCAGCTGGTAAATCCATCTTTGCTTCATAGACAAGTCACAATACAGACTCTAGAGTTTAGATCGTTTTTTTGTTGTCATAAAACGCGCTCTTGGAAAGTCTGGTAATTTTCGAATCTGCCCCTACCGATTTTTTATATAATCGTGATCTCTCTGTCGGATACACCCTCTTCTCTCTTCTCTCTGTTCATTAATGCTGTATTGTTCAAGCTTATTGATCCTTTGATCTTTGTATCGGCCTCCCAGGTGTTTTATCTTTTGAACAGTTGACGGTTGTGATCTCTTTTTAGTACATCTGAACTTACATCAAATGTGTATTTCTCATGTCGCTTGAAAAAAGGTTAACTATGTGTACGAATTGAATCAGTCGAGACTCTTTAGGACCTAATGTTGTTTGATTGGTTGGCCATAAATGATAAATCTAATGGGTGGATTTATTATTTGAATGAGCTTTTTACGCTTTACGGTCCTTTAGTCCAAACTTCAGACATTTAGCTGTTTGACTTATAAGGTGTTTTTAGTATTGGTGCGCCTCTTTCAGTGACTCCACAGAATCTAAAATTACACTGTAGACAGTTTATCAGAGTATGATCAGAGTAAAAGAGAACATTGGCATCCACTGTCCACAAACCACATGGGTGATTGTAATTGTGTTTACTCGAGGAGTTTTACTCGAAGACTTGAAGTTTGGTTAGATTTACTCAGAACAATTGACAGAGAAAACTGGGGAAAATAAAAGAAGCCCGATCAATTTGTCAGATATGTCCAAATTAGGTATCAAGAGGCGACATCTGTTTAGTTCTTGAAGTAACGACGTGGGGACCAAAAGTTACTATTGACAAATGCTAAACCTTAAGTTTCACGACATTTGTAATATTTAACATAGGTCATAGAGCCTTCTACCTAGGGTCCCTACATTGAAAGTAAAAGAGTGGCCACTCAACAGTCATGGAGTGAGAAAGAGGCATGAGTGCATAATAACAACGGCGTCAATAATCTAAAAACATGGTTCGAATCCCGTTCCGAACTAAAAAAAGCGTGATGCGTTCAAGTCCAATTGGCTGATCATTCAGACTTCTCCACTTTTGCTCATGGTTTCGTGAATCTGTTGGGTGTCTTTTTATATATGGCTGGGCTGGTTTTCTTTCTCTCACACACGCTTGCGCTTAACTCGAGCTTGAATGACAAATTTCGCGAACGGGACGGAACAACTTTTTTAAAGGAGTGCATCATTCTGCATGCTAGCCATAGCCTACAGAGACTACGTAGCCGCTAGGCGCGGGAGCCTCAAGTGTGGTCCGAGTAGGGTTTTTTGACACCACTACAAGTCAATTTAATCAAAGATCCAGTGTTTCAATTGACGTGGTTTCTTCACCAGGTAGTTCAGCTACAGTAGACGATGATAATCCACTAGTTCTCTAGAAAACCCAATCAGGATAAAGTGGTTTAATAACGAACTGCGGACATTTTTTGATTTACCAATTTTCTTTTTCTGGGGTTCCAAGAGTTGTCGAAAGTTTGTCGACAATTAGAAAAAAACCTGGAGAAATTTCAAATTTCCACATGGGTATAAATAAATCAATTTTCCCTGAATAACCTTTACTTTATTTTCACTCTTTATACAAACTTTTTCGAAAACAAATCATTTCAAAATGGCTGACTTCGATGTTGAACACGTTCTCTCACAATTAACCAACAAGGAAAAAGCTGGTTTACTTGCCGGTATTGATTTCTGGCACACCTACCCAGTTGAAAGATTGGGTGTCCCATCCTTAAGATTAAGTGATGGTCCAAATGGTATCCGTGGTACCAAATTCTTTGCTGGTGTTCCAGGTGCTGTCTTACCAAATGGTACTGCTATCGCTTCTTCCTTCGACAAAGATTTGATCAAAGAAGGTGGTAACTTGATTGGTGTTGAAGCCAAAACCAAAGGTGCCCATGTCAACTTAGGTCCAACTGCTAACATGCAAAGAGGTCCAAACGGTGGTAGAGGTTTTGAATCTTTCTCTGAAGATCCATACTTAGCTGGTATTGCCTCTGCTCAAGTCATTAACGGTATTCAAGGTCAACACATCGCTGCTACTATCAAACATTACGTTGGTAACGATTTAGAACACGAAAGAAACGCTTCTGACTCCATCATCACTCCAAGAGCTTTAAGAGAAATCTACTTGGAACCTTTCAGATTGGCTGTCAAATACTCTCAACCAAAAGCTTTGATGACTGGTTATAACAAAGTTAACGGTACTCACGTTTCACAATCCAAAGAACTTCTTGATGACGTTCTGAGAAAAGAATGGAACTGGGATGGTACCATCATGTCTGACTGGTTCGGTACATACACTTCTAAAGACAGTATTGAAAACGGTTTAGACTTGGAAATGCCTGGTCCAGCCAAATACAGAACTGCTGATGCCGTTGGTGGTCAAATTGGTTCAAGAGAAATTAACATCAAAGATGTTGATGACAGAGTCAGAGGTGTTTTGAAATTAGTCAAATACGCCCTTGAAAGTGGTGTTCCAGAAAACGCTGTTGAAACTACTGAAAACAACACTCCAGAAACTTCTGCTTTATTAAGAAAATTAGCTGGTGAATCTATTGTCTTGTTGAAAAACGAAGACAACGTCTTACCATTGAAGAAAGAAGAAAAAATTGCTGTCATTGGTCCAAATGCTAAAGTCGCTACTTACTCTGGTGGTGGTTCTGCTTCTTTGGTTCCATACTACACTGTTACCCCATACCAAGGTATTGCTAACAAACTTGGTTCTAACCCACCATACACCCTTGGTGCTGAAAGTCACTTGTCTTTACCACCTTTAGGTGTTCAATTGAAAAACCCAGTCACTGGTGAAGTTGGTTACCGTTTATCTTTGTACCACGAACCAAGAGATGCTGAAAACAGAACCAAATTTGATGAATTAGACTTGAATTCTTCTTTCAACATTTTGTTTGATTACTACCACAAAGATATCAAAGACGTTTTCTACGGTGACTTTGAAGGTATTTTCACTCCAGAAGACTCTGGTGTTTACAACTTTGGTTTACAAGTTGTTGGTACTGCTCAAATTTTCATTGATGATAAATTAGTTGTTGACAACAAAACCAAACAAACTTTTGGTGGTTCTTTCTTCTCAGCTGGTACTATTGAAGAAAAAGGTACTATCGAATTGGAAGGTGGTAAATCTTACAACGTTAGAATTGAATTCGGTTCTGGTAAAACTTACACTATCAAACCAACCTCTGGTGTTGATTTCCTTGGTAATGGTGCTGTTTCTTTCGGTGCTGCTAAGATCATTGACGCTAAAGAAGAAATCCAAAAAGCTGTTGACATTGCCAAATCTGTTGACAAAGTTGTCTTATCTATCGGTTTGAACGGTGAATGGGAATCTGAAGGTTACGACAGAGAAAACCTTGCTTTACCAGGTTACACCAACGAATTGGTCAGTGCTGTCGCTGCTGCTAACCCAAACACTATTGTTGTTAACCAATCTGGTACTCCAGTTGAATTCCCATGGGTCAGTGAAGTTAAAGGTTTGGTCCAAGCTTGGTTCGGTGGTAACGAATTGGGTAACGCCATTGCTGATGTCTTATACGGTGATGTTAACCCATCTGCTAAATTATCATTGACTTTCCCATTGAAATTCGAAGATAACCCAGCTTACTTGAACTTCAAAACTGAAAGAGGTAGAGTCTTATACGGTGAAGATATCTTCATTGGTTACAGATACTACGAAAAGTTACAAAGAAGAGTTGCTTTCCCATTCGGTTTCGGTTTATCTTACACCACTTTTGCTTTCTCTGACTTGAAGGTCTCTACTGATGAAGCTAATGACAAGATCAAGATTGCCGTCAAAGTCAAGAACACTGGTTCTGTTGCTGGTAAAGAAGTTGTTCAAGTTTACTTCTCCAAGACTGAAACTGATGTTATTAGACCTGTTAAAGAATTGAAAGGTTTCGAAAAAGTCTCTTTACAACCAGGTGAAGAAAAAGTTGTTGAAACTGAATTATCTTTGAAAGACTCCTTATCCTTCTACGATGAATACAGAGGTGAATGGTCTCAAGAAGCTGGTGAATACCAAGCTCAAGTTGGTCCATCTTCTGATGACATTGAATTGATTGAATCATTCACTGTTAAATCATCTAAATTCTGGACTGGTTTATAAATGTCATGAGTTCCTCTAATGAAAAGGCTAGATAGATCATAGAATTATTTAGTTCAAAAATTTAACGTATTTACTGATATATTTTTGAGATTGTAGATCTAAGTTTAATATATCTTCGTCTTTTCTCTTTCAGAGGTTGATAAAAATAAACGACTATAGCTATGAGCCTATGACCTATCTTACAAATTTCCAAAATTGTTTTGAATCTATATTGTGCAGTTCTAATCTTTATGTATGTCAAATACTAGCTTCTTAACGGCTTTGTTATGGTCAACATCACTCTGTGAATTCGATCTTTTCTTTGTGCTAACTTTTTTACCCTCAAATGAAAAGTACTTAACCCTGTCTATTCTTGGTGGTGTAACATATGAAGGGATCTGAATTCTCTTATCATTAGTCCACACGGTATTCAATCTGATCTCTTCTGTAACTTCTCCTGGTTTATAGTATTTGATTGCTCCTGGAAACTCCTGTATGCTTAGATCTTGCAGCACTCTTCTCTTGGACCCAGTTTTACTCCGTATGATAGAGGATTCCTCGACGTTTTCTTTGTTGTATGTGATATCATTCTCATCTTGGATAGTGACTTTTAGATTAGATGCTAGTTGTAGTTCGGTGGAGTAGTCTTTGTCGTCGCTGAAGATGGTGAAGCCTAACTGCGGGATAGGCTTATTTTTGAAGAAAGTTGAGACGTCTTCCTGGGGTTGGACGTGTTGTGGAGATTGTTTAGGTATCTGGTTTCTCTTTGGGGGTGAAGATCTTGTTCTGTTATGTGTGATACTTTGGTTTAACTCGTCTTTCAAAGGCGAGAGTTGTGGTGTTGATGGTTTTGACAAACTCGGCTGCCTTATATTGCTGTCTTTGGAAGAGAGTGCTATTCTTCTTGGGGATGGGGATCTGGACATCATGATCTGGCTTTGTGATAGAGTATATATTCTTGCAGAACTACTTATACCGCGCAGCTTTAGGGGGGGTTATTGTTCAAAGTAGGGAAGTAAAGAGTAAAAATATAAAAGTGCCTTTAAATTTTGAAATCCAAACCAAAACAAACGGGATTTTTTTGTT
This sequence comes from Gotozyma montana, assembly GCA_003706615.3. Classification (NCBI taxonomy): domain Eukaryota; kingdom Fungi; phylum Ascomycota; class Saccharomycetes; order Phaffomycetales; family Phaffomycetaceae; genus Gotozyma; species Gotozyma montana. The sequence goes on from PPLU03000003.1 coordinate 608,620, forward strand.
TAGGAATAAAATACGGGCGCGTTTGAGATTTTAGCGTGTCGCTCACGTAAGTTGAAACACAAAGTTTGTTCAAGCTAAGACGAGGCCAGTTGGTACTTTGGAGGCTTCTCGTGCTCGTATTTCCCGCTAGTGCAGAGCCAGATTGACGATTTTGTGGCGTTGCTGACATCGGAAGAGGAGCTGATAGCTATGGAAGCGATATCATTGTCAGCATAGGCAGGTGGTATTGAATAGATGTCGACTGAAGGGTGCAAAATGTGAATTTGAGTCTTGAAAATAAGTTCATTGATGTTGGTATTCATTTTGTATCTGCCTTTTTCGTTAAACCCTTTTGATTGCTCCACTAAGTTCTCTTCATCATACGTGTTTGTCTCAATTCCAAGTGTTATCAGTAAAAAATGGCTAATCTTCATGCTGCTTGGAAAGTCATCATGATCATTACTGTTATAAGGATACACTTTGAATCCCATGACTCTTGGAATCAAAACATCCCAAGACTTCTCAACTGCTTCAAAAGTGGTGTCTTCCCTCTTGAAATGGTAATCTAGAATGCTCTCTTTTTGCTCATTTATGTACATCAAATTGGTGGTGAAGGGTATTGATAAACATTTCAATCTTTGAACAAAATGAACCTTCGCATATCTTATGCAACCATATTCAGCACCCATCTCTCTAGGTTTGGCTGTTAGTGACACGTTTATCGAATCACCTATTCTGCAAACTTTGGAATTCACGCAGAGATTGTAAAACAATTTATCTTTCCAACATCCAACAGAGGCAACACAGTCACTAAGCAACAAAGAGTTATCAGCAGGGACACGGATGATTGTTATTTTCTTTTGAATTGGTGTGAACGACTCATTGTTCTGTCCTGAATCAATATTAACTTCTAGATTATATGACCTTGACCCCAGATTTGAAAATATACTTTCAGCGGTTGTTGGATCTATCGAAAACTGGAATGGGAAAGTATAGGAACCTTTCAATAGTTCAAAGGACCCAACAGAGTACTGATAGAAATCGTTGATGGTGGTTTTGGCGTTCTTATAAACTAAGCGCCTAACATCGTTATTCTTTGTAAATATGGCATCAATCGTCTTCCCAATGAATCTTATACTGACAGAATTAATGGGCGCTGAACTTCTAATGACATTCAACTGTAAGACACCTCTCAACACGCTTGGCTCACTCTGTTCCATCTCTCCTTTATTCAACCCTTTCACAAATACTACCTCATCCACAACGAGTAATTTGACAGTAAACAGTTTAGTCAATGAGTGGAAAGTGTCAGATATTCGAGTGAAGACACTGTTTGGAAACATGCTGCTAGAATTGATGATGGTCTGAATCTCTGACTTCTCCAACCTGGTGAAGTTGTCTATCGTTGGTAATGATATTTAACATAAACACGAAGATCGAATAAACAATGAAAAGTTTGACACATAAAAAATGAACTTTGAAAAAAAAACAATAGCGCCTCCTGGTTTCGATCCAGGGACATCAGGGTTATGAGCCCTGCGCGCTTCCACTGCGCCAAGGCGCTGCTATTGCTGTCTTAAACAACTGTTCAATTGCCATATTCCGCAAAATTTTCAATGTTGGGAGTTCGATTCCCGCCATCTGCATTGACAACAATGCATATAAAATTACATTCATAAGACTTTTTGAGTATTTGTAAACTCTAAGAAGTAGATTCAATGCTTCTTGATTTTTTTAGCTTAGTATTTGCTGGCCGATAACCTTTTCTTGTTCCATAATTCTCATCACATTGTCGTGTGCATTCGTTTATTACTATTTCTGGTTAGGGCAGCAGTGAGTCCACACATCGGAACGGAAACATCTTATCCCCAGGTTTTAACCTTTCAAGACTTGACACATTCCATTGATCTCTATTCAGGGTTCAATACACTCTAATGAAGTAGTATTAAAGCACAGAAAAGCCCCAGAAACAATGAGAGATGTACACAAACATCGAAGCCGATTCGTTCTACAGTGTTTCCCCTATCAAACACTTCCCAATTTTCTGCATGTGAAAAAAATCTGCAAGTCATCGAGGAAAAAAAAAAATACTCGAGGAAAAAAAACAAGATTCATTTCCAGTTTAACGGTTTCCTTTCTAAAGTTTGAATTTGAAAGATGAGGATCAGTCATAAGCTGCAGAAAGCACATGAGGAAGACTCCAAGGCGACGTTCTCCTTTGAGTTTTTTGTCCCAAAGACAAGTCAAGGTGTCCAGAACCTATACGATAGAATGGACAGAATGTACAACTTGAGCCCTCAGTTCATCGATGTCACTTGGAATGCCGGTGGTAGATTATCTAACTTGACCACTGATATCGTTCAAACAGCTCAATCCGTTCTTGGTTTGGAAACTTGTATGCACTTAACTTGTACCAATATGCCAGTTGAACTCATTGATAAAGCCTTGAAAGATGCCTATGAATCAGGTTGTCAAAATATTTTGGCCTTGAGAGGTGATCCCCCAATTGAAGGTGGTGAATGGACTGCTGTTGAAGGTGGTTTCAGATATGCCAAAGATTTGGTCAGATATATCAGAGAAAAATATGGTGATCATTTCGATATTGGTGTTGCAGGTTATTCAGAAGGTCACACTGAAGAATCTAGTTCTGAAGTCTTAATTGAATACTTGAAAGAAAAAATTGATGCTGGTGCTGATTTTATCATCACACAAATGTTCTATGATGCTGACAAGTTCATTGAATGGTGTGCAAAATTAAGAGAAAATGATATCAATGTTCCTATCATTCCTGGTATCATGCCAATATCCTCGTACGCTGCTTTCCAAAGAAGAGCTACCTGGTGTGAAATTAACATTCCTGAAGACACTGCTAAAAGATTACTTGAAGTCAAAGATGATGATCAAGCAGTCAGATCATTAGGTACCGAATTGGTCTCTGAGATGTGTCAAAAATTGTTAGATTCAGGATACGTGAAACATTTACATTTCTATACTATGAACTTGGAAAAAGCTTCAGTTATGGTTTTGGAAAGATTAGGTTTGATCTCAGCTAAAGGTACAGATCACTTACCATGGAGAAAATCTTTGAATCCAAATAGAAACAATGAAAGTGTCAGACCAATCTTCTGGAAAAACAGAAAATACAGTTATATAACAAGAACCAAAGATTGGGATGAGTTTCCAAATGGTAGATGGGGTGATCCAAACTCTGCTGCTTTCGGTGATGTCGAGTTATTTACTTCTGGTTTACTTCGTCAATCAGCCAAAAGATCTATTGAACTTTGGGGTGACCCAAAGACCATTCAAGATTTATCAGAATTAGTTATTTCATACTTGCAAGGAAAAATTAACTCATTGCCATGGTCAGATACTCCTGTTTCATCTGAGATCGATGCTATCAAATCGCAACTTACAGAAGTGAACAAACAAGGCATCATCACCATCAACTCACAACCATCTGTTAATGGAGCAAGTTCCACGGATCCAGTCTACGGTTGGGGTCCTAGAAATGGATTCGTCTATCAAAAACAATACTTAGAGTTTTTGATCCCAAAAGCTAAATTGAATGCATTGATTGAGAAAATCGATGAATTCAACAGTCCACACAACACGCATAACAACTCCAAAGATGACTTCAACGTCTTAACATACTTCACTATTGATGTCAGTGATGACTTGCACTCAAACTCCAAAGATGACTCAGCTAATGCCGTTACTTGGGGTATCTTCCCAGGTCAAGAAGTTTTACAGCCAACAATTGTCGAGAAAGTGTCATTCTTAGCCTGGAAAGATGAAGTTTTCAGAATTGCTGAAGAATGGGCTTCAATATTTGATGCTCAAAGTGAAAGCAAAAAAATCATCAAATCATTAGTTGAAGACTTCGCTCTGGTCAACATAGTGGACAATGATTTCGTCGGTGAGGATAAGATCTTCAAATTGCTCCAAAACTTATAAATCACGCATCCATCATCACCTTCCTCCTTTTAGAGTCTCATTTCCAACATACGACAGCTCCCCTACATGAATTTCAACATTTCAATTCTATTATTTCCAATTTCTAGCATGAATTCTTTTAACGACAAAATAATGTTCAATATCATATGTTTATACTACACTCAATTTTATAGAAACATACTCAGCACATCAACTGTGCGAATCTCAATGGATTAATGAGAGCAGCTAGCCAACAATAGCTACACTATCCTATTTAATAAATAACACATTGTAAGCCTAATGTTCCTCGAGGAAAAACGAAAATTTCGAGATCATTCTAACTTGGTAAAATAAAACAACGGTTTACTGGTACAACTCGAATCATGAGGTCTCAGCTTCTGTCAGTGCTTCTACTGAGTGCTTCAGCCTTAGCTCAGATCAATCTCCGATTGGTGGCAAACTGGGAGAATCCTCCGTTTGAATTGAGACTATTGTAAGTACCATCGCGTTTTGAACAGCACGTCACATATCTAACATAAATCATCAGGGAAACAGTTGCATCGGAAAACGAAACATACTATAACAAAGTGCTGTCGAAGATTGCGTCATTCTCACTCGACGATGATGATGAGGATCTCGAAGAGAGCGATGAATCAATTGAAAGAACAGATGAAGTGTTATACGAAGAGGTGTTTGATCTATTGACACCAACTGAACGTGCATTGTATGACATACCTTTAGCCAACAAACTTCATTCTCCAAGGATCATCTCACACTTCAAGTACTATAACGAGTCGGTTATTCCTAAGTTCGAGTCTAAATTGAAGGCCAAATGTGGGAAAGTTCCTCAGACTTGGTTACAATACAACGATGTGATTTATTGTAATCCTGATGACGTTTATGCATTGATGACTGATGGTCAGGCGAAATCTGATGAGGATATATTGCTGCCCTTTGATAGAGTTATTGGCGAATCTGGACCAATCTTGATTTTATATGGGGATGTCAAAGATCCATTATTCAAACAGTTCATTTCCAATCTATATCAGAGCTCTACTGATGGTAAATTCAGATTTGTTTGGAGATACGTTAGCCAAAATGATGGTGAAAGAGAAGTTTTAAATGGCTATGGTATTGATCTAACCTTAAAGAGAACTGATTATATTGTTATTGATGACAGAGATATTAAGAATGGAGGACAAAAAGTCTTGAAGGAAAAAGATTCAAGTGACTTTAATGAAGACAATGCATTTTTGAACAGATATTCTGAACAAATAGAACCCGTCCAACAGTCTGATATTGCCGATTTGGATCTCAAGTTGAGCTCATTTGCCCTATCTTCTGAAAACCAAACTGAAAACTATGAAAACTTGAAAAGAGTCATCAATGGTCTTCCAAAATTTACCAAAGATTTATTGAGCAAACCAGTCGATGAGGAAATTATCGAACAAGTTGATTATAATGCGAAAGTTGGTCTGACATCTGATACATCTGCGATCTTCATTAACGGTGCGCCATTGGACGAAGATAATCAAAACGTTTTTGGTATTTACGATCAAATCAAGTCTGAACTCAAACACATCGAACGTCTCAAAAATCTTGGATTCGATGCGTTCAATGCTAGAGATATATTAGGAAAGTTTTCATTATATTCACTTTACACAAACAGAGGTTCAAAATCTTCCAGACATTTGATTGAATCTGAAGACAGTCCAGTTGTTTACTTCAACGATGTCGAAACTGATAAAGAATACGCCAGACTTTCAAATGATTTGAATGTTTACATCAATAGATTTCAATTTGGTCAAATCCCTCCATTAAGACAGAACGTACATTCAGTTGTTTTCATCGTTAGACCATCTGAAAAAGAATCATTGTTAACCTTGACTAACCTATACACGTCCATCCTTCAAAATGGTATTGCTCAACGAATTGGATTAGTTCCTATAATTGAAAATTATGATGATGCTTTGATAGCCAATAACATATATCATATTGTGGAAACCAAAGGTGTCAAGAAGGCTTTAAAATATATTCAAAAGTTAATCACTGAAAAGCACAAGCCAAAATCATTGACCGAAAAGGATTACGTTTCAGGGATTGTGAAACCATTTCTAACTAACTTCGATGTTCAAAAGCCTTCCATTGTGGTTAATGGATATTTCTTCGATTTGGACTCTGATTGGCCATATACCATCACCAGACAAATTACTTCTGATGTTCAATATCTAACAGCGTTGATCTATAACGGAAGAGTACAATACCCGGAAGATTTAGCAGAAGTGTTTTATGCTGGAAGTAAAACACGTCGTCATTCATTAGTCGCTCCAGAAGACCCGGCTCAATATGACTACAAACTAATCACTCCTGAATTCTTGAAATCTCTATCAGTTTTCTCCAACGAAGTTTTACAAATCAAGAAAGATAATAAGGATGACTTGACCAACTTCTATACCTTAACATTAGGTGGGAGTTTAGGTTCTAAATTTACTTTACAACAATTATTGGAGATTTCCAAATTTGCATTGAAAACCAAGCATAATATCAGAATCAGAGTCATTGATCAATCTGAAGGAATCAGTTTTTATGGTAGACTTACCCAAGCTTATAACGATTCGATTGAAAAGGCTATCGAAGTCATTGAGAACATACTATCAGAACATGAGTTTGTTCCTTTTGAAGAAAACCAAGTCATTGGTGATCTGTTAAAGACTATCGATATCGAAGATAGAGATTTCTTGTTGTTGAATGGTCGTTATATCAAATTGGATAGACTTATTGATGAAAGTGTTGTTAAATTTTTCATTGATAACGAACTGGAAACCAGATTATCGTTGACTGAAGCTCTGTTACAAAAGAGAACCTTCGTCCCAACTATCCATACATTTCATGATTGGTATGAAATTTTTTCTTCTGTTGTTACAAAGACTTATTACGTTGAGCAGAAAGGTTTGACAAAGGGTTCCTTGAACTCTAGATTTGACTTCAGTAATGCTAAGACGGATAAATCCATCCGCTTCGGTGATAAAGAGACTAGTGATATTCATGTTTTGCTAACAATTGATCCAGCTCAGGAAATTTCTCAAAGGCTGGTTTCTTTGGTTGAGGCAGTTAAGAATTTACCATTTGTATCGATTGAAATTTTGCTTCAACCAACTAAAGAATTGGAAGAACTACAAGTTAAGAGGTTTTATCTAGGGAACATACAGTCAAAGGTTCAATTCGACGATGAAGGTTTCATTAAGGAGGTTGAATATGTTAAATTTGATAATGTTCCAGAAAAGACTATTTTCTCATTAGACGTGGATGTTCATCCAAGGTGGATTGTTGTTCCTAAAGAAAGTAGAAGTGATTTGGATAATGTTTTGCTTGAACAGTCAGGACCTGTGACAGGAACTTACGAGCTTGAAAATATTATTATTGAAGGTAATGCATTCATTGATGAGACATTAGAATCTCCAACTGGTTTATCTATTCAAATACAAAACTCAGATACTAATGTGATGAGATTGTTTGGATACTTGCAACTCAAAGCAAATCCAGGCTTGTGGGACCTCAGCATCAAGGAAGGAAGATCTTCACAGTTATTTTCTTTATTGAGTGTTGATAGTTTGAAAAATAAAGATTTGACTGTCCACGATTCCATTCAGTTGAGTTTGTTAGATTTACAAGGAGGAAACATCTTCCCAAGATTCATCAAGAAAGAAGGTACAGAAAACGAAACATTGATTGTGTCTGATAATGATTTAATTGAGGCTGAGAAAGAAGAACAGAAATCAAGCAAAGGATTCTTCTCCAAATTATTGTCTTCTAAGAAAGTTGAAAAGAAACAGGCAGACATAAACATTTTCACAATTGCCAGTGGTCACTTGTATGAACGTTTGGCTAGCATCATGACTGCGTCAGTGATGGCAAACACTCAACATACAGTTAAATTTTGGTTGATAGACAATTACATGTCCCCAACATTCAGAGAATTTTTACCACATTTAGCTGAAAAATACGGTTTTGAATATGAATTGATCACATATAAATGGCCATCTTGGTTAATTGGTCAGCGTGAGAAACAAAGAACTATTTGGGGTTATAAAATTTTATTCTTGGATGTTTTGTTCCCTCAAGATTTGGACAAGGTTATCTTCGTCGATGCCGATCAAATCGTTCGTACTGATTTGAAAGAATTGGTAGATTTGGATCTAGAAGGTGCTCCTTATGGATATACCCCAATGGGTGAATCAAGAGAAGAGATGGAAGGTTTCAGATTTTGGAAACAAGGTTACTGGAAGAATTATCTTGGAGACCAATTCAAGTATCATATAAGTGCTCTTTATGTCATTGATCTAAAGAGATTTAGACAGATTGCTGCAGGTGATAGATTAAGACATCATTACTCCGTTCTGTCAAAAGATCCTAACTCATTGTCCAATTTGGATCAAGATTTGCCTAATAACTTACAGCATCAATTGAAGATATTTTCATTGCCTCAAGATTGGTTGTGGTGTGAAACCTGGTGTGATGATGAAAGTTTGAAGACAGCAAAAACTATTGACCTTTGTAATAACCCATTGACCAAAGAACATAAATTGGATAGAGCGAGACGTCAAATTCCCGAATGGAATGTGTATGATCAAGAGATACAAGAATTGCATGACTCTGTTTTTGAGACTAAATCAGAAGAAGAGAACAAAATTGACGAAGTGATTCAAGAAGTGCAAGAAAGTGAAGAACTCCATGATGAGTTATGAACTCAAAACTATTATGTATAACGATTCACAAATGTGTATATAAGACTTAAGTCGATGAATAAAACGTCTAGATATCCATAAATATTAATATACCGGCGTAAATCAACTATTCGCAAAATTTGTACATGTCCAAAATATAATTCTATCTTGAAAAGAGTAAGAATATTATAAAGACGTATATGACTCTTCAGGTATATAAGAGCTAGCAATATTATTCTAGTTGATCTATATAATTAATAAAATGCAAATTGAATAATTGAATATCGTCCACGTCGACGATGTGATCGGCCATGATCATTTATTGAATAATTATATTTTGGTAATTATTGTGCCAATAATTATTTTTGTTTTGAGTATTGAATACAAAAACTTTGATCCCTAATTAATTTAGGAAAATTCAAATTATTTAATATTAATTAAACTCATGAGATGATTTTTTAAGAAATACTTGAAGACAGGCAATTTCTAGCTTTTTGATTCATTATAAATGACTTGGTTCAATATTCTGCAAACTAAACATATACGATTTTCTACAATATATTGAAGTTTGCTCCACTAGCCTTTTCAACTGCAGCTAGTAATTTTTTTTTTCGATTTTTTTTACCGCGTAATTGTAAGTGACACAACATGGCACCAGTATCTAGAAAATAGAGGAAATATACTGCTCTCAGTCCTTGAGTTTTTTCGGAATTGGGTGTAAAACAGTAAATCATTGAAGAGTTTAGTGTGAATCTCTTTCATGGTGCCGAAACATCTTTTTCCTACTCATCGCTTGTGTTTCAAATATTATAGTCTGCCGCTGAACATTTGTGTGTCACCTTTTGTTTTAGCTCGATATAAGTTCAAACAATTTTCTCTCTTTCTTTACACATTCTTTTGAACCATAACTTACAAACCCCAAGTTACAATTCACATTCACAATGAGCACACCTGAAAAGGGAGTGCAAGAAACCCATAGAAAAGAAAGAGTCTGTTCAAACTTAGAAGGATTCAGACGGTCCATTGCATTTCTTGGGGTCGCTGTACTAATGTTTATTGGGATGCTTCATTATCATCCCCCAAATCAACCAATGGGAAGAATTGTGATTGCTGGTTACGTTGGGTGCTTCACTTTAATTGGTTGTCTGACGGTTTCTATCCTATACTTCTTTTTCCGTCATATTTCACCTTGCCGCCAATGGGTAGGAAAACAACAAAAGAAAAAGGTTCAATGAGAATTGATAAACTGGCAGATATTGTGATCACCAGTTCACAAGAGACGAACGCCAATATCGAAACTCACGGTTCAGATGTGAAAACTGGCAATCAAAAAGTTCTTAAGGGACTGTCCGATATTAAAGAAATTCTGAACAAACAAGGCAAACATTTGAGATAGCTGAAATACTGAAACACTGATAAGATATTGGTTTCGAATTTTTAATCATGTGTTAGAGATCGAGTTGAAATTGATTATAATTCGATCTATTGGTCCATCCTCAGATAGCAATATATGCCATACTTTATGCCTTGCAAAATCTCAAGTTGTAACTTTTTGATCTCAATTCTCCAGTAAATATTAGTTTATTTTCAGACATTAGTTTAATGTGGTCCAACTTCTCTTACAAAATAAAATCGAAGGATTGGAATACTAACCACAGTCGCCTTAATCTGGTCACTGTACCAGATGCCTAAAAAACTTTGAAAGAACGAAAATCTTGTTTCAGGGATAAGGAATCTTTGAATATAATGATTCATGATTCATGGCTCATGAGCTCGAAACTCACTCCCAGTGTTCTGTAACGGCTATTATCCATGTGAAATAGGTAGGCATATAGAAGAAAACGGGGTTTGATTTTAAATACCCGGTTCGTGGTGTGTGAAAAATCAAACTCATTTTGAAAAGATGAGCAAAAGAGTAAATCAACTTACACCCAATTTTCATACTGGAAGATTCAACAGGATGTTCAGGCCCATCCCAAGTTCCTCTTTGACACCTTCAAAGTCGATACATACCCTATTTTCCTCATCCCTACGGCTTTATGCCACCAAAGCTTCGGACATACCCAACCTCTCTCATCAACCGATTCAACCAACATACACTACAAATCCAAACATCACCAAGCATAAATCCCCAACGAGGGCAAAACCTAAACAGAGCAGGAACAACATCATTGAACGTCTTAATGAATCCGTAATTAAGGTTCCATCACCTAAAGAATTGAAGAGCTTTCTGGACAATTACATCATTGGGCAAACAACAGCAAAGAAAGTCATGTCAGTTGCAGTCTATAATCATTATTTGCGAATCAATGACAAAGTTAAGAATCTTACGAAGAAGTTGGAAGCAGAGAGACTGAAGAAAGATGATGAAGCATACTCTCCAAGTGATAACGTTGTCAAACCACTAAAACAGACACCTGAACAGATTGGGTTCAAGATTGAAGATTTAGAAGATGAAGATCTGGAGTTGAGCAAGTCAAATATTCTTCTGTTAGGACCATCAGGTTCTGGTAAAACATTGATTGCACAAACCTTAGCAAGAATCTTGAATGTTCCATTTTCCATCACTGATTGCACACAACTGACACAGGCTGGTTATATTGGTGAAGATGTGGAGCTTTGCATTCAACGGTTATTGATCAATAGCGGTTATGATGTTGAGAAAGCAGAAAAAGGGATTGTTGTTTTGGATGAAGTGGATAAGCTGGCAAAACCACTGATGATGGGTGGCACAAAAGATGTTGCTGGTGAAGGTGTGCAGCAGGCACTACTAAAGTTAATTGAAGGAACAACTGTCCAAGTTCAAGTGAAAAAGCCTATAAATAAAGAAACAGATACTATTGGAAATAACACTGTTTCCAAAAAGACAGAAACTTACCACGTTGATACTAGTAATATCTTGTTTGTGCTGATGGGTGCATTTGTTGGTTTAGATAAACATATTGTGACTAGAGTTCAACAAACAAGAGACGTCGAGAATAAAGATAAAACATCTCAAGAACCAGAGCCAAAGTCCGATGAAATATCGAACAGACATAAGATCAAACAGATTGAGTTAGAGAATGGCCAAACAGTATCCGCATTGGAGTTGGTAACACCGCAAGACTTGACTACATATGGGATGATTCCAGAGCTTATTGGAAGAGTGCCAATTATCACCGGGCTGGACTCTCTTAATGAGAAAAATCTGCTCTCCATCCTCAAAGAGCCAAAGAACGCTTTGCTGAACCAGTACAAGTACATCTTTGAGCAGTTTGGTGTGAAGCTGGTGATCACAGAGCCTGCATTGGTGAAGATATCAGAGCTGGCGTTGCAGGAGGGCACCGGTGCGAGAGGGCTACGGGGAATCATGGAACGGCTGCTGCTGGGAGTGAACTACGAGCTGCCGGGCTCAGGCGTCGCTGCGGTGCTCATCAGCAGAAGCTCCGTCGAGTCGCTCGCCAGTGGGAACGTTGTTGCAAAGTACTACTCTTCGGAAGAAGCTTCGGTGCTTCTAGAAGATCTCGCGAATGAAGATCCCAAGGCTGTGACGTAATCTGGGGGACCGGCTGACAGCACAATAAATACACTCTCGAAGATTAGTCCGCTTTGTAGTTTATAAAGCCCCTCCTCTCACTTCAACTGTTCTACCATCTATACACTACCACACCACTTCATCTTCACAGCACACAACAACTCCTGAGTGTACAAGTCCAGACTTCACACGCCACGTACGGCTTTAGCCCATTGCTTATAATAGAACAAAGACCCTGAACTGGAAGCAACATCCTTCATGGACAATCCACAAGTTTCGAGGAGGAGCAGCTTGTCTTCTTTTTTCAATAAGAGGAAGTTAAAATCAGAGGATACACTCCCCGAATCTTTCGACGAACAAGAGGAAGACGACCAAGTCTCCCTTGATAGTGAATACGGGACAAAATTCAACTACACTCATAAAAGCTCAGATACGAGCAGACTATACCAAAAGCATCTCAACAAATTCTCAAAAAGAGTTCTAATGACTCCAGTGGAGAACAGCGCAGCACAGCCACGCTCTGCCGCTTCTACAACTATAGCAAAAAAGTTCAAACAATTCACAAGCAACTCTACAAAAGGCGAGCAACTACGGCAAACCCATAAGACTATTAACTCGAGCAAGGAAGCCTATGATCGTACACTTGAAAAATGGGATCGTTTGAAAAGATTAAATGAGACTGCAAAATTCAACGATCCCATGATATTCGCAGAAGAGAGATTGAGCACATTTTTGGATTACTATGACTCTTATCTACGGGGAGAACCACAGACACTTCATGACACAGAAGATTTCATTTCATTCTGGTCAGTATCCACGTTAAAATATCTTACAGGAGTAAATGTGGTGGTAACAGATAGTATATTGACTGAGTTTGAAAATTTCGATCTCAAGCACTTGGATAGAATGCGCATATTCAAACTGGATGACAGATATTTTGGCATTGAATGGGCATGGCAGTTAGCTATTGATAATCCAGGATCTGAAGTTTATGATTATTCTTTGAATGAGATTGTTTATAATTCAACAACTGCAGATGGTCAGAGTCGTTCACATTTGGTAGGTCCCAATAATTTTCATCTGGTTCATGGTAATTCATTGCTTGACCTTCCATTTTCTAAAAACTCATTTTCATTCGAGTTAGCCTATAATCTATTCTTACAAGTGAAAGAGAATGACTGGGTTCCGGCTTTGAAAGAATTGTACAGAATATTGCAGCCACAAGGAACTTTAAACTTATTCATGATGGATTTCAAAACAATTAATTGTTCAACTGATAGTTATGGACGATTTTTCATGAAATGCAGAGATCTGATGATGAAACAAGGAATTGATCCAATGCCATGCCGAAGAATCATCGCTAGAATGAAAGAAGCTGGCTTCGCCGAAGTGAAATATTCTTTTATCTCTTTGAAGAAAGGTGTTCCCAATACTGTTGGAATGATGATGGATTTCATCAGTGGATATTTCGAGTATGTTCTTTTTGAAAAGATTGCAAAACTCTCATTGACTCAAGAAGACTTGGATGAGTTCTCTCAGCTAAAATTACAGTATCATGAGGATCTGAGGAATGGAAAATTACTGGAAGAGTTTGGTGATGCATACTTCATGTTTGCTTTTGGCAGAAAGGAAGTATAAATCATATTACTCTTCATCAAAAATTTAAAAACAAAAAAAACACACAATATTTAATATTTATTACAGTTTTCCTGGCATCATGCTTCAGGTTAAGTATGACATTGTACCAGGCCTTTAATCAATCATAATTATTTAGTTCTTTTCAATTCGTAGAGACACCAAAAGGATGTAGTTTAATATTTACGCTAGATCTAGAAGGAGAGATGCGTAAATTTCAGCATTAACATTAGGATTTTAGTCAGATGCGAAAAAAAAGTTTTGACAAAAATCGAAATTGGAACCAAATCGAACTTCAACATTTTATGTTTAAAACCAAAAATTCCAATTGTATTAGACTCTTGAACAGAAATTTAAGAAACATTGGAACTTTTAGAAACATGTCAACTGAAATCGAATGGACTGCTGCTAAAGTAAGTGATCCCGCCTTCATATCTCAACATCCTTTGCACCGCGCGCTTAAGATGAGATGATGCGTTGATAAAGATAAGTTCATAATACTAACCGCCGTCACTCAGGTCCGTACCACCTTCTTGGACTACTTCAAGGAGAATGGCCACAAGTTTGTGCCATCATCATCTGTCGTCCCATTCGATGATCCAACTTTGTTATTTGCCAACGCTGGTATGAACCAGTACAAACCTATCTTTTTAGGAACTGTTGAACCATCTTCTGATTTCTACAATTTGAAAAGAGCCGTTAACTCTCAAAAATGTATAAGAGCTGGTGGTAAACATAACGATCTAGAAGACGTCGGTAGAGATTCTTACCATCATACATTTTTTGAAATGTTGGGTAACTGGTCTTTCGGTGATTACTTCAAGAAGGAAGCTATAGAATTCTCCTGGAACTTGTTGACTAAAGTCTACGGTCTACCTGAAGATCAGATATATGTTACCTACTTTGGCGGTGATGAATCTTTAGGCTTAGAACCAGATTTAGAAGCTAAACAACTGTGGGAATCTGTTGGTGTCAATCCAAAGAGAATCTTACCAGGTTCAGTTAAAGATAACTTCTGGGAAATGGGTGATCAAGGTCCATGTGGTCCATGTTCTGAAGTCCATTTCGATAGAATTGGTGGTGGAAGAGATGTTGCTCATTTAGTCAACGAAGATGATCCAAATGTGATTGAGATCTGGAACAACGTTTTCATGCAATACAACAGAGAAGCTGATAAGTCTCTGAAACCATTACCAGCCAAACACATTGATACTGGTTTAGGTTTCGAGAGATTGGTTTCCATTTTACAAAACGTTTCTTCCAACTATGACACTGATGTTTTCCAACCTCTGTTCAAGAGAATTCAAGAAATCACCGGCGCTAGATCTTACACTGGTAAATTCGGTGACGAAGACGTTGATGGTATCGATACCGCTTACAGAGTTTTAGCTGATCACGTCCGTACATTGACTTTTGCCATTTCAGATGGTGGTGTTCCAAACAATGAAGGTAGAGGTTACGTTTTGAGACGTATTTTAAGAAGAGGTGCCAGATATGCTAGAAAATATTTCAACTATCCAATTGGTAACTTCTTCTCTCAATTAGCTCCAACTTTGATTGAACAAGTTAGTGATATCTTCCCAGAAGTTGCTAAGAATGTTGACAACACTTTTGAAATCCTAGATGAAGAAGAAGCTTCTTTCGCCAGAACTCTAGATCGTGGTGAAAAATTGTTCGAACAATATGCCCAAGTCGCTAAGAAAGGCTCTAAAGTTTTGAACGGTAACGATGTCTGGAGATTATACGATACCTATGGTTTCCCAGTTGATTTAACTCAATTGATGGCCGAAGAAGCTGGTTTGACAATCGACGAAGAAGGTTTTGAAAAAGCTAGAATTCAATCTTATGAAGCTTCTAAAGCTGGTGGTAAATCTAAAACTTCATCAATTTTGAAATTAGATGTCCACGCCTTAGCTAAATTATCAGAAGCTAAATTACCAAAAACTGACGACAGTGCCAAATTTGGATTTGAAGATGTTAAATCTACTGTCTTAAGAATTCATGATGGTGAAAACTTTGTTGATGAAATTTCTGATGTTACCAAAGAGTACGGTGTCATTTTAGACAAGACTTCTTTCTATGCCGAACAAGGTGGTCAAGAATACGATACTGGTAAGATTGTCATTGATGGTAAAACCGAATTCAACGTTGAAAACACTCAACAATATGCTGGTTATGTTTATCACACTGGTAGATTGGTTGAAGGTTCATTGAAAGTCAACGATGAAGTCATTGCCGGATACGATGAATTACGTCGTTGGCCAATAAGAAACAACCACACAGGTACCCACATCTTAAACTTGGCTTTAAGAGACGTTTTAGGTGATGAAATTAATCAAAAGGGTTCATTGGTTGCACCAGAAAAGTTGAGATTTGATTTCTCTCATAAACAAGCTTTAACTTTGAAAGAATTAGAAAAAGTTGAACAAATTTCTAACGAAGAAATTAAGAAAGCTCAAGTTGTTTATTCTAAAGAAGTTGCTCTTGACACTGCCAAATCCATTTTTGCCGTCAGAGCTGTCTTTGGTGAAACTTACCCAGATCCAGTTAGAGTTGTTTCCATTGGTCATTCTGTTGATGAATTGTTAGCTGATCCATCAAATCCAAAATGGCATGAAGTTTCAATTGAATTCTGTGGTGGTACTCACGTTGCCAAGACCTCAGATATTAAAGATTTCGTCATTATTGAAGAATCTGGTATTGCCAAAGGTATCAGACGTATTGTTGTTGTTACTGGTAATGAAGCCCATGAAGTTCAAAGAATTGCTAAAGAATTTGAATCTGATTTAAACCATGCCGGTGCTTTACCATTTGGTCCTTTGAAAGAAAAGAAATTGAAAGAACTTGGTGTTAAATTAGGTCAATTGAACATTTCAGTTTTAGCTAAAAATGATTTGAAAACTTTATTTAACAAATATGATAAAGGTTACAAAGATGAATTAAAAGCCCAACAAAAAGCTGAAAACAAGAAAACTTTAGATGCAGTCAAAGAATATTTCACCGCTAATGAAAAGTCTCCATTCTTTGTCACATATCTTGACATCAACTCTAATGCTAAGGCAATCACCGAAGCTATCAACCATATCAAATCCAAAAACCCAGAAAAGTCAATTTACATCTTTACTGGTAACTCTGATAAAGTTGCTCATGGTTGTTACGTTTCTGATGCTGCAATCTCTAAAGGTGTCAATGCTTCTGAATTAGCTCAATCTGCTTCCCAATTCATTGGTGGTAGAGCCGGTGGTAAGGGAAACATTGTCCAAGGTATGGGTGACAAATTAGACGGTGTTAATCAAGCTGTTGAAGAAATTGAAAAATTACTGAAAGAGAAACTGTCAATCTAAGTTGTTTCAACCACTACTAGTTAATTTTACACATGTCTTTGTTTTGTTTTTTTCCTCATCACTTTGTTCTTTCTCCACATTTTTAATACTACTACAACAAACAAGTTACAACACTGTTGACTGACCCGGAGATTTTCGGCATATCTGTGAATTGTGGTAATACCTCGTTTATGTTTAATTGCATGATCACTCTTTATACTAGTACTAGTAGGTTAACTTTCATCCCCTTGTAATTGTAATTTATTTGCCCGTGTTTCCGGGGTTCGCTTTTAGGCTCATTCCTAAATACCGTGAGAAATTTTAGTGGAATTTGGTTTGCAAATATTGATCCTTATGGAATCACGGAGCCATTGAGAGTAAAGACAGCTGGAGTATAGGAACTGCTAAAAATGAGAAGTTTTAAAGTATCAATTGTGTAGATTATAAAGATGTTTAATTATCCTCTTTATGTTTGATCGAAATCCGGGGTCGATAGTATAAGAGATGGAAAATTACAACAGATTGTCATTAGACGGGCTTCCTAATGAGATTTTACTACAAATAGCAGATTATGTAGACCCTGTGCAACAAAATCCACAAAAACTATTGCCATTGGTTCATACTTGCAAAACTCTTTACTTCATATTAAGGGCAAAAATCTATAGTTCAATCTACTGCTTCGTATCCATTGACAACAATTTGGAAAATGTACAGGAGTTGCAAAACATTAAAGATGATACATGCTATCATGGCCAAATGCTGATTTCTACACAGGAATCCTTTTTCAAATTGGTCCAGCTGTTAACGGAAAGACCAGACTTATTAGAGTTGGTCGAACATCTTAACTTTCAATGCCTTAATTTTAAAGTTGATAATAGACACATTTCAAAGACTTTGATAGATCAGATCGCTTGCCAAGTTGACAATGTAAAGATGAAGCCAGTCAATTTTTACTCACAATCTTCGCTAATGGCAAACATTACTTTGAAGATGTTCAAGACCTTCATTCATAGTATGGAAAACCATGAAAGTTTGGATACTTCAAAACAAATAATTACAGAACATGCCTTGACTAATATTCTTGAAGATAAAGACAAGAATACCTATGAGGAATCAGTTCAAAGAATGTTGTTTTGTCCTTGTGATTTCAACAATTCAGAAAGTCCTGGTGATTCTACTCTTATTGATAACGTACTCCAAATGTCAAAATTGAGCAATTATCTCCAAACTAAGGGAAAAGACGTCCACATTTCAGTGATGAATCTTCAAAATGCAATGAAACAGAGTAGTTTCAGCCACTGTATGCAACTAGACGAGGAATATTTCATGAAGTTGAACGTGATACATAACTACCTCTAAACAGTGTATAGAGCAAAAAAAAACAAAAACAAGACAAAAAAAATTTCAATATTGTAGTTGAAAACATTTATTGACCACTGATCACCCAAAACCTATACGTAATGGTCCGTTTAAAGAACAGATACATTCTTTTCGATGTCATTTACCCCCCATCTGGAGGAAATGCCGACATCTCAACCCGATCCAAAGCATTATTACAAATACACCAAACAACACCTTCTATAACATCGAGAGGACTCTCGGAACTTGTCAAAAAGAACATAAGGCTTCTGTTTGGGGACAATGGGGAAGGGCTTGCTGCAATATCACTGATGGTCAAGTATTTCTCTTCAAAGACCTCAACGGGGATCATACGATGTGCTAGAGATCATTATAAATACGTAATAGCTGCATTGACAATAATTAATAAATTGAACGACAAGAGTGTGATTGTTAGAGTGATACGGGTGAGTGGGACTATTAAAAAATCAGAGAATTTTGCCGTTGAGAGAAACAGAAGGTTGATGAGAGATATGAACTTGAAAGAAGATGAAGTAAGGGATGGGTTTGATGAGATATTCGAGGATGAAGAAGATAGAGAAGATTAATTATGAACTAAAAGTTCGAAAAAAGCTTTGAAAATTGCATGCATTATAAGTCATTAATATATAGAGATAGTTCTACCTCATTATGAAGGGGTAGGATCTTCATTTTGTTTTTTGTTTCTTGGTCTGTAAACCATATTCATCATTTTGTTCGTTCGATTTGTGAGTAATTGTCTCCTTTTCGAATTCAACAGGTCCTGAGTTCAATTCGTCAAATCTCTTCTCGGTATCAATGCTGTTTATATTATCATTATCATAGTTTTGATTTGAAACTTTGTAAATACTGTTGATACCTTGAGCAACAAATAATGGATTATCGTAAACTTGATCTTCACTATTTTGAACTTGAGTTGAATTGGTGAATAATCTAGAGTCAAATTGATTTTCAGCAGACTGGGTAGCCTTAGCCAATCCAAGTTGTGTTCTTTCAGATATGTCACGATCCAATAAAGATTTGGCTTGAGTTTTCAACCTTCTTTCATTACCCATTCTTGACATTCTTAATTCTTTCTCTGCTTTTTGTCTTCTTTCATCCCTAATCAATGCTCTTTGCCTAGCTGATCTGTCATCCTCATTATCTCTTGCGTCATTGATTCTTCTATAACTGGATCTTTCTTCCCTTGCCCGTTGAGCCAACTGTCTCAATTTCTCTTCTTTCTCTTTGTTTTCCTTCTCAGCTAGTTTCTTCTTCATGGCGTTTCTCAATTTGATTTCTTCTCTGGCTTTCTTATCGGCATCTTCCAAAGCCTCAGCTAGATTCATGAAGTTGTCACTGATTGCATTGTCTTCAACATCTCCTGGATTCGTAGGATCCCTACCGTCAAGAGCGACCCTTTTATCCAAAGCGATGGCAAACCCATTAGGATTCTTCCAATTCGAAACAGCTGGTGGAATATACCACTTCTGCTGTTCTTCT
Source organism: Gotozyma montana (assembly GCA_003706615.3). NCBI lineage: Eukaryota > Fungi > Ascomycota > Saccharomycetes > Phaffomycetales > Phaffomycetaceae > Gotozyma > Gotozyma montana. The sequence continues at coordinate 628,587 of PPLU03000003.1, forward strand.
TTGCTGGCTACTACAACAGTAGGATCATGTAACAACGGTGCAGGTGGCGATGGTGGTCTTGCCATAGTTTTCTTCTGTTTGAATTTTGCAGGTGCCATAGGATCCTGTTGAGCATCCACGATTTTGATAATTCTAGAGCTTGTCTTTTGACCGGTGAGCACATCTGATGAAGTGTACCTTATGTATTCCGATTTTGCTTCATTGTTTCCCTTCTGGGTTAAATTACTTGATGTTCTCTTGAGTAAAATGGCATCTATCACTTCTTTTGTCTTTGCTGTGCACTCTTCAATTTCCCTTGCTGTTGGTTTCGGCAGCAGAACAATCTTATCATGAGTTCTTAGTGGTTTTGTCTCATTGACAGTGGCATGTATTACTCGATCTTTTGTCTCGTTGTTTCTGATGAGTTGTGTAAAGTCTTTAACTGGAGTGTTTGCCTTTTCAGCAATAGGTTTGATAATCACTGATGTGCTAGTTGTCTGGGATGTTCCTGCTTGTGGCTGGTCATTCTGGGACTTTATCTGCGACAAATAACTGCCAATAGAGAACATCTTGTGAGTCTATCTCAAAAATGATGGAAACTCATTAAAATTTATTCTTCATTTCATATTTTTTTGTTTTGATATCAAAACGGTATACACCACATTCATTTATCCGGATGATTAGTTTATTTAACCGGGATTTAAGTCCAATGAGATGAATTTATTTAATAATCAAAAAATCGATTCAACTGTTTGAAAGAAATAAAGAGAAGCTCTAAGTAGGAGCTCAGTTACATCGTGTTTAGAATAAGCTCGATGGTTCTGAGGAGGTCTGGAAGGGTGATTCACGAAGAGACACGTTCCAAGTATTTTGTCAAGGCTGAAGTTGGTGTTAAAGATGAGCCACAAGAGAGAGTGATACCCAACTTTGATAGTTTTAGACTCAAGAAAGAAGAAGATGATGAGAAAATTATACCACCAGAGAACGAAGTAAAGGATCCGGTAGCGAAGAAAAGAAGGATTGTTCCACCGGTAGGGATCAAAATCGAAGTGAAGAGTGAGACTAATGATGATGATCCATTACTGAATCTAACAAAAGAAGAATTAAAAGAGTTAGACGAGTTATCACACCCAAAACCACTCAAAGCTGCACCAAAGAACTGGCTTGAGATTTATCAGCATGTTTTACAAATGAGATCGAAAATAGTTGCACCAGTTGATACAATGGGTTGCGCAGAGATACCCAACACTTTAAACAAAGAAATACCAGAATTACCTAGAGAGATTTATCGATTTCAACTATTGGTTTCATTAATGCTCTCTTCACAGACGAAAGATGAAGTTAACTATAAGGCCATGCTGAAAATGAAAGAGTACTTCCAATCGATTGGTCATAAAATGGGGGTCACTGTTGAAGCGATCAACCAAGTCGATGAGAAGAAATTAGACCAATTGATCTTCTCAGTTGGGTTTCATACCAGAAAGGCAAGCTTCCTCAAAAGAGTCGCTGTGATCTTATTGGATCAGCATAACGGAGATATACCGAACACTTTGGAAGGTTTAGTGGCACTTCCTGGCGTGGGTCCTAAAATGGCATATCTAACATTACAAAAAGCATGGGATGTGAATATGGGAATTGGTGTTGATACTCATGTGGATAGGTTGGCGAAAATGTGGAAATGGGTAGATGCAAAGAAATGTAAGACCCCGGAACATACAAGAATTGAGTTGGAGAAATGGTTACCTCAGGAGTATTGGAATCCTATCAATCCTGCATTAGTTGGATTTGGCCAGGTTATTTGCCTACCGAGAGGGAGAAGATGTGATTTATGTTCGTTAAGTCAGACAAAACTATGCTCAAATGTTGATAGAGCGCTTTTGAAGAAGATGGGTAAACTAACACCAGAAGAGCTAGAGGCAAAGAATAAAACTATTCGTGGTGATATATCAATGTTGAAAGACATTGAAGATTTAGCATAAAGCGTTACGTTCTTGTTTATTTAATATTATTATTTATTGACACAAAGTCTGTTGAGTTTCATATATGCAAGGAGATGAAGTAGATGAGTAGTACTTCAATTATAGGTATGATCATTTGATTTTCTGCCCTTGGCGATAGCAAATTCCCCACGAATTGGAATATGATCACTTGGATGATCAGCATTAGGTAAACCAGGAATGGTATCGATGTATTTTTGTTTAAGACCTGTTAAAACCCTGGTTAGTTTTAAATGTTTCTTGTTATACCATAAATAATCCAAAGTTCCAGTAAATTTATCTGTGAATACTGTATGTAGTTCTTTGAACTTTCTTGTTTCCTTTTTAAAAGTTTGAATTTCCAATAGTTTATCATAAAATGAGAAGCCGAACTTTATTGGACTTCTTACACGGTATCTTTTATTAACCGAAGCAGTTCCCATGTATCTTCCAAATGTATTATATTTCAAAATTTTAGCCTCTTTTTCTCTTAAAAGTTCATAAACTAAAGATTCTGGAATTGAATTGAAATCACCCGCAATCAAGACAGTTGATGATGTGCCTTGAGTTTGGTGAATCTCTTCTAATTTATCAATGAGGATCAATGTCTGTATGAACTGCATTGGTTTCAACTTCCAATATAGATGTGTGTTGCCAAATATTAGTATTTTATTTGTTTCCTTATGTCGAAGGACCATGATTTGTGCAACTTGGTTCCTTTGTAGAAGATCATGTTCAATATCATTATACCTCAAGTTGATATTCCATAATGGTTGCTTAGTACGTGACTTTTCTTTCATTTTAACATAATGTTCATAGAAATTGAACTGATGCTTTTCTATGAGATGAAATTTCTCAGTGTTATAAAGAAAGGCAATACCATCATCAATTTCTGGATTGCCTTCTTTCAATTGATGATCACTTCTTCTTTCTCTCAAGAAATCATCCGAGGTTTCAAACTTTGAAGAGGTTTGAGTCTTTTCCTCTATTGCTTCTACCTCTTCTGTTTTGATCTCTTTGCTCTCTGTGGCATTATTTTCTTGAGTATTTTCTTCTACTGGAACCTCATTTTTGGACTTTTGAGCACGTGCATTCTCTTGTTCAATAAACCATTCTGGTTTCTCTGGTTTAGCCTTAGCTTTATACTCACATGCATACCCCATTTCAGTGAACAAAGGTTTCCATACCTCATTGTAAGTTACACTGTCAACTTCTTGCAAGCACATAATATCAGACTTGATGGTTTTGTTAGTGAGTGTCTTCTTCAACAATTCAAGTCTGTTGTCCCAATTTTGATATTCTTTTGGAACATATTCATCGTATATCTTTGGCCAAACGTACCATTTGTTCAATAAATTGTAACTTAATACGGTGAATTTTTTTTCTTGAGGAATCATTCTGTCATACGATGGGTCCAGATCCCTCCATGATCTATCATTGATTGGATTCCATGGTTTTGGTGGTTTCCCCTTAGCTAATGGTGCTGATACTGGTGAAGTTTCTATTGTTGCTGCTGTTTTAGCATCTTGAGCAATATTTTCAGCTGCCTCTTTCGCAGAGTTCCACAACGAGCGTGAAATACGCATCCTAGCACTTGAAACTCAATTCTTAGACCTGAAAGAAGCAAAACACTTGTCACTTATATAAAGGATTTAGATTCAGATGTATGACATTAAAAAAAAATAAACTTGTTGTGTCCCGTAACAAACAAATCCGATGCCCTACATTAAAACCTACAAATATCGATAGAGTATTAAACTTATGTCTATTAGTTAAAGATCACAGAGAGAATTCGTCCATTTCCAGAGCCCCATGCAGTGACTGGAAGTTCCCTGAAGGTCTTGGTGAGATATTTGGAGTGTTTCCAATCCCGTAGATCACACCTGGAGTAGTCATACCGTTGAGATGAGTATGTGTGTGGGCAGGTGCAAAGTTCAAAGGGTACAATGGAGGATTGGAGCCATTGTCCAGTTCAGAAACGTCTTCTGATTTGTCGTAAGTTGGTGGTGACAGAGCAGACACGTCGTCGTACATTGGTGGAACTTCGTCATCCCAAGCAATACCTAACCCAGATCTCTCAGTGACACATACTTTGAATTGCATTCTCAGAACACGAGCAGAGCCAGTAGGAACACCCACGGTTGATGGGACTTGGTCAATTCTGGATCCGGCTGAGGCAGATGGTTGTAGTTGGTTGGAAGTTTCACTGGATGCGGTTGCGGTTGGTTGAATATGGTTAGCGAAAACAGGAGACAGTTCTGCTAGTCTTTGATCTGGTTTGATGCTATTCTTACCTGCATTGGAACTAGTTGGTGTCAGTGAGCTTTGGGTTGTAGATTGGATGATCTCTTCGGCAATGACAACTTCAACAATGAGCGTGTGTGCTGCACTAATTCCCAATATTGGATCATCAATGTCACAACTGACAGTTGAATGAATTGCTTGATGCTCAATTGGATTATCAGAAGAGACATGAGTTAAATGAGGAGCTGATGCACTTGATAGATTGAAACAGGATAAATCTGCAACTAGTTCAATTTTACCTTTCCCTGAAAAATCTGATTTCCAACCATTTCTCAAATCACCAGATGCAACTGTACGAGTTTCTTCACAACATAAGAAAACTTCTCTTTGTCTCTTGAGTTCTTCTTCTCTTTGCTGTTCAGCCTGTTGTTGTCGCAGTTCTTGATTGGCATGGTCACTTGGATGTAACTGAGTACCAGTAGTATGAATTGAATTGGCGTCATCGTTATTATTGAAATCATTATTATCGTCATTATTGTCATTTGTGTTTCCAGCGGCTTGGGGATCTGTTTGGTCATTGGCAACTGTGGTTGGGACAATACTGGATAATGTTATATTTGAAGTTGGACCTGATTGTCTGTTACGTTTCACAGCTGGAGATTTATGTGCAGCTTGAGTCTTCTTGATTTGCTCTTGAATTACTTTGAATTTAGATTGATGATGTGAGCACGCATGTCCTTTAACTTTCACTTGTTCTTCTATTCTCCAACCTACCCTTCTCATTCTCCATCTTTTATCCCCTGAACAAACTCCATCTAATTTCAATTCTAAGGCAAATGATGATTTTGGATATACGACATTTGGTAATACTGCAGTTGCAGTGACATCTGTTGGTGGGAAGACTCTCAGTGAGTTTCTATCTGGTCCTCTTAAAATTGATCTTGAAATGTTCAATGGTAATACCACTTTCACAACAGTTTGATGGTTTTGACGATTGTTATAGGATGTTATTGCAACTAATTCATATTTGATAGATGTCAAAGAACTTGACCCAAGCGTTGTTGTTGCTGGTAAGTTACCAGGTAAAAGATGTGAGAATGGATAAGAGTGTTTACCAGCTGGGATGTTATGAGACTGTGACATGATATCCCATCTTGCCAGTTCAACTGTCTTGTTTTTACAATTAGAACAATTTGCAATGGTATTGGATGGTGCTAGGAAAGGTTTTGCATAATGAATTTTTTGAAACAAACACAATTGTACTGAGTTAATTAAAATATGATCTTTCAAATTTAACAAATTGAGCAGGTTTGAAGATGAATTCTGTTTGGAGCCAATTGGTGACACATTGTTTGATGTAGAAGGACTTAGATTTAAGTTTGATAATGTATGTGATAAATGTTGTAATGTGTTTTGGGAAGAGTGAGTTCTTTTAGCAGAAGGTCTTGTTGGTCCATTAGCAGAGATAGAGTCAGCTTTATGGTCCTGTTTAAAGACTTCTGGGTCAATATCAAAGGTCAATTGCCCAGATAACAAGGATCCCGAGCTTTCATGAGGTAAACCATATAGGATTATTGGAGGTGATTCTAAGTTAATTGAGAGTTTAAACGGGTGATGAGATCCAGTGTTGACGATATTGTTATTACTTGCAATCGATTTCAGTGATGGGGCGTCCTTTTGGTTGGAGTGTACTGGATTGATGCTTGATGAAGACATCGACGCCTGTAGCTTGTGGAATAGTGGCATTTTGTAACAAAAAGGGGTTTAAAACGTTTCGAATTAGGTCTAGTTATAAGGCCTTTTTAACCCAGTTCAGCTTCTTTTTGAGACCAGAAAGCAGCACAGGCACCGGGAGAGCAACGAATTCTCCACAGGTACACACTAAAGACTCGAACAATAGCAGAAAGTTCCCAGAAGCCAGAACTTTGAGACGAAAACCACTAACAATCACAACACTTTTATTGGACTGATAACAAAATTTTCGAGACCCGCCGACTTGTTGTGGCGCGTACCAGAGAGCCGTTGTTACGTAATCCATATCAGATTTCCGGGTGACCCCAGTATTTTGCCTTTTTCTTCGCCGACAAATATCAACAAACAATTCCTCTTTAGTAAAGCACAACGGAATTGATGAACTTGCAAGGCTACCAGCAGGCGCTTGGCTCGGGACAGCAGGTACTGCCTCAGCAGCAGCAAGGACAGCCAGCGCAGAGCCAGCTCCACTTCAACGAGCTGTTCCAGGGCAGCAGCGGGAACAGCGCTGCGAATCCAGCTAACGAGGGCATCTCTAACGCCCAATTCCTGGCACAGACGCTCTACCAGGGCCAATTCAGAGCCCAGACACCACAGCAGAGACCACCACAGCTCCCTCAACAGGTCCAGCTCCAGCAGCTTTTGCAACAACAACAACAGCAGCAACAGCAGCAGCAACAACAACAACAACAACAACAACAACAAGTCCAACAACAACAACAACAACAGCAACAACAGTATCAACCGTTTCAACAACAGCAATTGCATGATCACCGTCAAGTGCAACTAGATGCTTCTGTAGCAAATTCTCCATACTGGCAGGATCAGCAACAACTTCTAGAAGTATCTAGAAAATCCAATGTTCCTCACTTCTATGCTAGAAATGCCGCTGTTGCATCAAGAAAGAATAAACAATTCCCTGACAGCTCCATTTCCAAGAGTTCAACTTTGGTTGACGTTACGAGACAACTACTAGATGCTGACCATAACACTCAATCGCCAGAATTACAACATCAAGTACCAAAAAATGCATTATTACATAACAAAAAAACATCTCATGATATTGATCATACCGATGAAGATTTTGATGATAATGTTATTCCAAGAATCAAATCTTCTAAATTCCCAGATCAACTTTGGAGCTCACTGGATTTATCTGGTCAACACATTCCTAACTTGGCTTCCAATTTGTTCAAATATGAGTTTTTAACTAAACTTTATCTGAATGGTAACAATCTCAGTTATCTTCCAAAATCAATTAAAAACCTCAAATATTTGAAAGTTTTAGATTTATCCAACAATTCATTAACATCAGTTCCATTAGAATTAGGTCTTCTATTCAATTTGAAATACCTATATCTTTTTGATAACAATTTACAAACTTTACCATTTGAATTTGGTAATCTGTTTAGTTTAGAGTTTTTGGGTATTGAAGGTAATCCAAATTTCAATAATGAATATGCAACAAGATTGGCAAAAAGTGGAACAAAAGAATTAATCACACATCTAAGGGATAATGGTCCAAAGAATTCAGTTCCTCCAAAAAGACAATGGTTAGTCTTGAATGACGATGATGGTGAAGTTCATCAAGAAGTCTCTGAAGACAAACTTGAAAAGAATAGTTTCACAGTATTATCCTACAATGTGTTATGTCATCATTATGCAACTTCAAAGCTGTATAATTATACACCAGCATGGGCATTGAATTGGGATTATAGAAAAGAATTGTTAACAGGTCAAATTTTGGACTTTAATAGTGATGTTGTTTGTTTACAAGAAGTTGAAACACAGTTGTTTGAAGATTATTGGTTACCATTAATGACATCAAAGGGTTATAGAGGTATTTTTCATGCTAAATACAGAGCTAGAAGAATGGGCGAAAAAGAAGCCAAAAAGGTTGATGGTTGTGCCACTTTTTACAAACATGATAAATTTTCCCTAAGTGAGAAAAAATCAATTGAATATACTCAAATTGTTTTGAATTCTCATCGTTACAAGAAATCCGATGATGTTTTCAATAGATTACAAAATAGAGATAACATTGGTTTAATCACAGTATTGACGCATTTGGAAACAAATGAACCAATTTTAGTTGCTAACACCCATTTGCATTGGGATCCTTTGTTCAATGATGTTAAAACTGTTCAAGTTGGTGTTTTATTGGAAGAAATTGAAACCATCACTAAGAAAACTTTGAAAGCCAAGGATGATTCTGCTTTAAAGAATTTACCAATTTTGATTTGTGGTGATTTTAACTCTCAAATAGACTCTGCAGTTTATGAATTGATGTCTAAAGGTTATTCTAAAGAACACAGAGATTTACATGGAAGAGATTATGGTGATTTTACAGATCATGGTTTCAAACATAATTTAAATTTGAAATCAGCTTATGATAACATTGGAGAATTACCATTTACCAATTTCACACCAAGTTTCACAGATGTTCTAGATTACATCTGGTATACACCAGGAAACCTTTCGGTCAATGGATTATTGGGTAAAGTTGATGAAGAATATTTAGGTCATTACATTGGGTTCCCAAATGTTCATAATCCTTCTGATCACGTTCCTTTGTTGACCAGATTTCAATTAAAACAACATAATAAGAAAGAATCAGCTAGAAAGGAAATCAAACCAGATTTTAGATCTTCGAGAAAGACCTAATCTGGTTGATTAATAGATATGAGATCATGTATATTTTTTTTATATTTGTTTGTTGTTTAAGTTTTGGTTGGTTTATTAGTTTATAGTATTTTGTTTTAATTTGTACATTAGTCAGACATAAATATGTCACATCATATTAGGAAAACAACCCTTCATCGTAACAAGTACACACATCCCTGATACAATCGAGTTGATTAACAGATATCATATAATTCATTTATTCAATATTAATTAAATTGTTCTCTCAAAAAATTCTTACATCGTTTATCTTTTTTCTTTTGTTTCCTTTTTTTCGTAACATTTCTGAGATCAGGTCTTTTTAACTTGATCAACAATCATACACCTTCTAAACACCCCTAATTCTCATGCTCTTTCTCTCTGATGATCTATTTACACAACAGAGCATATATTTATTTTTAACCATTAACCTAAGCGATACTCCAAGTTGGTAACCAGTTCAAATATTCGAATTGACTTGCTGGACCTTCCATACCCCATGAAATGTGTCTGAAGTACCAAAATGTACCAATAGTACCAGCATAAAGGGTGGAATAGATGACTAGCAACACAACTTTGTTTCTGGAACTGTTAATTCTTCTAAATGGATCAGTCAAATGCTCAACCATGAATGCAAGAACCAACATTGCAAAATATAAAGAGGGTAGATAATGATGAACGTATAAAACTCTTCCCATGAGGAAGAAAGTAGTGTAGTGTAAACCCCAACCGAACATTGGATAAATACCACCAATGATGAAAGAATTTAGACTCTTGTGGAATCCTCTAAAATCTCTGAATTGTCTTTGATATCTAACCAAATAGAACAAAACAGTCAATGCGAAACCAACAACACCAATACTAGATAACCAAGTGTTGAATGGAGATCCTAATAAGAAATATTTTGGATTCTCATCACCCCAACCACATAATCTAATACCAACGTTTAAAGTTGGCCATTGCCATGCCTTTGATGCCAAGTTATCTTGTTTGTCTTCATCTGGAACTAATGCATTGTTAGTTGCCATCATTGCCAAATTCAATTGAATGAAATCTTTGAAAAAATTGGTTTTTGGTAGTTTGAAATCTTTAGATGGTGCAGGTAAGAAATCATTTTGATGATATTCAATATTCCACCAAGTTCTTTTATCTCTTGTGAAAACATTAGGTAAACATGCAACTTCACCTTGTCTGAAACCCCAGGCTGGTAAGTTATAACCAGTTTGTGCTAAGTAACAGCCCATTTCTCTACTTTTGAATCTAACAGAAGTGGTTAATGGATGAATTCTCAATTTATCCTCAGTACCATATTGGTGAACAGCTTCAACAACCCAATCATCTCTTGGATCACCAACGGTATCATTACCATAACCTGAGATTTCAAAAGCACCACTTGTAATTGGAGCTTTGACTTCATGAGTATGTAAGTTTCTACCGGTAGATTTATGGACTAATCTAACACTCATACCATCAACCACATATTCAGTCAAGTCATAACTGGAATTAAATGCTGGTCTACCTCTTTGTCTTTGGAAAATCCAGTGATTGTTAGCATCTTTATGAGAATATGTGGTAACTTGTTGTTGTTGAGAACCATCTGGATAAGTTTGAACGTGGGAATGTAATAAAGAACCACCAAGACCTTGATTCTTGATGGTGACGGTTGATGAACCAATGGAAACATCTCTTGGACCACCGCTGATTTCAGAACCGATCAAATTAGCTTGGAATAAAGAAGACATATTTGCATCACCTGGACCAGAATGAGTTAACAAATCAAAATGGACTTTGAAACTGAATAAAAACACACTCAATGGAATCAAGATGAAAGTTAATGATTTTGCAACCCAATGTCCGAAATAAGTTCTTTTATTAATTGAATGATCACCAAATTTGTTCCATAGGTCAACAATAGTGTAAATACCAACTAAGGAAATGACAAAAAGACCAACCATCTTAACAGAGATAGCGGAGCCCATGGCAATACCGGTTAGAATTGACCATTTCCACCATTTTCTAGTGAATTCTAATTCTTTGGTGTTAACGTTGTGGAATCTAACTAAAGAAAAAACGGTTGCAACAGTGAAAAACAATAGAATGGAATCTAATAGGATAAATTTACCCAAAGTAATGTATGAGTTTTCAAAAGCAACCATTAAACTGAAGAACCAAACAGTTGGTAAAGAAAAACCAATACTCTTAGTAGTAAAATAAGCCAATGGGACACATAACGCACTGAAAACGGTTTGGAATAATCTCATTTTAACAAAATCAATGTAGTCAGGATATTCACTACCAGATGGGAAGTCCCAAGAACCATTGTATCCTGCTAAATAACCAGATAAACCAACAAGCATTTTACCTAAAGGAGGATGGACATCATGATAAAACTCATGACGTAGATAGTATGAACCAAACTTCCCGAAATGGGCTTCATCCCAGACAACGTTGTGGTTGGCACCAATTCTGTAAGTACGAAGACCAAATGCAACAATGGTGAGGATAATTGGACCCAAGATGGCTTCAGCCTGGTACAAAGAGGATTTCAACTCGCTAATGTTTTTAGCATGCTCCTCTTTGATGTCAATGACACCTTCCAGCTGTTCCCTGTCAGCAGCCTCCTGCGCCTCGACGGCGTCAGAGGTGACCTTTCTGGCACGGAGTCTGGCCGAGATATTGGCATCAGCGCTGTCAATTCCGGTGCTGGACATCGCTCAAATCCAGTTCGTTGTATGCTAATAACAAACTAAACACGTCAATGTTTTTTTTCTCTTCAAATCGACAAAAAACAAAAAACGCGCTGACCAAAATAAGATTATCACGTGATTAGATCCAATCACGTGACAGATCTCTGATTTTCTTCTTTCCGGTTTTTCTCCGATTTTCTCCGAGCGTTTTTACTTTGAATCGGAGCCAAATTCGGATCAACATGACTCCAGAATTCATAAATTCTCAACTCAAGAAATCGAAAAAATGAATTGTCTCCAGTTTCTCACCCAGAGTTCCATTCTGCTTCTAAGTGACAGGTAAGTGTTCAATCCACACCCACAGACACCACACAACGGAATTCGCACCGGGATCATGGCTACTTATCATGCTCAATAAGCATCGATACTGGTTTTAACCAATTCCGAGTCTATCCATTTTTCAACATAATTTTTTTACTGACATTTTTTTTTCCTCCAGTTTGTTTCCAACATGTTGAGCTCACGTTTCGTCAAGACTCCTCTAGCTACCAGAATCGCTTCCAGAATGAGCCAAAACGCCTCCTTGTCCACTACTTCTCAATTGAGAGCCGGTTTCAGAGTTGAATCCGATGCATTTGGTGAATTGAATGTCCCATCTGATAAATACTGGGGTGCTCAAACTCAAAGATCTTTACAAAACTTCAAAATTGGTGGTGAAAGAGAAAAATTACCCGAACCATTGATCAAAGCTTTTGGTATTTTGAAAAAATCTACAGCAATTGTTAACCAAAACTTGGGTACTTTAGATCCAAAAATCTCTGGTGCTATTCAACAAGCTGCTGATGAAGTTGCTTCAGGTTCTTTGAAAGATCATTTCCCATTAGTCGTCTTCCAAACTGGGTCAGGTACTCAATCCAACATGAATGCCAATGAAGTCATCTCCAACAGAGCCATCGAAATCTTAGGTGGTGAATTGGGTTCTAAAAAACCAGTCCATCCAAATGATCATGTCAACCAATCTCAATCTTCTAACGATACTTTCCCAACTGTCATGCACATTGCTGCCGTTACTGAAATCACCAACCATTTATTACCAGAATTAGAATTGTTGAAAGAATCTTTAAACAAGAAAGCCGTTGAATTCCAAGATATCATTAAAATCGGTAGAACCCATTTACAAGATGCTACTCCATTGACTTTAGGTCAAGAATTCTCAGGTTACGTTCAACAAGTCTCTAACGGTATCGGTAGAGTTGAATCTACTTTAAAGAACTTGAAATTCTTAGCTCAAGGTGGTACTGCTGTTGGTACTGGTTTGAACACCAAGAAAGGATTTGCTGAAGCCGTTGCTGCTGAAGTTTCAAAAGAAACCGGTATTGATTTCTTAACTGCACCAAACAAATTCGAAGCCTTAGCTGCTCACGATGCTATTGTTGAAGCTTCCGGTGCTTTGAACACTTTAGCAGTTTCCTTATACAAAATCGCTAACGATATCAGATACTTAGGTTCTGGTCCAAGATGTGGTTACGGTGAATTATCTTTACCAGAAAACGAACCAGGTTCTTCTATCATGCCAGGTAAAGTTAACCCAACTCAAAACGAAGCCTTGACCATGGTTGCTACTCAAGTCTTTGGTAACCATTCTGCCATTACTTTTGCTGGTGCCTCTGGTCAATTCGAATTAAACGTCTTCAAACCAGTCATGATCTCCAACTTATTGTCATCAATTAGATTATTGGCTGACGGTGCTAACTCTTTCAGATTAAACTGTGTTGATGGTATCATTGCCAACACTGACAAGATCGAAAAGACTTTACACGAATCCTTAATGTTGGTTACTGCTTTGAACCCAAAGATTGGTTACGATGCTGCTTCTAAAGTCGCCAAAAACGCACACAAGAAAGGTTTGACTTTGAAAGAATCTGCCTTGGAACTCGGTGTCTTGTCTTCTGAAGAATTCGACCAATGGGTCAAACCAGAAAACATGATTGGTCCAAAAGATTAGATCCTGTATACACTTATTTAAGATATAACTTTTTTTTTCACTTTATTGTGGTTTAGTAAATTCGGCATATGAAAACTCAAAAAAAATTACCAATTTCCTGATTAAATCAACAATTGATGAAAATTTCCCCTTTATTCAAGCAATTGATTCAAGCAAGAAACTCTTTCACTCGTCTTTATTCAAGTACACGCCCATTGAATCAACTTTCCATCAGTAAAATGTCTTCCAAGCCAGATTTCAAGCCACTCTTTTCCAAGTACGTATCACAATCTACAATTGTCTCTAAAGTCCTTGATACTAACAGAATGCTTGAATAGAATCGATGAATTGAAGCCAACATTCATTGACCGTTTGAGATCTGCTGTCGAGATCCCAGGTGTCTCCGGTGATGAGTCCCTTAGACCATTCGTTGTCAAGACTGCTGAATTCTTAAAAGAGGAATTGACCAAACTAGGAGCCACTGATATTCAATTGAGAGAATTAGGAACACAACCACCTCCAGTTGCTGATCCAAACTTGCAATTGCCACCAGTTATCTTATCTAGATTTGGCTCTGATCCATCAAAGAAGACAATTTTGATCTATGGCCATTATGACGTCCAACCAGCTTCGAAAGAAGATGGATGGAATACCGACCCATTCCAATTGGTTGAGAAAAACGATGTTCTATACGGTAGAGGATCCAGTGATGACAAAGGTCCTGTTGTTGCATGGTTAAATGCAATTCAAGCCCACAAAGAATTGGGTATTGAGCTACCAGTCAACATTGTCACTTGTTTCGAAGGTATGGAAGAATCCGGTTCACTAGGTCTTGACGAATTGATCGCCAAAGAAGCTACTGGTTACTTCAAAGGTGTTGATGCCGTTACCATCTCTGATAACTACTGGTTAGGTACAACTAAACCTGTCTTGACTTACGGTTTGAGAGGGGTTAACTACTATCAACTTTCAGTTAAAGGTCCACAAGCTGATTTACACTCTGGTCTATTCGGTGGTATTGTTGCTGAACCAATGACTGATTTGGTCAAATTATTAAGTGGATTGGTTGACACCAAAGGTAAGATCTTAATCAAGGGAATTGATGAACAAGTTGCTCCATTGACAGAGAAAGAAGATAAGCTATACGACGATATTGAATTTGACGTTTCTGTTTTGAACCAAGCCACCGGTTCCAACACTGCTTTATACAATGACAAGAAATCCATCTTGCAACACAGATGGAGATACCCATCTTTGTCCATTCATGGTATCGAAGGTGCTTTCTCTGAAGCTGGTGCCAAAACTGTCATTCCTGCAAAGATCAATGGTAAATTCTCAATCAGAACTGTTCCAAACATTTCATCTGAGAAATTGACTGAACTTGTCAAAGAACACATCTTTGAAGAGTTCAAAAAATTGGATTCTCCAAACACAGTTGATGTTGAATTGATCCATGATGGTGACTACTGGTTAGGTGATCCATTCAATGAGAACTTCACAGCTGCCAAACATGCAACTGAAGAAGTTTGGGGTGTGACTCCAGACTTCACCAGAGAAGGTGGTTCAATTCCAATCACCTTGACTTTTGAAAACGAGTTGAAAACATCAGTCTTGTTGCTTCCATTAGGAAGAGGTGATGATGGTGCACACTCCACCAACGAGAAAATCGATGTCAGCAACTACATCGAAGGTGTCAAGACATTGACTGCATACTTGCACTACTATGCTCTTGGCTCCAAATGAGTTATTTATCCCTTAAACTAATTTATTCTTGATATCAATGTAACAGTAAGCATAAATTATGGCAGAATTATGGTAAAGTTTCCTCTTTTTTGTGTCAAGTTCATCCGTACACCACATATAATTTCCACGTTTCTCGATGAAATTAACAACTACAATTACTTTTATTATCATCTTTTCCTTGCGACAAATCTCCTTTTAGTTTTCAAGTTCATTCTAAAAAAATGGCAATCAACAGAATTACACTGGGCTTCGACAGATTTGCCATATTCCCAATTTTGAAGAAATGGAGAGTGGGTGACGTTCTTCTCATTCCAATCGTGTTTGGAATTGACGTATACATCAATTTATTCAGTCCTCCCTTTGAAAGACAATTCTATGTGAACGACCTTACAATCAATCATCCTTTTGCAGAGCATGAACGTGTGCCTAATCAGCTGAATATCATATTCTCTCTATTTATTCCAATTGCTGTTATTGCTTTGTTGACATTGATCCTAGGAGATCCAAAACATAGATTTTACTTAGGTTATATCTCAATACTGGGGTTATTCGTGTCTTTTTTCACAAATGAGCTGTTCACTGATATTTTAAAGAACTGGATTGGTAGACACAGACCAGACTTTATTGCCAGATGTATTCCAAAACCAGACACCCCATTAAACACCTTGGTATTTGCAAAAGACGTCTGTACCACAAAAAACTTGTCAAGACTTGCAGATGGGTTCAGAACAACACCATCAGGACATTCAAGTACTGCTTTTTCAGGACTTGGATACTTATCGCTATGGCTATCAGGACAATTATTAGCAAACCATCCATTGACTGGTTCGTGGAGAAAACTAGTAACTTCAATCCCTATTATCGGAGCTGCATTAGTTGCACTATCAAGAACCGAAGACTATAGACATCATTTTGTTGATGTTATTCTTGGTTCAGCATTAGGTGCTTCTGTTGCATATTGGTCTTATAGCAGAAACTTCCCACCGTTGTCCAGTAATATTGCTTTCAAGCCATTGCTTGATGACAGTGATGTGCAGGCTGATGAGTACCTGGTGGCTCATGCAGATGGGCCTGAAGACGAAGAAACAGAAGGTGGTAATTTACTTAGGAATAGAGGCACTGGAGCTCCGTCCTATGCCTAAGGAATCTTCAATATGACTCAGATCTGCATTTTGGTACTATTTTAAAACGGAATTTTTTTATGTATAAATAGAAAAGCAATCCCTCAAGTCCAGTCAGAGGCGTAGTTCAGAAGATTATCAAGCAGAATCTCTTCGAATTGAGCTCATATTTGGCATTTTTACTTGTCAATTAGAAGAACTAATTGATACTCTGCTGTTCACCCCAAGAAACGGCATCGCTTCAAATTTTCTAGAAAAAAAAATAATTTTATAAATAGGTTAACAGCCTAAGCATAAACAAAGCCTTAAACAGTCTCCCACTCACATATATTCCCACCTTTGACGTTCCGATCGTACACTACAGACCCCCAAACTACAACATACAGAACATTTACAAATTATAGAACAAACGAGGATACCAAACGATGGCTTTTTAAACAGTATGTGCGACTCTTATCTTAAACACAAAAAGGATTACTGTTACTAACATCTAATTAGATTATTGTTTAGAAGGAAATAGGTATATCATATCAGTATAAGCGACTTGATAAACATAGATATACTGTATTATTTGGGAAATCGAAGATTTATAAGCACTTTATTATCCATTGCATAAATCGAAACAGGAAAGAAAGGCAGAGAGAAGAAAAGAAGACACAGTTAACAAATGTCTTTGGAAAGTTATTACGAAATACAAAAGACTGAAGCAGAAGTGATTCAATCGATCTATGGAGATGATTTCGTGGATAAGACAGAAACATCATCAGCATGGCATCAGAAACCACCTCCTAAATTTGAGATCTCATTGAAATCGCAATGTGACGAAGAACAGAGCCAAAGTGAACCACAATCATCATTGATCATTAGAGTTGAGTTCACTTCAACATACCCAGCATCAGCTCCTGTCATCAGTTTCAAAGATGTTAAGAACATCTTAAGCAGTCAAATGACAACGTTGAATAAATTGATCAAGGATTTAATCACTGAGTTGAAAGGAAATGAAATGGTTTTTGATATCATCACATTGGTGCAAGAACAATTGAACATTTACAAGCACTCAATCAGAAATACATCTCTAGAGGAAGATCGTCTTTTGAGAATGAAAGTTGAGCAAGAAGCACAAGAAGCCCAGGAAAGAGAAAAGGCGGTTCTTGCAGAAGCTGAAAGGGAGCAGAAGCAAAAGATACAGGAGGATTTAATTGAAGAAGAGATCTTGAAAAGAAGTAGTATCAATAACATTGAGAGTACTATTGGTGATTTCAGATCAGTTGAGCCTCTGTCTGAAGAGCTATTGATGCCTCCACAGCACTTGATTGATTCTGGAGAAGCTTTTGTCTTTGATGATTTGATTCTTGGAAGATTATCAAACAATGTTGTCATTCAATACAAAGCAGTGGTTAGTTGTTTGAAACCTAAACCATCAGGGATTCTATCATTTGCTAAACAAACTGTTGTCAAACCATATTTGCATCACTCAGTTGAAGCTAGTGATTTCTATAGAAAAGAATCTTACAATTATGATGATGACTCTCTTTTGTTGTTGACTGAGATTGAACTTGATAATCCACATTGGAATACCATACCAGGTAAGAAAGAAATCCAGGATTTAGAAAGAGAGTTGAGTGTTTTAGTTAAGGTTAGAAAGGAAGCTCTCCATACGTTATTCGCTTACACGATACAGCCAGGTGTTGGAGATAAAGACCCTTATTTCAGAATCCGTTTGTTAACAGAATATTCATCACAAGGTACACTAGAGGATTTGTTATCAAATATCAATTTTGTCAACTTGCCAACCGCAAGAGCCTGGATTTTCTTATTGTTAGAAGGCTTGGAAGAGTTACATAAGTTAGGTATGATTCATAAGTCTATTCGTGCAGAAACTGTCTATTTGATCCAAAACAATAATATGGCTCAAGTAAAACTTCAGCATCCTACATATGGTTATAGAATCTTGAACATGTTGAAGAAACATCCTAATAAGTCATCCAAAATCGGTAAGATAATCAAGTCGTATGCTCATGACTGGCCAGCCCCAGAATTGAAGGAGAATTCAGAGCCTCAGAGTAAAACTGATGTTTGGGATATTGGTGTTGTCTTTGTTCAGATGATTGCAGGTCTATCAACGCCATTTGACTACTCTGATCCTTTCGTCTTTTTGGCATCTGTCCCTCTTGATGAGTCCATCAAAGAGTTTTTGAATTGTATGTTTGCAGAAAAACCTAGAAAGAGAACACCACCTTTTGAACTTTTACCTTCCAAATTTTTTAGAATACAATTGCCACAACTCAATACCAGTTTGCTATCCAAGTCCAAATTATCGAATGAAGATGATTTCTTTCTGGTTCCAACTAATACAGGAGGCTCTACACACTCTGCCAAATCAAGAAGAAGTTTCAACAATGGTGCCTTTTCTGGTTTGAATAGTGCTGGTGCATTTTCAAGATATGCTCAAGATTTTGAAGAGAGTGCATTCTTGGGTAAAGGGGCATTTGGTGAAGTTATCAAAGCTAGAAATAGATTGGATGGTAGATTCTATGCTATCAAGAAAATCCGTCACACTGAAGATCGTTTGACCTCTATTTTGAATGAAGTTATGTTATTGGCAAGATTGAATCATCAGTATGTGGTGAGATACTATGCTGCATGGGTAGAGAATAATTACAGTTATGATGAGAATGCTTTAGAGTCTTCTGATGAAGAGTTTAGTTCAGAAGATGAAGGTAGCTCTGGTTTAGCTAGTGCTGATCACACATTTGACTTCACTGGATCTAATTTGAATTCAAGTCGTGTTTCACTGTCACGTCCAAGTATTAACAGAAATCCAACATTGGACTTCATTTCGAATTCATTACAAGGTGGTCCTGATATTGAATTTGGATACAGCTCTGGTGAAGATGACGATGATGAAGATGAAGGTTGCAAGACAATCAATGAAGACTCAGACACAGACGATTCTACAAGTGACATTGTTCAATTCGCTAAGAAAGAAACAAAGTCAATCAGTACCCTATTCATCCAAATGGAATATTGTGAGAATCATTCATTATCAGATATCATCAAAGGTGGGATCCTGCACAAGTATAAAGATGAATATTTCAGATTGTTCAGAGAAATTCTTGAAGCCTTAAGTCATATCCATTCTCAAGGGATTATCCATAGAGATTTGAAACCATCTAATATCTACATTGATGAATCTAGAAATATCAAAGTTGGTGATTTTGGGTTGGCAAAGAATGTCCATAATGCACTTTCTGCAAAATCAAGAGCAAAAAGTTCAACCATGCTGGAAGATCTAACATCTGACATTGGTACCACATTATATGTTGCCAATGAAGTCATGTCTGGAGATGGTAACTACAATGAAAAAGTTGATATGTACTCACTGGGTATCATTTTCTTTGAAATGGTTTATCATTTGAATACTGGTATGGAAAGAGTCATCACGTTGAAAGATTTAAGATCACCAGCTGTCAAGTTTCCTCCTGAATTTAGTGCTGAGAAGAAAACAGAAAAGAAAATCATAACACTGTTACTTGACCATAATCCTGATATGAGACCAAGTGCAGATGATCTTTTGAAATCTGGATGGTTGCCTGTCAAAGAACAAGATCAAATTGTCAAAGAAGCATTGAAGAGTTTAGCTAATCCCTCATCACCTTGGCAAGCACAAGTCAGAGAGACATTATTCAGCCAACCTCATAGTCTGGCCAATGATATTTTGTTTGATGGTGTTAAACAGTCTATATCTGTTCCTAGTCGGTTGTTGATTGACAAAATGATCCATGAGATATTAAGGATTTTCAAGAATCATGGTGCTATTCAAACCAAAGAACCACAGATGGTATTTCCAAAATCGCCACTGTATTCACAACAGAATGTCTATGAGGTTTTGGATAAAACAGGGACTGTTTTACAACTTCCTTATGATTTGACGTTACCAATGGCTAGATTTTTGTCAAGAAACAATTTCAATATGGAGAAAGTTTTCAGAGTTGAATACGTTTTCAGACCAGAAGAAGCATCATCTAGTACTGAACCTTTGAAATTTGCTGAAATTGATTTTGATATCATCAGTTCACAAAGTTCTGATTCTTCACTCCATGACGCTGAATCAATTAGAATCATTCATGAAATTATCAACATATTTCCAATCTTCAATCACAACTCTCCTCATTTCATTTTAAATCATGGAGGTATCCTGGATTCTATCCTTGAATTCTGTGGTATTGACAAAGCCCAAAGGCTGCTGGTGTCCAATGTTCTTTCCCAAGTTGGTCTCACAATCACAATGAAGCAAGCCAAACAAGATCTCAAATCTCAGTTGAAATTGCCATCCACTGTGTTGCATGATTTAGAGCAGTTTGATTTTAGACTGTCATTAGAAGGCACTAAGACTAAGTTACGCAAGCTAATGGTTGATAGTGTGCTCTTCAACAAAGTTGAAAGTTATATTTCCTATCTATCTCAAGTGATGAGTTACTTAAAACTTTTTGGAGTCTCTGATAACGTGTTCATTTCACCATTGAGTAACTACAATGCCTCTTTCTATGGAAGTGGGTTCATGTTCCAAGCCGCATTCACTGAAGACAAGAGAAGATCGGTTATTGCTGCTGGCGGTAGATATGATAATTTGATCAAGTATTTGGCCAGACCATCTGGTAAACTTTCCACGCAGAATGCAGTTGGTTTCAATTTAGCTTGTGAGAAGATCTTTAATATCATGAGATCATACATGAAAGTTGACAGCTCTAGAAAGTCGAACAAGTCAAAGAAGAAAGAAACAGATTCAAAACTCAACTGGAATGCAAGAAGATGTGATGTGTTAGTGACCAGTTTGAGCTCATCTATTTGGAAACCAATGGCTATTGAAGTTTTGAAAAAACTATGGGATGTTGGAATTTCATCTGATATTCTTTTGAATGTACATAACATTGATGACATTAACAGCACTGGCCAGCGTGATGGAGTTGAATGGATTGTTCTGATCAAGCAGCAACAGGCTCCACATCTGCTGAGTAACAGTTTGAAAAAGAGATATAAACCTTTCAAATTGAAAAACTTGGAGACTCTTGCCGATATTGACGTTGACTTGGATGAAATTGTGGAGATTTTGCAATCTGAACTGGTTTCAAAGGGCACTACTAACAATGGCTCGAATGCTAATGGTCCATCAACTCAAACTCTGCCAAATTCGAGTGGGAATGAGTTCTATAACAATACTGATAATTCTTCCTCAGAGAGTTTGTCCAATATGGCCAAATCCTTAACATTAAATGATCACCAAAAAGTCATATATGTTGCCAACGAAGCTACAAGAAGTGCAAGAATAAACAAGAAAGATAGATGGTCTCAAGAGGAAAGTTCCAAGAAGGCATTCCACTCAGTGATCAGTAGTTTGTCAGATGCACCAATACTTACTGTTGATCCAGTAAAGGATGAAGTTTTAGACATGATCTCCATCACATCAGTCAATGTGAAAGATGAATGGGTTAGAAAGGTTGGTGGTGCAGGCTCATCTAGTACTTCTAGAAGTTTCCTTCTCAATATATACTCTGCTTTGTCAAAAGAAGCATCTAAAGGTACAAGATACATCATTATCAACTGTCCAAAGACTGGAAAGTCTTGCATTTGTGATCTTCAAAGATGAACTGATGAGGCAATGTTTTTCCTGTATATAATTAATCCCTATAATTTAAATTATGTTATGATAATCGCTACCTGTATACTATCAACTATCCAATCCATTCTATGCGTTCCAAATATTTAAAGTGTGAAGTTTGAACAAAAAACAAATTGTGCCTGTCCTTGCATAAAAAATGCGAGTTCGAAAAAAAACAGTCCTTATCACTTTCCTCCCCGAATGATTATTTCGATTCTTAAAATTTAATTTTGTGTTGGACATCTAGTATCTGAAGTTTTAGGATGAATAAGAAATTCTGAGAATATTTTATAGGGACCATAAACCATGCTTACTGTCTTAATTTAGAGTTATTTTCATTTAAAATAAAAACATCATATAGAGATATTTTTCTCCTTGTTTATTGACGTTGCATTCTAACAAATTTGTCAGTTTTTGATGGAAAGGCTCAATAAGTATAGGAATTGTACTACTGAGGTACATACTAAGCATTTCAACCGAATATCTATCCAATATCTTCGAAAACAACTGCCATTTTATATGGTTATGCTTAGTCAAGATTTTTTATTCAATAGAAAACAGAGATGGCACATTATTCAAAAGATTATTGTTTGCCATCGGTAAAATGAGTTCTTCTGAATCTTCAGTTGAGCCACAGAAGAGGAAACAGAAGAAGGCTAAGAAGCAGGAAGAGGATTTGACAAAGGATTGGCCGAAGTGGTTAGATGAGATCAAGCAAATACATTTCAAACTTAACTCATACTTCACATTTTTATCAGCAAGGAAACATGTCGCCCCAACTTTCGATACTTTGAAGCAACCTGTTGAGAAAACAATAGGCAGAGAACTTGAGCCTCTGGATGTTGCCAAAATTGTGGCCCTGCTACCTGATGATATCTTGTTCAAGTACGTTGATGAGAATCAATTAATTACAGAGAAAAAGGACTTTGTATGGGAAAAAGGGTACATTCAGAAAGACATTGATATGTTTGAACTCAAAGATATAAAAGCAAGTGATAATCAAGTTCTTGTTCTAGAATTCATTGATGGTGACTTATCAAAATCAAAAACCAAAAGTACATTCGCCAATGAGATGAGAGTTCCAAATTATACGCCAGATTCAATGAAGAGACTGATTAAAAAAAGAGACACTAAGTTTGCCATTGCTGTAAATGATTTTCTCAAGGACTGTGAAGAAAATAATCTTGATCCTGAAGCTACACTTTTGGAAAAAGCAGAGAGAAAGCTTCCCAGATCCAAGAAATTTGAAGATCCGATTCAGGAAATGATTAAACATAGAAGACTTGAAAGAAATGACGAAAGACCAAGTATACCCGCATTGTTAGAAATTCTCCGGCCAACAAACTACAAAGATCAAATAGTTGGATCATATGAACTTCCAAGTCGTGAAGCAGTCTACGAGGATCTAGATTTTCAAATATCAGAAAACCTTAAGAATGCCATTAATGTGAAAGGCTTCTATTCTCATCAAGCAGAGGCTTTGAATTCGATAAATCTTGGTGAAAACGTTATAATCACAACATCAACATCGTCTGGTAAGTCATTGATTTATCAAATCCCAGTCTTGCACAGTTTAGAAAGTGAACCACAAGAAACATCCATGTATATTTTCCCAACTAAAGCGTTGGCACAGGACCAAAAGAGATCATTTGTTCAAATCATGACAGCTATGGGATTAAATTCACTGGTTGACACATATGATGGTGATACAGAAGCTGCTAGAAGAATGCATTTGAAACACAACTCAAGAGTTATTTTCACTAATCCAGATATGCTACATAGTAGTATTTTGCCCAATCATCAGAGTTGGAGACATTTCTTGCTGAATCTAAGATATGTTGTCATTGATGAATTACATTACTATAAAGGCCTGTTTGGGTCCCATGTGTCTTTGATTATCAGACGGTTGAGAAGGTTATGCACCTTTTTAGGGAATGATAACTTACAATTTATCTCTTGTTCTGCAACCTTGAAATCACCGGTTGAGCACATGTCTTCTGTTTTCGGAGTCGAGCAAATAACCCATATATCAGAAGATGGATCTCCTACAGGTGAAAAACACCTAGTTGTTTGGAATCCACCATTGATCAACGCTAAAGATTTATCATCTGGAAGAGAGAATTTCATCAGTGAAACCGCAAAGATATTAGTGAAGTTAGTATTGAATAACGTTAGAACTATTGCATTTTGTTATGTTAGACGTGTGTGTGAATTGCTGATGAAAGAAGTTCGTAACATATTCACTGAAATGGGAGAAGAAGAGCTGGTGTCTCAAGTGATGAGTTACAGAGGTGGTTATTCTGCATCTGACCGTCGTCAAATCGAACAAGAAATGTTTCATGGAAATTTAAGTGCCATCATCTCAACTAATGCTTTAGAATTGGGTATTGATATTGGTGGGTTGGATGCTGTATTGATGTGTGGATTTCCTTTGTCATTAAGTAATTTCCATCAACAAAGTGGTAGGGCTGGTAGACGTAATAAGGACTCTTTAACATTAGTTGTTGGAAGTGACTCGCCTGTTGACCAACATTACATGAAGCATCCTGATCTTCTATTGGACTACCAATTTCAAGATTTGATTTTGGATTTTGAGAATATCATGATTTTAGAAGGACATCTTCAATGTGCTGCTTTCGAACTACCTATTGCTCTTGAGCGTGACAGTTATTATTTCCCAAACATTGAAAAAGTTGTTGATAAATTGGAGAAAGATGACGATGGATACCATACTTCAAATAGGCATCTACCTTGGCCTTCAAAACACGTCTCCATCCGTGGTATTGAGGAGGATCAATATGCAGTCGTTGACATCACAAACAATAGAAACATGGTGATTGAAGAGATTGAAGCATCAAGAACAAGTTTCACGTTGTACGAAGGGGGGATTTTCATCCATCAAGGTTATCCATATTTGGTTCGTGAGTTCAATGCTGATGAAAGGTTCGCTAAAGTGGAAAGAGTTGATGTTGATTGGGTCACTAGTCAAAGGGATTTTACAGATGTTGATCCTAAGGAGATTGAACTGGTTAGATCTTTGAATGGAAGTGATATTCCTATATATTTTGGTAAGATATTAACCACCATTGTTGTTTATGGGTTCTTCAAAGTTGATAAGAATAAGAAGATTATTGATGCAGTCGAAGTTCACAATCCGCCTATTCTCATAAACTCAAAAGGTATTTGGGTGGATATACCGACCAAAGCCTTGGATTTAATCACTTACAAGCAGTTGAGCGCCGCTGGTGGTATTCATGCTGCTCAACATGCAGTTATTGCGATGTTGCCATTGTTCATAGTTAGTGGGGTTGAAGATGTTACAACAGAATGTAAGGCCCCAGAGAAAGAGTTTGCAGAAAGACAAACTGCAAGAAAAAGACCTGCAAGATTGATTTTCTATGATTCTAAAGGTGGTGCATATGGATCTGGACTTTGTTCTAAAGCTTTCGAGCATATTGGATCTATTTTGAAAGGAGCATTGAAAAGAATTTTGGAATGTCCTTGTGAATGGGGTTGTCCTGATTGTGTTGCTGCTTCATTTTGTAAAGAAAATTCACTGGTACTATCCAAGCCAGCTGCACTTATCATTTTCAGTGTCATATTGGGTGAAGAATTTGATTTGGATTCGATACCTGATGGACCAGAACCAAACATGCCAGACATAAAAGTTGAGACTATTGTTGCTACTGGTTTACCTGTCAAATTTTCTCCAGATGTTCAGATCATTGAAGTTCGAGAAGTGGAGAATCCAGTTGACAATATTATCAAAATTGATGAGAATGCAAATGATGTTGTTCAAGACCATAATAGTGACGATGAGTTCGCCAATTTATAGAGAAACGAAATAATGAAAGTAAACTTAAATAAAAATACAGTCAGTGTAGTATAACATACTTTTTAATTTGTTTTAATCAGTGATACAACATTCTCATTATCATTATTTCTTAGCTGGTTTTATCGAAAGTCTTCTAGACAGTGAAGTTTTGGAAATTGTAAGTTTTCTAGAAAGACCAGTTGACAAGTTAGATTTCTGCTTCATCTGCTTCACATTCATTGCAGGAATATCGAAATCTTCAATGTGTTTTTCAGAATGAGGTAAATTCTCTGAACTCGTTGCACTCGAAACATTGTCATGATCCACTGAAATCTTAGATTTAGCAGTCGAAACTCTAGATGATTCGTTTGAACGTGCTGGACTATCGCGCAAGTATTTCCTTTTAGCAAGTCTGAACACTTCACCAACGGGTTTCAAATAAATCGAGGCAAGTGTACCCATGTTAAGTTCAAGCTCTTGTAAGATCAAAGGATCCAATTGTTCGTTTTCATTGGATATTGGTGGAATTTCTCCACTGATTATTGCTTTTGCAGTATCTGGAAATTGATTTTGAACTGACAATAGACTCCAGTAAAAAAATCCACGATCTCTAACGTCTGGATTATCGATCTGCTCAGTTGCAATTTTCAGTAGTTTTAGCACTAACTTCTCCCCCTTGTCTGGCTTTTCTAAAAAGAGTTTAGCGGCAGCAGTTAATGAAGTCAGTTGAACTTCTAAAGCATCTGTTTGGAAATCTTTCGTCAAACTCTCCAAAATAGATTCTGGGTCTTTGACCTTGTTCGAAAAATTACCAACTATCCATATCAACGATGCTTTGGAATCCCAATCACTAGCCATGTCCCTATGTTCTAATAATTTTGGAACAATGTAGTCATAATCATGATATCTTCTTAAAATATTCTTGAAAACAATGAGCGCTTCTTGCACAACATACTCCACACCAAATGAGATTAGATCAAGAAGAGTATCTACACATTCTCTTGAAGTGCTTTCAATTTTCACTGCAAGATTACCTATTGCTCTTGTTGATTTTCTTGACATTTGCATATCCACACCAGTTGAATATTGTTGCAATTCACTCAAAACAATCTCGAGGTTAGACTCATTAGCAAGCAGGTATATTATCTCTAATTTGGTATCTTTAACATAAATTGGATCATTGTAATCACAAAAGAAGAGTGATACATCAAATGGGATGAAGTTAGGTTTACTCAAAACCAGAAGAATAACGTTTCTTAAAACCAAAAATTGAAGTTCAGAAGGCTTGGATAGTAGTGATGATAATGAGACTGCAAGTTTTCTAGTGAGGTAATCCTCGATGTAGTCAACGTAGTTTAATAAGTATAGTAAGAGTTTGAACCCATTGAGGACAACCGCTGTGTTTTTATGTTGGAAGAATGGCACAACTTTATCAATGAGGATAAGAGCATCTTCATGGGTTTGTGGAACAAAGTTCATTAATGCGTTTATGATTGAGATTTGTTGCCATTGGTCTGATTTGGATAGGAATTCAATCAAGAACAACGCTTGTTGAAAGTTGATCTTCAATTGAAATTTATCATTGTTTTCAGAAATATCATTGAGGACAGATAATGCAGCTGTTGCAACTTTGGCATTTGAATCGCCTATCATGTACTTCAATTCTTCAATCAGCTCATTCTTTTTGCATATTGATGGGTTTAGCTCAAAAAGCTTTCCTATCGAATATATCGCTATTTTCCTATACTCTGGTTCTTTACTCTTGAGGAAGGACTTTATCGGGTTAATCGCAGACTTGGCGAAATTCTCTAGTGGGATAGAAACCAACGATTTCAAAGCCAATGAAACCAAAATAGTATTCTCACTTCTAAGATCAGATTGGATGATCGGAAGCGCATGCTCTGCTGTCTCTGGTTTGGCAACTGAGTAAAAATCAATAAAACGATAGCATAATCTTTTCAACTCGATATCATCATGTGTAAATAACTTCAGTATTTCAGGATACAAATTGATCATATCATGATTTCCCATGGTGACATTTGCTATTATCTTCTTTACCAGCTGCTTCTTTCTCGCATTGTTCTTCTTCTTCTCTGCTGTATTGAGCTCAGCAGATAGCTCGGATGCCCGGGCCTAATGGTTAGTAAATACACATCAACAAATGAACTTATCACAAAACTCACTTTGACAAAAACGTCCAGTTCACTCATTCCGTCCCAATAATCAACTGAAAATACTGGATTCAAGTTAACTTTCGTTATAACACCAAACTAAAGTGCCAAAATCCTCTACAACTGTCAATAATTAAGTCCCATTCGAATCAATCCATTTCGAAGATCGATTCGTGTATTCCGGTTTAAACCCTCGTATCTTCCCCTTTTCGGCGAGTTCAAATTCCCATCAACAAATCATAAAAACATACAAACAACAGAAAACTCACATAAAACACGCAAATAAAATCCAGTTACAATGGTAGGTTGATTCTTCTTATGGTTTTGTTTTCATTATAAGGTACTAACTGCTCTCTAGTCCGCTCTATTCAACTTCACATCCCTTCTGCAAGTGATACTACTTCTGATATGCTCATGCACATATATCCACACTAACTGGCCTAGTTTATTGGACAAGAATCATCACGGGTAAGTAATCTTGATAAGTATATCATTGAGGTAAATAGCTTTACTAACTGAATAAAATAGTCTTTTAGGAATTTTTTGGAAATGCTCAAGAGTCGGAGAAAGAGCCAGTCCATATGTTTCATTGTCTTTGATCTTCATGGCCATTCAGCAACTAAGGGCTTAATTTAATCACGAATGGATACCACTAATATGGATATATCAATAATTTATCAATAATGAAATACACGCGGCTTATAAAGATTGATTCAATGGCAACTATACTTTGCTACAATTTTGTAAAATAAACTTCATAATAAATCGTTTCAATTTTTAGCTATTTACTGGAAAGCACTTTTTCTCATATTATATTCTTCTTCAATTCTCTCTTCCAAATTGTATTCATCTTCAATTTTATCTCCCAATCTACATCCAACACTGTTTGCTTTCAATAAGTCATTGATTTGACTCTCTGATTTGGTTAACAATTGTAGTATTTCATCATCTTCAATATTCTCTAAAAATGATACTTTGATGATCTCTTGGAATATGTCAATCACTTCATATACGAAAAACCAATCTTCATTTTCATTGACAAAATTCTTGATTAGTTCAATGCATAAATTTAGTTCAGTTCTGGATTCATAAAGATTGATACTGCCACTGATTAAACATTTCAATAATGCTTTGAAAACGGTTAAGACTCTGTAGAAACTAACCCAGTTGATTGAAAACAGGTTCTTATTGATGGTGGAGTTATATGAATATGTCAAATTCTGTAAAACTGCTTTACTCAACTTGTCTAGCAAGTTATCGTTCAAAACAGGATTTAAGTAACTGTGTCTGTAAAGCAATGTCAACAAATTGTAATACTTTGTGGTATACCAAATTGAGCTAGTCCCATTAGGAGTTTCAAAATTACCAACTTTTGCAGAACTTTTACCAGAAGTTGTTGATTTCAAATACCAAGCTTCAATTCTATTTCTGAATCTTTTCAAAATTTCTTCATTTTCAGAAGGTTGTTTGTTGTTAATTGCCAAAACACTATGTACCTCTTTGAAAATGGCCCCTTCCAATTGTTTCAACTCAACAACTAATTGAAAATTAAAATCGTTGAAACCTGAAGTTAATCCAGAATATGGTTCTGATTCAACATCAAATTCATTGAAAAAAATTGGATATGGTAGGTTGATATACTCATCTGGGATAGAAATTGGCTTATTTAGATATAAAGACACGGTTCTGTCAATGATATAAATTGACCAAAATAATCTGTATCTCATCTCAATTTCAAAAACGGTAAACTGATCAGATCTCGATTTGCTGAGTTTTCTGTGAAGATTCAATCTCATTGATATACCTGTTAACAAATTGGTTAAGTTTGTGGTTGACCAACAATTTTTAGTGAAAAATGAATCAATAACTAATAAGGCCAAAATTTTAACATCATCAGTGGTATTATATGTTAACGATGAAAAAATGAATTCTTGAATCTTTTCATTGGTGAATATTTGTGAATGACTATCGATTTCTTCGGTGGTTAAACTGTTGGAGTTCAATAGATTTTTGAAACCAATAGTCAAGATCAAAAAAGTTTGAAAATTTTTCTTGAATTGTTCAAGGTTGGTTGTTGGTGATGGATTTAAAAGATTGTAAAGGTTGATATTTTCAAGATTTCTGTAAAACTGCTTCTTATGGATGAATGGATACTTATGGTAAAAATTTCCAAAATAACTATTTGAATATTTTAATGCAGTTTCTTTGGATATGATAAAATCTTTTACCGCTGATTCTGGAAATTTAGTGAATGATTTCTTACCCAAATTGATGAGCGTAGATATTATAGCATTTTGAATTGCGGTCTTAGGTTTCTCATGAATGATATGACTATTAGAAGACGCGGTACTCTCTTGTGTTTCGAATTGATTAACGTGTTGAGTGACAAGTTGTTGATTGTTACCCAGGCCATTTTCTATATGGTTATACTCATTCTGGGAGGCCAGTGAAATTGAAGGTAATCTGATGGGATTGGAAATACCCACATGAGCAGAGTTTGCGCTGGGTATGGAACCCCTAAAATTATTAGGTATTCTTTCCTGGTTATATGTATAGTTTGTATTTGGGATCTGGCCGGCGGTTGGGTATGTTAATGGCACATTAAGTTGCTCTTTATTCTGATTCAAATGTTGATCATTTATAACTGCGTTGTTTACTTCTGTCGTTGGTTCTTCTGTGCTACTATCTTGTTTCTTTCTCTTATACGGGAGTTTCTCAACGTACGTGCAATCTTCTCCCATCTTCACGCATGTCAAACACGTTGGGAAATGCTTCGAGCACTTCTTTCTTAGCCTTCTACATCTCTGACAGGCAACTGACTTCTCAGGTTCTGTTTTGGAGATGGCCTCCAGCCGCTGTTTATAGCTGTTTTTCTTCTGGTGGTTGTTGAGGATGAACCTGCTGAACGTGGGCTTGGTGGATAGGGGCAGGCTCATCACTTCAGTGGAGTGGAACACGTTAACTGCTCTGCTTGCGAGTGGGGTCTGCTCAAGGCTCCCAGTCATGTCTGGCTCTCAGTGGACGATGTGTATATGGAGAGTCTCAGCTTGATATATACTGCAAATGTGTGTAAACGGACTGTGGTGAATATAAGCCACTGGTCTAACTCTGGACTATATAGTAAACACACAGTACTTTGATAGGAGAAGGAGGAACAATGGGAACAGCGGATCAGCAGAGAGTGTGTATGACTTGATGGTATGATATAGACACTGCTCTGGTTGTTGTCTCTTGACGTTCAAGGGCAGCACCTCTTTTAACGATTTGGTGTTGTCAATCAGTGAATGTTTTGAACTAATCAGCCACAAATTAAACCGCTGTTTCTCTTAGATGTGGCTAGGGAAATCGGAAACAGCCCCGAGATTCGAAATCAGTTTTGCATCCTGGGGATCAATTTTTTAGTCATTTAGCTGATACATAGTCCGCAATTCTGATTCACCAGTTGACAGTTGTATTTTAGTCTCCTCAGAATCTTCAATCTCTTCACAGAAATCGAAAATCTGTCTTGATGTTCAACTCCAGACTAAAAGGCAAAATCATAGCAATGTCTTTCTACGTAATTGCCCTGGCAAACCAAGCTTGCTATCAACCACACAGTTAAACCAGTCTTTGAAGCTCATAGAGAATATGCCATAATCTCGGTTCGTCGCGTCCCGCACCTTTCACTAGCCTCCACCGTGAATCTAGAAACTCCCATATCAAGTCAAATAGGCGTCATAAATGTCGCGACTTTCACCCAATCTGGAAGTGTGTCGCTGTTTACAACCTGTCAAAAAGTTGTACACAAAGGATCTTGATCTATCTACAGGATTGAACAGCGGGCTTTGATTCAGAGTTATTCAACAGATAGAAGGCTTCCAGAAAGGATTAGAAGTAACTATTAAATCACCCTTTTACTATACGTTTCTTTAAAATTCACTTATAGCTCTTCAGACAGCCTGAAAACAACACTCCGCTAAAGTTTCCCCTTTTAGGAGTTATTCCTATTCCGGACGATCTTAACTACTATATAAAGCTTTCATTAGTTTTGTCTGATGTAAACAATACTTGAGCTGGTATCCTCGCTGTTTCGTCTATCAGTGAAGGCCAATGAGAAAACAGTACTCATAAGAGAATTCAGAGTGCGGAAGTTGTAGGTTACAGAAGTGCAATAGACAAGTAAAATTCTATTTTCTAGCTTCAACAACAATTCATAAAACATAAACTTCTTCAAATATCAAGAAAACACTAAGGATTCTATTCAAAAGAGACGTTTTAACGTGTTGCTATGTGCTGAAATATTACCGCCCATCATAGCTTATTATTCTCTCAACGATCTCGCTTGACATTGGTAACAGCGCCTAAAAGCCTTGTGATGATTAAAAGGTTGGTTATGGATTTTGAAGTGTATGTAATTAAACGAAATACAACGACACTATGGAGTCTTGATGTAACTAATAAATTCATTGATATATCGGCATCACCATCGTGTTAAAACGGCAATTTCAAGCGTAAACATATAGGGGTATCGATCAGCCTCATATATTCTCCCATCAAGTCAAGAAAAATTTTATAACTTTATCATATCAAAACTAATTTCTCAGCCACCACTTTGTTTTTCTAATTTCTAGCTGTTTACAAAATAATAATCAGATCTTGCATGATTGTATCTATTTTATTATTTTGTTGTTGAGGTCTCGAGACTCGACTTAGTGATTATTTTAAAGGTAAAACAATTATCAGAAATCAAAAGTAGTCGGTTCCTGATTTGAACTATTCTTATTTACACCTATATAACTTATGGAGTTAAAGTGCTATTGCGTATATCCCTGTTGAAAAGATTTAAGATTACGTATATGAACATCCTGTTTTCGACTATCAATGAACAATGATGGTCGATCGCAATAATAAAATAAAATATTTGCACGTGAAAAGTTTCAAAAGTATATGGCCGTTTCCAGTCATCTGTAACTCTGTGGACTTGGGTAATGGAGTATACGGTCGAATTGACCGCTTCTGACCATCTGAGTCTGAACATTGAAGCCCAGGCGTACTAAATCTTTAAAGATTTTAGGAAAAAATATTTAACGCTTGGCTTCAAGTTTACAAGTTACAACTTCGAGTTATCGAAGGGCTAGACAACTCCTCCAATTAATGGTATTCAAACCTTGAATTTTGAATTGATCTATAGACTACTTATCCTCCTATGACGATTAATGCTCAGTTGCTCAAATCAACTTCAATATGCTTTGATAGGAATCTGCTATTGATTTAAATTATAAACTCTATTCAATTCAATAAAATTTTGATTAAAGTCCGACTAGTTTTTCTCTTCAAACAGAACTGTAAACACTCCACAGCGATCCTCAATGCTAAGACAATATCAATTTGGATCGTCGACAACAAAACTGCCCTGACGTTGGATTCTGCGGACGTATTTTTAAATGGACCAGAGGACATTCAGAACCTGGTGATTTTCCTAAATTTTTTTAAACCGAACAATGGACAATTGAGACATGAAAAGTTTGATTAATTAAAAGAGTTTCGAAATCATCGTTTCACTTCGTTGTTGACTGGGATATATAAGTTTCAATGCACATCATCAAAGAGTGTCCGGTAATACTCTGAAGTTTGAACTCTGTAGTTGACACTTGAGAGTTTAAATTTAAAATCATAAAAAGCTCATCGGTCAAGGCCCAAAATGGCAGGAACGCCTCCCCCAGTTTTCCCCCCATTATTCGTTCGCTCAGCGAATCTTGATCATATCTCAAAACTTATGCACTGTGGCTGCAGCCGTTGACGGATATATCGAGCTTGGCTGCTGCATCAAACTGGAAAACCTGCATTTTTGATTTTCAGTCAAGAGTTGTGCATTTCCGAAACCCAATCTGCGCTGAGAGCTGGTCTAACTTCGGGGCGTCTCCTATAAAGCACCTTGAACGTTGAAGTAATGATCCATGGATTGCTGAATGATTGTCCTGTAACAACGCTGAAAATCTTCCAAAAATAAAGGAATCTCAGGGCCAAGTTTTGAGGATTTTCGAGGAGAATTCACCAAGACGGTCTTTTGTAATGAAATGCTTGATAATTTTAAGCTGTTCTTCAAGGTACACAAAACAATTTATTTTTTGTTGATATTTAGCGGCATAGTCCTCATCTGGGCCCGCTGGTCTTGCTTGAAGATCCAATCAAAATGAAACGATTAAATGATTCATCACGATTCATAATTATATTTTCTAACGGATAAAAAATCTTACAGTAAGACGTTGAAAAAGCCATAACGATAATCCTGTCAAATTCGTTTCTCTTGGTTGTCTTGTTATGAGCTATCAAAATCATGCTCCAATTTTTGAAACCGTTCATAATTCTACAGAGGAACACAGGATTTCGGTCATACAACAACAGGTATTTAAGTTCGTACTTGGAAACATACTTTTCCAATATCACTACTCAGTTTCAATTTTTTTTTTGCAATAAAAAATATCGACTGTCTAAGAAATTAATTGTCCTTTGAGCGTCAAATCAATATTGAACGTTATTATCATTGTTGCATTGCCTTTCAAATTTCAAGCAGGGTTTGATACTTATAATACTTGATTCTTGAACATCTAATATGTTGTGATATGTTTGGATCGTTCAGCAAAACTCATATCTGGGGTGTTCAGTGTTCAATGTTCGATTGCGTGTTTTTTAAAGGAAGGTACATCCTCTATCGTCCAGTAACCAAAATAGAAACTGAAATATGTAGTAATTGCTGATTCAGAGGTTGAGCATGAATTCATTATCACTTTACGAATATGATTGCTATGACCATCGTCCACATATCGAGACTTCAGCATTTGGTTCAAATCCAGTTTTAAACGCTTTCTCCAATTTCGCTTATACTTTGATTGGTTTTCAATAAGCGACAAACTACATCAGATAAGGGTACAACACTTCTGTTTCAAAGCAATACTAACGATGAAGACGTAATACCATTTCCAACTTTTCTTGCAAGTCTCTTGAGCCTGAATTGCATTTTGGAGCTAATATTTTAGAAATGACAGGTGTCGATATCCTGGGGCAATCCGTTTATGACACTTTGGCCGCGTCAATTTTAGTCAAGATTTTACCGAACTTCGAAACTTGTTAGTCTATATAAACAATCATCCTCTGAGATGGATTGCTACAAGGAATATTATACTGGTAAGTTGATCGTTGTGGTTTGAAATGAATACAATCTGCCTGAATCTGTGAGTCGAATGATGAATTTCTCAGAGCTGAAATAATAAATATTGCGTGTAAAGTATGAACCGATGGCAGGAAGAAACACAATCCCCAAAATCTTAGTGGCTCTTTGGATTTGTTGACACTAACAACACTTGGCTGTGGATACTGTCGAAGACTCGAAACTGGAATATTCTATATATTGTGTGATCGAAGGATTTCTTTCTCTCTTATGTCGCGTGAATTCTGTGCGTTTTAAAGATCCCCAAATTCCAATCCCAGGTGCGTCTATTCTGTCAATTTTCAAACCAGTGGAAAAGAGTGGAATTTGAAAAAAAAACGTCCTGTCAAAAAGAATTTCGCGCATGTTGAATTAAATTCGGCAGACCAATTCTTTGTTGAAAGGTCAGAGGATAATTCGCTTTGAGGTGGGGCAACAGTAGACAGTGGATATCACGGTCCATAAGTGTATGTCTAGACTCTAGTTCCTTGAGCAATGAAAATTTTGAGAGCTCCAGCATCCGTAAGGCTGTGAATTCAAGCACCTCATAGCTAACTTCACACTCGGGGAAGATGGATTCGATTCCGAACCGTTTAAGTTTTACAGTTAACCTCAACAACTAATAGTGAGGATTTACCAGGTTAACTGATGAAGGTCAGCCTTCATGATTCAAAACTTTGAAAGTACGCTTGTTTTTGAGTCTAATGACACATGAGTGAGATTTTGGTTTTGTTAGATTCGACAAAAACTGGGTAGTAGCTCAAAAGGTTAAACGATAAACTGTATAGTTCTAGCTACCTATGATCAATCATTATTCCGAGAACGATGGTACGTTCAAATTGTTGATTGTTGATTGAGCACTATAAATCCACCGTAGTATGGTGATAATATGGTGTAATTGAGACTGCTTTACACACGGTACACTTTGTTTCATCTGTGCAATTCATAAAATTGAATAATATGTTTCAAATTCATAATGCCTTGCTCAGTATTTAGTACACCGTAATGATGATCCGAGTTTTGATTTTCGAGCAACGTTTCCAGAAAACAAGGGACTACCCCATTTGCAGCTGTTCAGACAGGTAATAAGAGGGTTCCTCACTTAAGAAGAAGGCAATAGAGGTATCAATAATTGTAAATTAACGTCATTCACTTTAACAGTTATAATGTGCTTTTATAGTTACGAGATACTTCGTCATGAGTATTTGTAGTTAGTACCGGTAGCTTTACCATGGTTCGATGTTTTGTTGTTAACAGAACTGGAAAATTGAAAGCTATACAATGAAAACAAATGAGACTGACATGGTCATTGAAAAAGGGTTGGGGCTACAATAGAACGTTTGTAATAGTTCATAATATGCCTTCTATTGAGCTATTTAAAAAGTTAATGCAAGTGGTTGTTCAGTTTCTTTTAATTTTTTTAGTAGCTTTATCTTTCTTCTTCTGGCATTAATAAACCAATTGTCCAATTGTTGAATTGTCAATCTTGTCTTCATTAACAATTCATATTTTTCTCTAGAGTTTGGGTATGGGCGATCTAAATGTTCGCTTAGCCAATTCAACAAAATCAAAGTAGTTTGTCTTGGTAAATTTTGTCTCTTCTTACGTTTTTCTTTACCGTCTTCTAATGATGCTGGGGATGGAGGGGTAGAAACAATAGAAGGACCTGACTGTAGAGAAGATGTAGATGAGGCAGATACCGAACGAGGGGGCAGTTGCGTGTTGTTGTGTTGTAGGAAAGGAGGGCGGTGTGGAACTTGTAAGCTCATTTGATCATGGACATGAGGTTGTAGTTGACGGTAATCTGGAACAGCTATTAGATTCGGAGAAGACGAATGTGAGAGATACCCCTGCTGTGCTGGATGTGTAGGGAACATGGGCTGGTAGCCAGTAGGAACAAGGAACTGTTGTTGAATTTGGGGTTGTTGGTGTTGAGGTGGTATCTGATGTTGTGGAACTTGAGGTTGTGATTCATATGGGAGATGAGGTTGGGCTGAGTAAGTAGCTTGTGGGTGTTGTAATTGTGGTTGAGCAGGTGATTGAGCTTGTGATACGTCACTGGTATTGAGAAGCTCTCTGATTGAAGGAAGAGAAAGTTTTTGTTCTAGTGGCATTGGATAGCCAGGTTGTTGTTGTTGTTGTTGTTGCTGCTGTTGAGAGGCGAAGAATGCAGAGCCGTTATTTGTCAACGGATATCTTGATGGGTCCGGCAGCATCATTGCTAGCTTGGGTTTATTCAAAGCAGATTGCTGTTGTAAGGTAAAATTGTCCATTGACATGTTTCGAAATGTGTCACAGTGAAGTAAGCAAGAGAAGTGAAAAACTGGGTACCCACAGGTTTATATAATTTTTCTGTTTGAATCGAAGACTCAAATCTGACATGTATTACCAGGCAACGAAAAACGAAAACTTTATAACGCAGCGCTTGATAAGATATGTTTACTGCATTGGGAAGTTTCACGTCCGCTTCTGCGCTTTTGATGTATTTTGATGCTGTTTTCTGCAGGTGTGCCCAAGTCTCGAGAATGGCTGTTTGTAATTTTGCGAGAAGACTCATGATTATTTTCCCAAAATTCAGCCCAAAAGTTGACCCAGCTGATATATGTATTCGGTCCAGGTTCGATGAGATGTACTGTCATGTGAAGTTTTTGATTGTGAATAATGATTCAGGATCCTGTCTTGAATTGTTTGCGGAAACCCCAACCCGTCCTTACTAGATTTATCACACAGTGTCTTACAAGTTACTGAAGGGCAGTAGTATAGTCCATCGTGTTTAAGAACTATACCTTGGTCCCTACAAGGTTAGTTTAATTCTGTCAACTAACCCGAATCCTGATCATGGAACCTAGCAAGCACTGTATCTTAAGTATTACGCTGTGGAGTTTTATGAGCGCCTCAAATAGGGTATAAGGATCTAAAACAGGCAGTTATATTCGAGTCTTTCGAAAATTGAGACCCTAATTAAAAATTTAAGAGATTCTACATTGACTCCACAATTCTATTCAATGTCAATATACCTTCATCTTTCATGGTTTATACAAGCCAGTCAGTTTTCAGGAAATAGATAAGAAGTTTAACTTGTGAGCGTTTGAACTAGGATCGATCCTATATAAGGCAGGCTCCTACAGACTTGACATAATTTGTTTAAATACTCTTCTGGTGTTCCTTTTAAGCTGTTGAGAATCTTTGAACAATGTATACTATAAAATTGACAGGCGTGAAGCTTCAACCATGAAGCGTGTATCATAACTTAGTACTTACGTGTTATATCAATAGCGAATAGCATGAAAATATTAGCGAAGGAAATAAGCTACGCAACTACGCAATAACTCGATATATATCGGGAT
This sequence comes from Gotozyma montana, assembly GCA_003706615.3. Lineage (NCBI taxonomy): Eukaryota > Fungi > Ascomycota > Saccharomycetes > Phaffomycetales > Phaffomycetaceae > Gotozyma > Gotozyma montana. Next base: position 666,911 of record PPLU03000003.1, read on the forward strand.
TCATGATTCATCAGACGGTTTGTAATATAATCACAATTTATCAATTTAAAAGCTTTCAATTTAATCGTCGCACCACTACCTCGAGTTAAACTTAGTACTAGTGTTGAAACTATAATTTACAGTCTACTAGAGCATATAAGATTTCGGATTTGTACCAACTATGGCAGCATTTATGTGTGTTGCAGATCGGAATTCGCATGTGTCATGTTCCGAAACCGTTTAAAAAATCGTCCAGACTCCAGACTCCAGCCTCGAAAGGTCAACCTCCCCTATCAATATCTGATTATACATACGTGTCCACTGGCCAATGGCCAACATCGAGTGTGCTTATACTTGGAGTTCCACCCCACACCCAGAGATCCACGCATCTCGACCTTTCTCCGAAGTAATGTCAAATGAATTTTCATCTGAGACTTCTTAAGTTAAGGAAGGTAGAACCTCTTGGAAGGTCTTTGACACCTCAAATTGTCAAACCGTTTAATACGGTTTTATACGTGCGTCACCAATCAACTACTCATTACTAAGTGCTATAAGAGCTAGTACAGCCCAACCTTTGAGGTGAGGGTAGTGATTCGTGAAGCAATACAGCAAACAAGCAGTCCAGTAATTATCACCTTAACTTGTAACTAACCACCCCTTAAAGATCATCGGAGTTAAACAGTCTCCCCATCTAACCCTCGGTTGATCATTTCTGACTCTGTCGCTTACCTCAATTTTAGACGTGTCGTTTTTTTTGCCTTTTTTCGGAACATTGAACAGAGGGAGATTTGATACAAAGGGCTTATTGAACCAGGGTCCTTATACCTAGCAACTGAACTTCTGACAACACAGACAACAACCTAGATTTGCCCTTCGATGTCGAACTCCGAAAATCAATTGCTATATGAGTGATCCTGGACTTATATCTTTGAATTGGCGGCAAGCTGTTCCAAAATCCGCTTAGCTTCGGGAAGTTGAATCCACCCGTCAAAAGTTTAAACGTCATGATTTGACGTGAGTCTCTGACACACAAATGACAATTGCGAAAAAAGAAAAGTGCAAACACCTAACGATTGACTAAGTAGTAAGTACTGTCCAGAAATCCAGTAGTACATGGAATGAAGAAGGTGACTGCACTTTAAAAACTCTACTGTTTTGACTATAGATCTGAATACCTAAAGATTTTGGGGTCAAGTCTTGGTACGAGTACCTCACAATAATATTTCTAAATAGATACGATTCGATTGGTATGTGGTAATACATGATCATTGATGATTGCTAACTCACGACATCGATAAAGTATATTTAGCGGATATTCCAGGTCTTGACTCTTGAGAGAGAAAATCATAACGGATATATGTGTTATTGAAAGATTATATATAGCAGTACTTGAAAGTTGACACCCAGTGGCCTTAACAAACTTATCAGGCACCATTCAAATTAAGCCTGCTTATACTTGTTAGATTCCGTTGAATCATACTCTGTTCATACTCTGTTCAGAGTTCGGAGCGTATAAGTATAACCTTTAGAATCTAACTAAAAGTTCCTCCAGGATCACTCTGTGCTCACTCTTATACTTAATTCAAATTCCACTGCTTTATAGTCGCTGAACTAAATTTAAACATTATTTACCTTTCGGGCCACATAAATCATAGTGTCTTCTAGTGTTGAAGTCATACATGTAGAATAGGATAGTAGTGAAATCTGTTTGCAATTAGTAATTAAAATAAAGGTTAACAAGGTATGAACTTTCAAGTTAATGAAGCAATGTCCAGTCGTCACCAGCTGTCTACCTAAATTCAACTCGAAGCACATTTTCCAAATGATCAGCCGTTTAACTGTTATTTCACATGAGATTCGAGAAAACAATAAAAAAAAACGGTTATACAGCATCAATTCAAGTATCCGCAAACTGCATTTGCGGCTGTGATTTCAACCGACCTGAATTCTGTCTTTTGTTGACTTTTACTGCGAAATCCACTGTAAATGACTAAAAATCAATCTCTTGAAGGTTGCTCTTTTGTTTCTCATATTAATCCGTGGAACATAGCTCTTGAATCAGTCTGTCTAAAACAGGTCCCACCCAACATTGCTATTCATATTCTTAAGCATAGCCGTATTGACAAAACTACAAACCATTTCAGACAACTATGTACCTCTGCTAAGTTATAAAGTGCATGCTTAGACATTTTCCGATTTAATCATGATTGCAAAGTTCAAACAAATAGATTTCTGTCAAACTTCAAACTACATAAAGATGTGTGATTTCTAAAACGATCTGGATTCTGGTTGTAAAAATGTGCACTGTGCAGTACTTTTAACTGACTAGACTCAATGTAGAGTAAGAATAATGTTCAATACAGTCAGATCAATATGGAGTTGAATGGACCGGGATTTTAGATAGAGTTCAGTTGAAGCTTTAACACTTCAAATCTCGCACACTGATGTACTGGAATGTCGAAACCTGGTTGTAGCTTTGAGACATTGACATTCTAGCAAACATACATAGTACCAGCATCATTGGGTAGGTACTAGTAGTATAGGTATTAGGTACCCTCGTGATATAAAAATTATTTTATGTTCACAGTTCTTATTTCTGCCTAAATCGGGAACTACATTGTTCGGTATTTCAACTAGAGATACAAGACCCGGCATTCAGGGCTGAATCGAATTGAAGGTTCAGCGTTGTCTTGAAAAATCGATTAATTCGAATCAGCGGTAAAGGTTGAGCTGCCAAACAGGTACCCAATTGGATCTTTTGAAAATAGAACAAAATGATACGATTTTTTGCTCTCCAGGGTTACAAGTGACAACAGATGGGTGATTAGGACCAGTTCATGGTCGCTAAACGTTGGGCGAGATAATGCCAACTCGGCAAGAGATACTTAATCTTAACTTTGGAGGCTCAGGTTTAAATCCCGAAATGGGATGCATATAGGAAATCTGAACCAAATTTTTGACAATCTGAACGACAAAGATCATATGATGTTCAGCGAATGGTTTGGAACTCGATGTCCATATGGAAACATGCATATGAATAGAAAGGACCTGGAGGCTGGGACCAACCTAAGGACCAAATGAATTACAGGGGCAAAACTAAGGTGGTTCTCTTCTAAATAGTGAATCGGCCAATTGTTGTTCATTTTGCGCAGGATAACCGTTGAAATTTTACAAGATACAGGTGTTCAATCACCGTTCAGGGCAAATATGTCAGAGAGCTAAAATCTAGTTTGGTGTTTCTTAAGTTCCAACTTTCAACGCTCAACAAAAGGGGAAGCCATTGCAAGTTCTAATTTTCGATTCTCGTCCTTGGTGCAAGTCAATTGAGTTCAGACTGTGGTACTATAGTGTTTTTACGAGTTGCAGTGCGCTTTGATGACTTGAAGGTCCGCAGCTAACTGACTGGCCCATATTCGCTCTTACTCGTTTACTCGGTATCAACTCATGGCTCACTTCCCAAATCTCATTAGGGCTGGTCACTGAGGTGATGGATCGGCCTTACAAGTTGATATAATTTTCAGCCATTTTCAACTTTGAATTTAAAAATGCAATCGATTATGGGAACCCGGCGAGTGGGGTTAGCATTCAGCTAATTTCACTTTGTATACATCCTTGGGATTCATGACCCTTATGGGTCTTACATTTACATTACTTTACATCTCACCTTCATGACTTTTAACTTCAACTAAAAATTTAAACACGAAATACGGCTTTCAAAATTCAAATGCAAGATACCGAAAAAGTGTCAATTTTATTTCAATTTTACTGTAAAAATATTTTAAATACAATTGAATGAAAACATGTGACAATTTCAACACAGCTTTCACAAATTCTAGAATTGATATCACAGACTCTATAGGTAATTCAACGTCTCAAGTTATATGTTCGTTGTGGTTAATAAGTTATACTATGTGTGCGCACTAAGCTGTTTAACCATTATTGAGGGAAAATGTATGACATGAATTGTCGCATATTTCCTAACGATTCCAGATCTTCCATCTAGAGGATCGAAAAGGTATAGATTTTTTCAGATGCGATTGAGCCTCAAACTCAAGGGGACCAAAATGACATTGGCCCATGTTTAAGTTAAATCCGAAGTAAGCGTTTAAAAATTTTAGTACGTCTATTTAACTGTTAAGTCTAGCCCAAAACAGGAACATGATTTCAACTGTAGTTTGTGTAGTTTGTCCCAAGATACTGGTTGCTAAAAGTGTTTCCGAAACGATGCGGTGTCCACAGTTCACTTATTCATATAAACGATGATTCATATGAAATCAATATTTATATGATGATTCGTATGATACAGCCAGGCCGACCCGAATAACTGACAAGCTAGTTTCCTGAAAGTGCTTTTCGAGCTTTCGGGTTTGTGACATTGTGTCTAAATTGCCCAAGTTTGCTGCGTTTGCATTTGCAAGTCTTCGAAAGAATTGCGCGTCACAACGGTTTCGAAATTTCAACGTTTGGTTTTTGGAAGAAGTCCGCTTTTTTGATAGGTTTCAAATGCGGAGTTCTTTATGCAGTTATAGACCCTGACTCCTGAGTCAATCAACACACAAGACATACAAGAATCAAGACTAGTAGCACAAGCATTAGAATTCAGGGAGTTAAGAATTTTATTCAAACAATCGATCTCTACGCTATTTTGCAACTGTTTGCAATACTCTGATCAGACGATCGGTATTTTTTTTTGATTTTGATTGTCACTAGTTTTAGGCAGGGCCTTGGGCCTTACATTAGTTATGTGCATTGTGCTGGGCTTTCAACTTTTTAGCTCCAACTTCCAAGGCTCCTAGTTTGATAAATCATAGTATACAGTATACTGGTAGCAAATGCAACCTTCAGGCCACATCAGATCATTAAATTTAACCATACGAGTGTTTCATCAGTTCCAACAAAACCGTCTATAGTCGTGGCTTGTGTCTCGTATACTTGGGATACACAGCTGACCAATGGAAATTGAGCAATATTTTTTGTTTCAAAAAATATCATAAATTGGTTTATTACTAAACAGACATGTCCTTCTTTTGGTTTGGTTTCTTCCTCAAGCTTGATATAGAAAGTTATTTGAAGTTTCAATCATGTCTGAGTCAATTGTTGTTATTATAGGTGCAGGATTCTACGGAAATTCAGCAGCTAATAGATTAGCTAAGTCTGCACCAAAAGGTGTCAAAATCAAACTTATCAGTTCATCCAAATATACCGTTAATATCTGTGCATCTGCCAGAGCTTGTGTTGAGAATGATCTCCAAGGAACCGTTCACAAAATTGAAGACATGGTTAACGATAGAGTTGAGATAATCATTGATGAAGTTGAAGACATTAACGAAGAATCAATAAAGTTGAAAAAGAATGGTGATTTGGGTTATACTTCACTTATTGTTGCAACAGGTGCTAAAAAGAGTGAACCTTTCAATAGTTCTCATGACTTTAAAGATGATCCTGAAACTTATTTTAAGAAGCAAGCTGAGAACTTAGAAACTGCTAATGAAATTGTTTTGATTGGTGGTGGTTTGAACAATGTTGAACTTGTTGGTGAGTTATTACATACTTATAGGGATAAGTTAGAAAGTGGAGAGAAACACATTACTTTGATTCACAGTAGTGATAAACTACTTGCTGATAATGACAGGTTCACTGACAGATTAAGAAGGAATGTCACAAACTACTTAATTGAACAAAAAGGGTTAACTGTCTTGCTCAATAGTAAGGGTCATGTTTCAGAAAGCGGTAAATCTGTTGAAGTAACTAGTGGTGAGAATAAGCAAACCATCAATGCAGAATTGATTATTACGCAAATTGGTGTTATTCCTTCATTACCTCATCACTCTTTAGCTGACTTCACCAATGATTACAACTTCGTCAAAGTTAATGATTCATTTCAATCGGTTTCTTATCCGAATATATTTGCCATTGGAGATGTCAACGATTTAGCATATAAAGGGTTAGTTCCTCGTGATCATTTTCTTGGGGTTTTGGAGTACAACGTTTTACAATTACTTGAAGATCCTAAGTCACCGAAAATTTTGAAAAAAATCATCAAACCAACTGGTCCACAGAACTGTGTTGTCACATTGGGTCCTTCTCATGGTTATGGTCAAATCAATGCAGGTTGGTTAGGTGTGATCCCATTTCCAACTTGGTTATGTGTCTTTTTCAAAACTAAAGATCTGTTTAAATCGGAATCTGCTAAGTTGTTTAGTAGTTGAATGGTATTACTAAAGATAATGAAATGAATGAGTAACGACTGAAATAGCGTATATATCCAATAATTACACGAGCATTTAAATTTTAAACTGTGTAGCTTATAAAATAAAGGAGTCGGGTCGGGGTTAGTGATGGATCAAGCAATCTCCGGTTTGAAGTTGAGATTAGTGCTAGATTTTTATTTATAGTTCTACTGACGGTACTTTCTTAAATGAAAACATCACGACGGTGGAGCTTATGAGAGAATCGAGATGGAACATGAGACTTGAGTATTCTAAACACATGTCACACTAGACTGAACAAGTGAGGCTGCACTGGACCAATCACTAGCATCTCCTTTAAGTCCTAAGTCTATCTATTGATTGTCCGCATCAAGAAAAAATATCTGACACATCGGAGTTCCGTTTATGATTTGACATATGCTAAAAAGACGAGAATGGGGGGGGGCGTTGTTTTGGGAGGTGTTTGGAGTGGTTGTGAAGGCAATAGTAAGGCCTAATGTGTGTGTGTAGTCGGCCCTTCGAGTTCTCTGCTGTGTTCTCTGCCTGTGCTTTTTCCGGCCTCAAAGAAGCTTCGATGAGGCTTCCATCGCCCTTCCGTCGATCTGCATCGGTGTATCGAGGTGGAAGTAGACAATGCTTGATAAACACGCTACAGAGAAGAGGGAAAGACGAGGTAAAAACTGGGAATGTGAAACGTTTGATATCACGTCCCGTAGTCACACTGCACTGGCCAGTTTCTCTCTCCTTCCCTGCACAGTTGGCTCTAAACTCCTTTAAAGTACGAGAAGACGGTACGAGCACGCCCCGATCGCCACGGGCGCGGATTTTTTTTATAATACCGCCCGGCCAAGTTCCTTCACTCTCCACACCACTCCTTATAAATACGTCCCAGGCTCTCTTGCAACCACACAGCAACAACACAACTGTCACTCACATCCCCCTATACACCCAGTTGTCGTGCAGCCTGAAACGGAGAGACTACAAAGAAACCAGCCAGTCCGCTACTTCAAGAACCAAACACATCTTGCAAAGCCCTAGGTATTTGTAATGTCGTCGCTCAACACAATAATGAACTATGATTCCTCAGATCAACAGAAAATCATCAAGAAGACTGAACTCATCGAGAAACACTCTTACTCTTGCAAAAGATGCAGAAGATTGAAAAAAAAATGTACAAGAACCATCCCAGAATGCCTCAACTGCCGAAAGGCCAATGATACCTGTGAATACGTCCCAAGAGCACCAAGAAGAAAGAAGGTGGAGGTTTTGAGAACTTTGAACCAGCTTAGAAGCAAATCAGAATCAAATGAGAGTTCCATTATCCAAAAACCTTTAAATCCGCTGCCGTTGTTGGACTCAAAACATGGCTCATTATCCACTTTACTTCTGCCTCCACAATCACAGGTTAAAGCCCAAGCCAACGGATTCTCATATGGAAATCAAGTTCATGAGCAATACGTTCAGCCTGGACACGCTAATCAACCTATAAATATCAACGACTCTAAACAGTTACCGTCACTTCCACCAATTACCTCATTAACCATTCCAGATCAAAATTCAACCCACCATTCTTTCTCACAAACTTTAACTCTACCTCACCCTCAGGCAGCACATCATCTAACTCAGCCGCAATCAACCCAACATCGTGCATCTATCTTACCGCCATTTCAACTACAACAGTCTCAACAACCTTATCAAAATCAAGTTAGCCGCTCAAACTACGATAAATTATTTTCTGGTAAAGTGAACACTGTTCCGTCATATAACACGATTTCATCAAGATCGGATCATAAACCTGTTATTGGAGCATCTATTGAACCAAGTAATATTCAACAACATTTACAAGTTGAAATACTGAACAATATTATCGGTATTAAGAATCCAAAAACTGATGAGGCAGTTCCTCGAGTTGATATTGATCCAACTATTCATTATAAATGTGTTGAAGCATTTTTTGGAACTTATGGACAGTTCTTACCTTTCATGAGTATGAAAAAACATATGGATAGATTTCAAGCAGTTGATTTAACAAGCATAGATAGATTACATCCAAAATTCTCTTTTGATTTATATATGGTTTTCTATCTTGGTTACTGCACATTGGAAAGACATAATCAAATCATTGCTGATCCAAAAATGAAGGAATATTTGATTGATAAGTCTGTTTATAATGCAGCAAAGGCAATCACTTATAATGATCACAACTCTGTTAGAAATTTAATTCTTTTAGGTATTTATACAATTTTTGATAATTCATGTGCCTCAACTTGGCATGTTAGTGGAATTATGGTCAGATTAGTTTTAAATTTATCATTGAATAGAAAAAAACCTTCAACTCCAGGAAAATCTGAAGAAGAAACAGAAATGGAGAATAGATTGTTTTGGAGTGCTTATAATTTTGATCATTGGATTTCAATTGCTTTGATCCGTGCCAATTCTTTTAATGATAATGATATTAATGTTCCACTTCCTAAGGCTCTTCCAGGTGAAGATCCAAATGAAATGAATAGATTTGGAGTCTTGATTGGATTAAGAAAACTTGAAAATGAAATTTTTAATAAATTACATCTTGCAAATGCAGCTGAAGCTTATCCAGATCCAGAATCAAGAACAGCCGTTATTAAATCATTAAGAATCAAAATTGATGAATGGTTTGAAAAAGCAGATTCTGTTTTATCTTGCCATAAGAGAACTTTATCTTACTACGTTGTCAATTGGTACACCATGTCATATCATCATTTAATGGTGATGTTATACGAACCATCATTCTTAATAACAAATCCATCTCAAGAGGCTCTTAATCTTGTTGCTGAAAATGCCACTGAATGTCTCCACCATTGTGCCACTCTACATCAACTAAACCTATTGCCATTGAACTGGGTTCAACTTTACAAATATCTTCACACTTTCATCCCATTATCGTTCTGTATCCGTTCTGGTATGGCTGATATGGTCAGATCAAACCATGAATTGACGTTGCTTATTGAAATGTTGGAGAGTTACGAAGATTTATGGCCTACAGTTATTGAAATTAAAACATTGTTGATCAATTTAAATCATGCATTGGGCACAATCAAGGATAAAGATGTTCGGACTCCAATTGTTAATGACTTGACAAGTCAATTCTTTGATATCATTCAAGGCAGTGATTTGGGCGTTGGTTACGGACATCCTCTTTTCAGTCAAATAGGTTCATATTGAAGCTTTCAGTTTAATTATTTTTATTTCACCCCCGTTTATTTTTTCTTATTAATAATTTTAGATCCAGGCGCGTTGTTTTATTGAAGAGTTTGTAGTGATTTATGAATCTTCCACCAATTAATCTTGTAAAGTCTACAATATGAACAGCAATATTATCCCAATTTGATACTTATTTCATTAAAACTTTCTAAAAATACAGATTTTTTCATCCCAACGCACTTCATTTCTTAGCAGCAGCAACTTTACTTATCTCTTCTTTCAACTCTTTACTGAAATTGTCATCAACATCATTGTCATCCCAGTCCTCGACCCATAATGATTTTTGGATCTCAACGCCAACGCTTTCTTGTGCGGTCCAGTTTTCGGCTGGGAAGTCTTCAAACTCGTCATCCTCTTCTAAGGACTTGATGATTTGCTCTTTCTTCTTCTCTAGTTGCTCAGTGGCCGACATTATCTCTTATCTGGTGACTGGTCTGTGTAAGTTACAAGTTGACTTCATCAATTGGCCACTAGAAATATGAAAACACAAAATTCGCGAAAATACTAGAGACCAGGGCTTCATACGCGGATTCATTTTTCCAAATTTTTTTTTTTTCTGTGTATAAGATCATCACGTTAATTAAACAACAACTTCAAAACTCTACCGCTGAACCTTCTGGGTTACAAAAGTCTTGATTCTTATAGCTAGAAGAAGAGAGATGAAGGAATCGGTGGTGGACATCTCCCCGAAATACATCAAGGGTATCGAGTTTGGTGCCCTTTCTGACAAGGACATCATTGCACAATCAGAAGTTGAAGTCAGTAAAAGAGATCTTTTCGATCTGCAAAATGGCAGGGCGCCTACTCAGAACGGAGCGTTGGATACCCGTATGGGTATTTCATCCAATGCCTCAGAGTGTGCCGTTTGTCATGGTAATCTAGCCACTTGTCATGGTCATTTTGGTCATTTGAAACTATCATTACCTGTTTTCCATGTTGGGTATTTCAAAGCGACAATTCAAGTCTTACAATCCATTTGTAAATGTTGTGGTTCTGTGTTGATTGATGAAGAAGGCAAAAGAGCTTTCAGAAAACAGTTGAGACAACCTAATATTGACAATTTGAGAAGAATGAACATCATCAAAAAAATATTGGATCAATGTAAAAAACAAAGACGTTGTTTTGAATGTGGTGCAATTAATGGTGTTGTGAAGAAAGCAGCAGCAGGTTCAGGTACTGCCTCTTTGAAAATCATTCATGATACTTACAGATGGGTTGGTAAAAAACCAACTGCTGAAAAAGTTCAATGGGATAAGGATATTCAAGAAGCAGTCTATAATAACCCAGATATTGAAAGATACTCTAAAAAGGCCATGGATGATCTTAATCCATTAAAAGTGTTGAACTTATTCAAGCAAGTTAAGCCAGAAGATTGTGAGTTGTTGGGTATTGATTCAGGTAGGGGTGGTCGTCCTGAAATGTATATTTGGAGATACTTACCAGCTCCTCCTGTTTGTATTCGTCCATCTGTTATGATGAGTGATTCTCCAACGTCTAATGAAGATGATTTGACTGTGAAATTGACTGAAATTGTCTGGACAAGTTCTTTGATCCGTGCAGGTATCGAAAAGGGTATTTCAATCAATAATTTGATGGAACAATGGGATTATTTACAATTATCCGTTGCAATGTATATCAATTCAGATGCAGCTTCACCAACAATTCTATCCGGTGGTGGTGGTGCATCAAAGACCGTCAAACCAATCAGAGGGTTATGTCAAAGATTGAAAGGTAAACAAGGTCGTTTTAGAGGTAATTTATCCGGTAAACGTGTGGATTTTTCAGGTAGAACTGTTATTTCCCCAGATCCTAATTTATCCATTGAAGAAGTTGCCGTGCCTGATAGAGTTGCTAAAGTATTAACCTATCCTGAAGCTGTCACTAGATATAACAAGGAAAAACTACAAATGGCCATCATGAATGGTCCAACTGTTCACCCTGGTGCTAACTATATCTTGAAAAAAAATGAAGATGCAAGAAGAAATTTAAGATATGGTGATCGTGCTAAATTGGCCAAAAATTTACAATATGGTGATGTTGTTGAAAGACACATTGAAGATGGAGACATCGTTTTGTTTAATAGACAGCCGTCATTGCATAGATTATCCATTTTAGCACATTATGCTAAGATCAGACCATGGAGAACTTTTAGATTAAATGAATGTGTTTGTACACCATACAATGCTGATTTTGATGGTGATGAAATGAATTTACACGTTCCTCAAACTGAAGAAGCTAGAGCAGAAGCTATTAATTTAATGGGTGTCAAGAATAATTTATTAACTCCAAAATCTGGTGAACCTATTATTGCAGCTACTCAGGATTTTATCACTGGTTCTTATTTAATTTCTCACAAAGATTCATTCTTTGATAGAGCAACATTCACACAATTGTTATCAATGATGTCGGATGGTAATTTACAATTTGATTTACCTCCTCCAGCAATTCATAAACCATGTTACATGTGGACTGGTAAACAAGTGTTCAGTTTATTGATCAAACCAAACAAGAAATCACCTGTGGTTATTAACTTGAATGCTAAAAACAAAACATTTGTTCCTCCAAAGAAGGGATTCCCAAATGAAATGTCTCCAAATGATGGTTATGTTATCATCAGAGGATCTCAAATCTTATCAGGTGTCATGGATAAATCATTACTTGGTGATGGTAAGAAACATTCTGTGTTTTATACAATCTTGAGAGATTATGGACCAAATGAATCTGCAGCTGCTATGAATAGAATGGCTAAATTATGTGCTAGATTCTTGGGTAATAGAGGTTTCTCTATTGGTATCAATGATGTTACACCAGGACATCAATTGAAATCTAAAAAGGAAGAAATGGTTGAAATTGCATATGCTAAGTGTGATGAGTTAATTACTCAGTTCAACGAAGGTAAGTTGGAAACTCAACCAGGTTGTAATGAAGAACAAACTTTAGAAGCCAAGATTGGTGGTTTGTTATCCAAAGTCAGAGAAGAAGTTGGTGAAGTTTGTATTAATGAATTAGAATCTTCAAATGCTCCATTAATTATGGCTACTTGTGGTTCTAAAGGTTCCACACTGAATGTTTCCCAGATGGTTGCCGTTGTTGGTCAACAAATTATTTCAGGTAATCGTGTTCCTGATGGTTTCCAAGATCGTTCATTACCACATTTCCCAAAGAATTCTAAAACTCCACAATCTAAAGGTTTCGTTAGAAATTCATTTTATTCTGGTTTATCTCCTCCTGAATTCTTATTCCATGCCATTTCTGGTCGTGAAGGTTTAGTCGATACTGCAGTCAAGACCGCTGAAACCGGTTATATGTCACGTAGATTGATGAAATCTTTAGAAGATTTAAGTTGTCAATATGATAACACAGTTAGAACATCAAGCAATGGTATTGTTCAATTCACTTATGGTGGTGATGGTTTAGATCCTTTGGATATGGAAGGTGATTCTAAACCTGTCAATTTTGTAAGAACATGGGATCATGCATATAATGTCACATTGGATGTTAATGAAAAATCATTGTTGCCTTATCAAGTTGTTGAAATTGTTGATAAATTTTTGGCTCCATTAAGCAAAAGATTGATAAGATATGATAATTTAGGTAAACTTGTGAACAAGAAAGATTTCAACAAAATTGAATACATTGATCAACAAGATGCCGAAAGAGATTTTTATAAATCTGTTAAAGAGTTTGTTTTCAGCAAGGCTAAATATTTGAGTGAAGTTAGAGAATCTAAAGGATTGAAAGGATACTTAGATACCCCACCAAAAGAATTACAAAATCAAGATCTAGATGAAAGTTCAAGCACTTATGCAATCAGTGCAGTTAATCAACTTTCCAAGATTTCTGCTAAATGTATTCAAGAATTTTTAAAGATTTCAATCAAAAAATACATCCGTGCTAAAGTTGAACCAGGTACTGCTGTTGGTGCCATTGGTGCTCATTCTATTGGTGAACCAGGTACTCAGATGACATTAAAGACTTTCCATTTTGCTGGTGTTGCTTCTATGAATGTCACATTAGGTGTTCCTCGTATTAAAGAAATTATTAATGCTTCAAAAGTTATTTCCACTCCAATTATCAATGCTGTTTTAGTTAACGATGATGATGAAAGAGCTGCAAGAGTGGTTAAAGGTAGGGTTGAAAAGACTTTATTGTCAGATGTTGCATTCTATATCCAAGATGTTTATAAAGATGATTTATCATATTTACAAGTCAAGATTGATTTACAAACAATTGAGAAATTACAATTAGAATTAACAATTGATGATATTGCAATTGCAATTTCTAAAGCACCAAAATTGAAGATTGCATCTGGTGATATTTCAGTCATTTCTAAGAACAAAATCAATGTTAACGTCTTCCCAGAAGGTTCTAAATTGAAATCAATTAGCACATCAGCAAAAGAACCTGAAGAAAATGCATTGTTTTTCAGAATGCAACATCTTCGTCGTGCATTGCCTAGTGTTGTCGTTAAAGGTCTTCCAAACATTTCCAGAGCTGTTATCAACATTCGTGATGATGGTAAAAAAGAATTATTAGTTGAAGGTTATGGTCTTCGTGAAGTTATGTGCACAGATGGTATTGTCGGTACTAAAACCAAGACCAATCATGTGCTGGAAGTCTTTGAAGTGTTGGGTATCGAAGCAGCAAGAGGTAGTATTATTGGAGAAATTGATTATACCATGAGTAAGCACGGTATGAGTGTTGATCCTCGTCATATTCAACTTTTAGGTGATGTTATGACTTATAAAGGTGAAGTTTTGGGTATTACTAGATTTGGTTTGAGTAAAATGAGAGATTCTGTTTTACAATTGGCATCTTTTGAAAAAACTACTGATCATTTATTCGATGCTTCATTCTATATGAAGAAAGATCTAGTTGAAGGTGTCTCTGAATGTATTATTCTTGGTCAAACCATGTCCATTGGTACTGGTGCATTCAAACTAGTGAAGAACACTGGTATTGATAATGATGATTTGATTAAGAAACCAACATTATTTGAAGATCTATGTGCTCAAACTGTTGCTGTTGGTGCTTAGTTAGGTGATGAAGAAGAATCTGTGGAAAAAAAATTGAAACTCTCATTGGGAATTGCAGAGAGTGTATAAAATCTTGTATTATAGTGTAATAAATAGTTGATAAAAGAAGTCATTGTCACGTAAAGAGAAATAATTCATCTCATTATCCTACTCACTGGTGTTTGGAACACACCAGGTGTCCGCAGATTCTGATGATTGCTATTACTTCCAGATGTGTGTCTTTGTGAAGTTCTATTTCTTGTATCTGGAGTAGCTTGAATTTCAATATTGGGTATACTTGAACTAGACGTATTCCCACCAAACGATGAATTACTGAAAAAGCTATTATCTGATAATTCACCAATATTGAAACTTCCTTGTCTTTCGTTTCTCAACTCATCATCACCATTCTCAGAATCTATCCCAATATCAAACGTATCTATTGGCATTCCATGAACCTTCTCTATCTTCTTTAATAAATCACCATGGCCTTTATCATCAACGATCCCCCTTTCATTCTCTAGTAGCTGGGATGGATCAATGTCTTCCCAAGCAGGGCCTTCTTTCTTCTTGTTCGTCTTGATGGAACCAAATGCCGTTGGTGGTAAAGATGCTGTGATTTCCTGGTCGTGATCCAGCATTGACTCTAGTTGCGGATTCTCAACTTCATCGAACGGAAGACGGTCGTGCACCCAGTTGGCAATGTATAGCACGTGGTGTGAGTCTGTGAGGTGGATGTGGCTTATCTGTGAATCTCGGGACATTTTATGTCTATGAAAGAGTTTTTGTTTGTTTGTTTGTTTTTGTTTTTGTACACTACAATCAATCAACATAGTAATTAGTTTATATTAGGAAAGCAACAAATAAAGCAGCTAAATCACGAGACTGCGTAACCACTTGCGTAACTCACGCTGCTGTCTCCGGGTTCTTTTACTGCACTGCTCTGTGAATAACCGATCCACTTGAACTTTGCCCATGAATCGTCCTTCGTTTCTCTCTCTCTCACCTTCTCAATGGCCTGCAGCAAGATCCCAATCGGTTTCTCACCACATATTGTGTTCCCTGTCTTCTTTATATAGCTTCTCCAGTCCTTGGACGATCCAGTGGAAGCAATTTTAGTTGCCAGTGTGTCCAAATACTCAATGGACTCAGAGATTGCAAGACTTTTGGAAGGGACTTTGGAAGACAACTTCAGTGATTTCAAGTCATTGATGTCTCCAGTTGGCGTGTATGCTGTGTATCTGAACCTCGACCCCCAATGACAAAAGTCACTGCTCACCACAAAAGTATTCTCTTCATCTTTCAAGTACTCTGCCAACACGTTGGAAATCTTCTCCAGGAATCTCTCATCTCCGTGTGAGATCATGATGGGGATGATCGTAGGGGTTCCATTCCGTGAGTTATGTGTCCTTTTATGAATGAATGGAGCATGCATTTCAAAACTATGTTCATTCTCATCATCTTCCAAACTCATTGCCTTGAACAGATCCTCATCATTGGAAAGTAATTCTCCAACAACTTCCTTGTCCACGTTGATATTGCCAAATGGCGTTTCATACTCGTCTACGTTACTCACATATGCCACATTGCTGAAATAAACATGGTGTGAAGGACCCAGGATAAACACTCTTTTCCTTTAATTGGGAGTTAGTACATACCCCCATACAAAACTATCAGTAACTCACACATCAGTAGTGTCCCACGCCCCGTAGGTCTCAGCCAGAGTGGGGCCTGCATAGCTGTATCCAGCGTGTCTATACACGGTTAGTAAACACTCCCACAGACTCTCAATCGGTACTCACGGTCCAATAAGGAACCTGGCCCCAGGAACAGTGGGAGGAGCAGCCTTGAAGAAACCGTCCAGCTGCGTTCCCAGTTTCAACGGATTCGAGGTATACCATGAGCCAGCATGGGAGGCGAATCTAGACACGACCATGATATAAGAAAGTGAATTGATATTGATAAGAGTATTTATTATATGTCAAACTTGTGCTTTCAGAAAGAGAAAGGTTATGAGTTTACAATGTTACATGTGTAGGTCGTAGAAGCGTTGACATAAATCTAAAATATCAGCGCTAAGATAGACAATTGATGTAAATTGGATATACGATAGAGTATAAGCCAGGAGACGTTATATGATATATTATATACAGTTTTAGACTAGAGTACACATCAAGATTTTCAGGAATCAGACTCATATAGATATTTCCTCATTTTATGAGACAACCTAGATTAATATTCTCATCTGATCAGTCAATTCATTGCTTTGACTTCTCTTTCTTTCTCCTTGATTTAGTAATAATTAAATATCATATATTCTGATGGGATTATTATCAGTCTTAAATACATCCAAAGGAAAGCAATCAAAACCTGAAAAGGAAGCTTTTTTGGAAGAAGAACCCCCCGTTTATGAGGATCATATTGGTAAATATTCGCTCAAGTTGAGAAATGCCAAAGTTGAAGAAAAAACAGAGCAAACAGTCGGACTCAGATATTGGCGGCTCCAATATGATCCAATAATAGAGACTGTGACGGACAGAATTTTGTTGACAAAATTCAATGACGACCAGCTGATTATGGATCAAAAAGTTTTGGAAAAGTATTTTGACTTGAAAAAATCCATCAGTGATGATACAATCAGGGAGCTATGCTTGAGTACAGAACGGTATTGTTTAACAGCTAATGATGATACATTATTGAGAAGAGAAAAGATCATTGGTTTACAGACCCTATTGATCAAAAGAGAGGTCAAGTATTCTGATTGGTTAACTGCTTTGAAATGGACGTGTGATATTGGACTATGGAATCAGGTACAAGAATCCTGTAAGACTAATCTTGCCAATGAGGCATCGGAATCTTATAAAAAAGAAAAAATCATACCCTTAGAACTACCCAAATCGGTTGATGTGAGTTGGACATCGGCAATTGCTGTAATGTTGATCAAATACCCTTATGCAGAACTGGGATCAAGAATTGTTGTGGAGAAATTGACACATAAATACAGAAACAGAGGGCATAATGGTTGTATTTCTATTAAGAACTTACTCAATCCTTTGAGAAATGACATGTTGAAAGAACGTTATAGTTTTCCACTAACTACCACATATTTTGAATTACTTAACAATATATTAAACTTGAAAGAACATCATTGTGAATCACCTAAGATCCAGTCGGTGGAAGTTGATGATATATCCAATATTGAACCTTTTTCGGTCCTTGCAAAACTTGATAAAGGGAGAGTCAAAGGAAAAATCTATGAATCCAACTTCAGTGCGTATGAATATTTTTCTGGTACCTTTAATTACTCTCCTTTTTCCTTATTATATTTTAAAGAAGATGAGCAATGGGAAAAGTTCATTGATAAGCTTATCATCGAAAGGAATTATATTACTGATTTCCAGGTGATCTACTAAGATGTTAGCTTTAAAACAGTGAGTGACATATATTTTAATGGAGATTGATATTTAATTGATACAGATAAGAGTTGATCGATTCAACATATTGTCGTAGGATTGAATAGAAACTTTTACAGTAGGAATTGCAATTAATCTTTTTTAGCTACGTTCAGGTACTACATCACTTTGTAAGTATTTGTAGCTCGAAAAGTAGCAGCGCTGCCATAAAGCGCTAGCGCTACCATAAATCAAAAATAACAGCGCTAAGATAGACAATTGGTCGAAATTGGATATAATAGAATACCCTTATATGCTGTATACACTGCTATGCAGTATGATATATAGATTATAGATAATAGTCTTATTTCTTAGACTAGTCACTACTAACTAGATACAAAAGTTTCAGACGTATATAAATATTCTCTACATGAGACAACCTAAATTAATATTCTCATCTGATCAAACTTCAATTTATTGCTTTGACTTCTCGTTCTTTCTCATTGTTTTAGCAATAATTAATACTAGATAATCTTAAGACTGATGGGATTTTTATCCGTCTTAAATATGGCCACAAGAAAGGAATTGAAACCTGAAAAGGAAGCTCTTCTTGAAGTAGATCCTCCTGCTTATGAGGATTATATTGGTATAGATTCACTTAAATTGCAAAAAGCCAAAGTTGAAGAGAAAACAGATTATATATCTGACCATTGGTGGATTCAATATGACCAGATAAAGGACACTGTGATGAACAGAATTGTGTTGACAAAATACAATGACGACCAACTAATTATGGATCAAAAAGTTTTAGAAAAGTATTTTGTCTTGAATAAATCCATCACTGATGACACAATCAGGGAAATATGTTTGGATAGAGACCGGTATCGTTTATCAACTAAAGATGATACATCATTGAGGAGGGGTAAACTCATTGGTTTACAGGATCTATTGATCAGAAGAAAAGTCAAGTATTCTGACTGGTTAACTGCTTTGAAATGGTCATGTGATGCTGGACTATGGAATCAGGTGTATAAATCTTGCGAGACTAATCTAGCCAAGGAGGCCCAGGATTCTTATAAAAAAGCAAAAATTGTAGCTCGTGAGTTGTGCGAGTCAGTTGATGTGAGTTGGGCATCGGCAGTTGCAGTGATCCTCATCGAATACCCTTATATTGAAGTGGGTTCAAGAATTGTTGTTGAAAAATTGACACAAAAATACAGAAACTGGGAGAATAATGGCTTCATTTCTATCAAGAACTTACTCAGTCCTTTGAGAAAAGACTTACTGGAAGAACGCTATATTTTCCCACTAACTACCATATATTTTGAACTACTTAAAAATATATTGAACTTGAAAGAAGATCATGGTGGAATATCTCAGGACGAATCCAATATTGAGCCTTTATCAGTCATTGAAAATTTTGGTGAAGGAAAAGCCAAAGGAAAAGCCAAAGGAAAAACCTATGAATCCGACTTCAGTGCGTATGACTTTTTTTGTGGAACCTTTAATTACTCTCCTTATTCCATTTATTGTTTTTATCGTGATGAGCAATGGGAAAAGTTCATTGATAAGCTTATCATCGAAAGGAATTATATTTCTGATTTCGAGGTGATCTGCTAAGATGTTAGTTTTAAAACAATGAACATTGAGTGAAATACATTTCAATGGAGAATATTTAATTGATACAGATAAGAGTTGATCGATTCAACATATTGTCGTAGGATTGAATAGAAACTTTTACAGTAGGAATTGCAATTAATCTTTTTTAGCTACGTTCAGGTACTATGTAGATCTCTTTATAAATTGTAGCCTGATAAATTATACCAGCGCTGCCATAAATCAAAAATAACAGCGCTAAGATAGACAATTGGTCGAAATTGGATATAATAGAATACCCTTATATGCTGTATACACTGCTATACAGTATGATATATAGATTATAGATAATAGTCTTATTTCTTAGACTAGTCACTACTAACTAGATACAAAAGTTTCAGACGTATATAAATATTCTCTACATGAGACAACCTAAATTAATATTCTCATCTGATCAAACTTCAATTTATTGCTTTAACTTCTCGTTCTTTCTCATTGTTTTAGCAATAATTAATACTAGATAATCTTAAGACTGATGGGATTTTTATCAGTCTTAAATATGGCCACAAGAAAGGAATTAAAACCTGAAAAGGAAGCTCTTCTTGAAGAAGATCCTCCTGCTTATGAGGATTATATTGGTATAGATTCACTTAAATTGCAAAAAGCCAAAGATGGTGAAAAAACAGGGGAAATACACAATTATTGGACCATTCAACATAACCAGATGAAGGATACCGTCCTGGACAGAATCTTGTTGACGAAATTCAATGACGACCTGCTGATTATGAACAGCAAAATTTTAAAAAAGTATTTTGTCTTGAATAAATCTATCAGTGACAATACGATCAGAGAGATATGTTTAAATGCAGACCGGTATTGTTTATCAACTAAAGAGTCTTCTTCATTGAGAAGGAGAAAAATTATTGGTTTACAGAATCTATTGATCAAGAGAGAAGTCCAGTATTCTGACTGGTTAACTGCTTTGAAATGGGCGTGTGATGCAGGACTATGGAATCAGGTGAATGAATCTTGTGAGACTAATCTAGCCAATGAGGCACAGGATTCTTACAAGAAATTCGAAACTGTAGTTCGTGAATTGTTCAAGTCAGTTAGTGTGACTTGGACATCTGCAGTTGCAGTAATCCTGATCGAATACCCTTATGTTGAACTGAGATCGAGGATTGTTGTTAAAAAATTGACACAAAAATACAGAAACTGGGAACATAATGGTTTCATTTCTATCAAAAACTTACTCGATCCTTTGAGAAAAGACCTTCTGAAAGAACACTATAGTTTTCCACTAACTACCACATATTTTGAAATACTTAGCAATATATTGAACTTGAAAGAGAATCATTGCGGAATATCTCAGGATATATCCAATATTGAACCTTTTTCAGCCATTGGAAAAACTGGAAAAGTCAAAGCAAAAACCTATGAATCAAAATTCAGTGCGTATGACTATTTTTGTGGCACCTTTGATTACTCTCCTTTTTCCTCTCTTTATTTTTATATTGATGAGAAATGGGAAAAGTTCATTGATAAACTTATCATCGAAAGAATTTATATTTCTGATTTCAAGGTGATCTGCTAAGATGCTAGCTTTAAACAGAGAGTGACGTATATTTTAATGGGGTCCGGGGATTGATATTCAATTGATGTAGATAAGAGCTGATCGTTTTATGGACCATGGTATTGTCGTAGGATCGAATCGAAAATTTAATGGTGGGAGAATCAAAATTAATTTTTTTAGTTACGTTCCGATACTACATTTCGTTACAATTCATATCTTAATGGATTAGTTTGAAGATGCTGGACATTGAGAAGTTGTATATATAAAGATATTAATTATAATAACGTCATAATTAACGGACGTCGACATTTATAGTAAATATTTGTTCAAATTTCTTAGTGTTATTGTTAGAATATTAATATTGAAACTGAATTTGTGAGGTCCTATTTTTTTTTGAAAATATCAGAATTTTACCAATTTTGATATGACTTCAACGATCATGATGAATCCTTAACATTGAACAGTATACACTCATCAATATTGATAGGCAGCAGTATAACCCCTGTTATTGATCAGCCAATACGATATGGATAGGACCTTTGATATTTTTGAGCGTCTGATCTTTACAATTTATTTGATCTACAAAACTTGAAAATAACTAAAAAACAATTAAACTGATAATATGTAATAATGCAACAATTTTATTAAATGACTTATTCTAACAATCGTGATTCAATCTTAGTTTGAAGTAGTAGAGTGAATTCCTGGTGATCATCTGTAAAAAAGAATCAAATTATCACCAGTTCTTCCTACCAGCTTCTCAGATATATCTGCAATAAAGAGAGATTGCAAAAGAAAATAATGAGAAACCAAATAATTCTATTTCTATTAAGGTTAAGGGATCCAAACTTTCATATCAAAAACTTCATGATGCAATTAACATTGGGGTATTCATAAAACAACAGGGAGACTTGAACCTAAATTAGAAATTGACGGCTCTATTAACATTTCTGGAACTACCAACAACAACTCCACCATCATCAATAATCATTCCTGAATCTCTATCATTTCTTCCAGTGGTTCCATCTCTATTTCCATCTTCTCCTAAAACATCATCCTCTTCGTCATCATCGACCCACTCTTGACCTGAATGACCTTCTTTACCACCGAATAATCCACCTGATCCATTCTTCTTACGCCAGTACAAGAATGTAAGCACTGCGATAATCAAAACTGGGACGATGATACCTACTGTACATCCAATAATGATTTTATCTCTTGAACTTAATCCACTTGAACTGTTTTCTCTATTTGTTGGGGCTGTGGCACTAGCACTAGTGGACAGAGAAGTTGATGTGACAAGGTTCCCGTCCGAAGAGAAGATTGAGGTTATAACGACAATTCTTGTACTCTCTTGAACAGTTGATGAAGATGAAGATGAGGAAGAAGAAGTAATGGAAGAGCTTGAAGATGACGTCGTTGAGCTTGAAGAGCTTGATATAGATGAGCTTGAAGAGCTTGATTCTGAAGAAGAGCTTGATGTTTCACTTGATGAAGATTCACTTGTGCTTGATGGTAAATCACTAGTACTGCTCTCTGATGCACTCTCTGAGCTTGATATTGAGATGGATGAGCTTTCAAAACTCGAACTTTCACTTGAGCTTTCACTATCTGATGAACTTAGAGAAGATTCACTGAACTCGGATGACGATATTGGAATGGTGGAGTTGTTAGGATCAGAACTTATATCCACGACACTGGAAAATGCACCAGAATCTTGGGCAAACAATGGTGACACGAGAGCCAAAAGGAGTAAGGCTCTAGGAACGATCATGTTATAAAATCAAAGACCAAAAATTTAACACAACACTCGAATCGAGAATGAATTACTAAAAACAAATCTCTAAAATCAGAATTAATTCAAACTCAGATCAAAAAATTTCGGTACGAATTCTAAATTTAAAACACATTCTCGAAAAAGTTTAAAACTTTTTTTTTCCAGCCTCGTGCACGTGACTTTGACTAAGCGTTTAGTAAGCACAATCAATACTAATACATACTACAACGACTCAAGTGATAAATACTTGTTAAAACTATTCACAATTTGGAAAGAATCTTGCTGAATTTCTTTGTGAAGAACTCCTTGAAATCATTTCCAACCACAAGCTTTGAATTATCAACAGCAACACTTCTCAATGATTGCTTGGTTGCATCAGAATTCGTGTTCATCAATTCCAAATGCTTTTTAGTACCTTTAACAGCAGGAACGAATTTAGAGCTGATTATTTTAGCAATTTCATTAGCCTTTTTCAAACCTTCCTCCTTGTTTTCAAGAACATAACTTAATAAACCCAATTCTTGAGCCTCCTGTGCTCCAAAATCTCTAGCTGTAAGTGCCAATTCGTTAATTTTACTAGCGTTTCCCGTAATTAAAGGTAATCTTTCTAAAGATCCAATATCTGCCATGATACCAACATCGATCTCTTTTATAGAGAACTTAACATCTTTACTAGCCAGTCTTATAGTAGCTGCACTGATTATATCCAATGCTAATCCATATGAAATACCATGACTAACGCTAATAAGCGGAATACCAAATTCAACAGGAGCATTGATACATTTTTGAAAATCTAGGATATGTTGTGGATCCTCATCACCATGACCCAAAACGCTTCCAAATGCGGTAAGGTCAATTCCTGAACAGAAACTCTTACCTTTTCCATAAAGAATTGCAACTCTAGTTTTGCTAGAAGTGGAGAGATATTGGAAAACTTTATGATATTCTTCCCAAGTTTCTTGTGCGAAACTGTTGTGTTTATGAGGTCTGTTGATTTCAATCGAGGCAATGCCTTCATCTGAGATGGTAACGTTGAAATGTTTGAATTGTGTCATGATTGTTGAATGTTTTTAATAGAGAAAGATGGGAAAAATTCTGAAAATGTGTCACTTTTAACGATTTTTTTTTAATGTTGGGGTAAATAAACCGAGGCTGAATAGAATCAACTACATCAAAAATTTTAATACATAAATAAGTTCATAAAATTCGTTAAACTTTGCCCTTTTTATCAGGTCTTTTGAATGCTCCAGGTTTTCTTAGTCCACCAAATGGAACAGGTTTCTTGATTTCAAATTTAGGTCTTTGAATCTTGTTCGTAGCTGATAAAACAGCAGATTCTGCCCCAGTTGAAACTTCTTTCCGAGTTGGAACTGGTAAATTATTACTGTGATCGGGTTTTTTGAACAATGGGATCTTTGGTCTATAAGGAGCAGTTGTTGGGGTATTGTTAGTGGAAACTGTAGGTACTTCTTGTTTGACAATTGGCTTGATTATTGGATCTGCTGGTTTTGATTCTGTAGGCTTAGGTTTGGAAATTTCAACAACCGATTTATCTTGTTCCTTAGACACTTCTTTGACTGAATCTTTGGATGATTTTTCCTCCACTGATTTCTTAGCTGGTTCTTTGACAGTTTCCTGTTTTTCAGAATTTGAAGATACAATTGGAACGATTTTTGGTGTTGTTGTTGTTGTCGTAGGAAGTAAAGAATCTGCTTTGATAACTGGTTTCTCTTTCACATCATCTTTTTTGGAAGAATCAACTCTCATATTCAAAGGAATCAAAGGTATTTTGATCTTCTTGTATTCAAACCCAGATAAAGCATCATTTGTACGCTTTGCAGGTATAATTGGCTTAGGTGGTAAGATTTGTTTATCAGCAATTTTAGAAACAGGAACAGATACTTTGTTATTAAGACCATCATCCTTCTTGAAACTAGAGTCATTATCATTACCGGCCAAATCTTGTTCTTTGCTCAACTCTATCACATTATTGATCAAATCCTTAGTCATGTTATTGAATGCTTCATTATTCATCAACAAATTGGCTTCATGTGCAACATCAGTGTCAGTTTCAGACATGGAATTGATTAAACTTTGATTAATTATATCATTAGAGGAAGAATTCGAAGAAGAAGTAGTTGGTGATTGATTTTGTGTGATTGGATTGTTCTGTTCTATTGTACTTGAATTAAAACTCGTTCCACCGTTCAACGCATTACTCACAATTTGAGTAATAATACCACTTAACGTCTCTTGGTTCAAAGATCCAACGTCTAACTTAGTTATTGTATCATTGATGATTCCAGTAAAATCTTCCAAATTAGCACTTCTAATAAATCTTCTGTTTTTTCTTTTTTGGAATTCTGCTTCAATCCATGCATTCTTTTGTTCAGAATCTTTAGCACCATAAAGTTGGATGGCTCTTTTTTTCAATCTTGCTCTTAAATCATTATTCTGATTCTTTAAACGATTAGCATCCCTCCATTTCTTCTTACGTTCTCTGTTCTCAATTCTGATTCTTTCCTTTTGTTGTTCAGGAGTTTCATCTTTATCCAAAAACTTCTTTTTCAATCCTTTGTTGAATGGAGAAGTGAGAATGGAATTTGAAGTACTCTCTGATTGTTGTTTGTTCGCATTGAGATTGGCAGAATTTAAAGCATTAGAAACGGCAGTGCTGATCAAGTTTGTTAAACTCGTTGGAAGTGTTGGAATTATTGAGCCAATATTGTTCAACAATGCATTTCCTTGAGACCCAGGAACAATAGGTAATGTTTGTGATGGTGAGAAAGGCAATTGAGATGAATGGAGTTGTTGCTGTGATGGGACTGTTGGCTGTGAAGGAGATGATGATATTGGTTTTGATGATTGAGCTTGTTGTTTTATTGGAATTAGATTTGGCGTTGATGATGTTTGAGTTGTTGCTGGCGTGGAACGAACCGAAGAAGGAACCGTTGGTTGTTTGGCAGAATCCAAGGGACTTTTTCCAACAAGTTTAGAGCTAGCCAAATTGGATGAGGTCCTTTGATTTAATGCAGATGATTGTTGCAAAAGAGTTTTTGCTAAAGGTTTGATACCACTTCTATCATTCAACTTAGAGCTGAACTTACCACTTGACATATTTGATCTACTCAATGCAAGAGTTTCAGCAATCGATAAAGAGGTTTTCTTCTTCTGAGCATTATTGTTGGAAGACTTAGCCAAATCAATTGATGTGTCTTTAGATAATAACACTAGTGGTTTCTTGATTGAATTGAGAACAGAATTCAAAGGATTAGGCTTTGAAAGTTTTTCACTATTATCATTTGATTTTGGCAATGGAGTAAATTGTTGAAATTGATTGTTGTCAGTTGTACCTTTCTGCTGTTGAAGTTGTAACAACAATTTTTGCTGTTGCTGTTGTTGTAATTGAGCAACTTGCTGTTGTAAAACAGGAGGAACCGCAATTTGTTGATTTGATTGTTGAAGCCTGTTACCAATGTTGTTGTTTTGACTTGGTTGACCAATATTAATGTGAGAACCAGTGATGACACCTAAACTTTGAGCTTGCTGTTGCAACGATTGAGGTAGATTGTGAATGGAGATCTGTGGATAGGAATTTCCTTGCTGGAAGATAGGAATTTGACTAACAAATGGCTTCTCTTTCTTCTTTTTGGCAGTGGTTTTTCTAGGTTTCTTCTCCTTAGGTGGTTTCTTCTCTTTTGGCTTAGTGAGTTTCTTCTTTGATTTATCTTTCAATTGCTGACTCAATTCCAAATTACCTTGTTGTAAAATTTGTCCAATAACGTTATTACTATTGGCATCATTAACATCACCTAGATTCAAACTTTGTAGCAATGCATTCGGATCTTCAACAGCCATAGCTAAAGCATTTTGCATGATTTGGTTCATATCAATATCTTCATCATCATTTTGAAATGATTGTTGATGTTGTTGCAATTGTTGTTGTTGCTGCTGAATCTGCACTTGTTGTAACTGTTGTAATTGTTGTAGCTGTTGTTGTAACTGTAATTGTTGCTGTAATTGATACTGCAGTTGATCTTCTGCATTTTGAGATGATCCAGTTTGTTGTTGACTAGCTTGTTCAGTTTCGGCCTGAGCATCAACAACATTTTGAACCAATTCAGCCAATGCATCCTTGAATGAGTTATCAGTTTTATCTTTCAAAGATTCGGTTTGGTCAGCAGATGAACCAGCTTGTTGATCGTTAAAAGCTTGAAGAATTTGATTATGAAGTTCCTCTTCATAGTCATGTTGAGATTGTTCATCATTAGTCTGGGATTCAGATGTTTGAAAGTCCTTATCTGATTGTTCAACGGCATTGAATGCATCCATGATTTGATTTTGCAATTGTTGCTCGAAGTCATCTTCATCGTTGATGTGTTTTGCTTCATCATCTGAAGTTTTATGTTCATCATGAGATTGAATATTAGTTTCGTTAGATTTTTCATTAGATTCGTTAGATTCATTAGATTTTTGCTCAGATTCATTGGCATTGAAAGCATCCATTATTTGCTTTTGAAGATCTTTCTCAAAGTCACCAAAATCTATTTCAGAGTGTTCCTGTATATCCTGCTCATCTTGTTTCTGATCATCTTCATGAGTTGTGGCCTCAGGTTCATTTTGAGCCTTAGTCTCTAATGCATCCATGATTTGACGCTGTAATTCTTCTTCATAGTCATGATCAGCTGCATCATCATCATTCTTATCATCCAATTCATGTCGTATTTGGTCAAAATTAAATTCAACATCATTGTTATTGTTTTGATTTTCTTTGTTATTGTTTTGATCAACCGCAACATCAGCAGCATCAGAAACGTTCAATTGCGCGTCAATTTCTCCCGTAAACCCATCAGTTTGTTCAGCGGCGTTCTGTGATTCTCGTGTCTGATTGAATTGCTCTTCGAGCTGCCTCTGTATCTCTTTCTCCAGGTCATCATGCTCTTGGTGTTCAATGTTATGGTTATCATCGTTACCTGCCCCGTCAGCAGCCATCAACTCCTCCTCGAGTCCGAACATGGCCTGCTGCACCACACTCTCCAGGTCATCTGCACTGAACTCCTGTTCAGACATGTTTTGGTGATTTGTTTACCTTTCTTATTTTGACACAATCCTTATCAAGGGCGTGATGTTAAGGGCTTTAGGTGTTTATACTTGTGACTGTTTAGTGACTGTGAAAATTTTAATCTCTTGTTTTTAATTCGCGGGTGTTTCTAAAATTACGCCTGAATACTAACCTCAAAACAGTAAAATTTATGCGTAATTCTAGGACCGATGACATCCTTTCATCTTGAGACCGAAAACGGTAGTTCCGTCTTATTTCCACCGATAACGACATGAAGATAGATTTGAGCCATTTCGGTTACTAGAAACTATCTCATCGACTCACCACTGAATGGAGATCTTCTTAGACTGCTCATTAGAGTCAAATGCAATATATGAGGTTTGAAGTCAGATCACGTGACTATTACATAATAAGGCATCGTTCAGAACCTTACCGGATTAAGAAATATGCTCCTCGGAATTCGCGATCGTGATTAATTTCGACAATTGTAATAGAGATTATGACCTTAATTGTAGAGGTAAGATCAATCTCCAATGTCTAGAAGAGTGAAACAACCAGCGGCTAGCGCCGGTAACAAGGAAGATGTTCTATTCAGGGAGGCTTTACAGCTTTATGAGAACAAAAACTACAAGAAATCCATCAAAAATTGTGATTTAATCATCAAGAAGTCAACCAGTCACAACATCTCTGAAACTTTGGCATTGAAGGCATTAAACTTGTTCTTTCTTAAAGAGCATGATGAATCAGAATCGTATGTCAATCTAGCTATCCGCAAGAACGAGTATGGACCTGTTACAAACCATATTTTGGGTATCCTAAGACGTTCACAATTGAGATACGTTGAAGCCTCTCAATTCTTCAAGAAGGCATTGGATAATGGATCAAATAACAAGCAAATATGGAGAGATTTAAGTGTCATGGAATCGCAAAATCGTGATTTTAAAAACTTGTCCAAGTCTAGACATGCTTATTTGGAAGAATTCTTAGGTTACAGAGCCAATTGGACAAGTTTAGCAGTTGCTCATCATTTGAATAAGGATTATAGCGCTGCTGAACGTACTTTATCCAAGTTTGAAGATTTGATCAAAGGTAAATTGAACGAACCTGAATTATATGAACATTCTGAACTTGAATTATACAGAAATCAAATTGTTTATGAATCTGGTGATGTTGAAAGAGCATTGACAGAATTAGACGAATTGAATACATTTGATAAATTATCAGAAGTTGAATCTAGAGGTAAATATTATTTGAAGTTGGGTGAATTTGAAAAAGCATCAAAAGTTTTCAGAACTTTATTGAAAAGAAATCCAGATGATTCTAGATATTACAACTTTTTAGAAATCTCATTAAAGACATTAGATAAACCTGAAAAAGTTAGAGATCAATTGTATTTGAAACTTTCTAAATTTTATCCTAGATCAGATCCACCTAAGTTCATTCCTTTGTTCTTTACCACTGGTGAAACTTTCCAACAAAGAGCATCAACTTATGTCTTGAAACAATTACAAAGAGGAGTTCCAGCTACTTTTGCTAATATCAAGCCATTATACAAAGCTCAACCATCAAAAATTCCAGTGATTGAAAAAATCGTCTTAGACTTTTATGAATCTGATGCTGCTAAAGATCCAATTGTTCACGTTTGGACAACTTATTTCCTTGCACAACATTACCTCTTCTTGAAAAACCTCAAGAAGGCAGAAGAGTTGATTGATCATGCCATCAAACATACACCTACTTTAGTGGAATCATACATTCTCAAAGCACGTATCTTGAAACATTTGAACAAACCTGCTGAGGCTGCTGATATCATCAATGAAGGTCGTTTGATTGATTTACAAGATCGTTTCATCAACGCCAAAACCGTGAAATATTATCTTCGTGCTAATGAATTGAAAAAAGCTTTAGATATTGTTTCAATTTTCACAAAGAATGATGAGATCACCAAGAATGGATTGAAAGATCTTCACACCATGCAAGTGAACTGGTTCCTTATTGAAAACGCAGAAAGTTACTTCAGACAATATAAGGATGCTTTGAGTGCTTATCTCTCCAATACAACCACAGAGGAGAATGATGAATCAACTCTTGCTGAAAATGTGGTCAAATACGGTGGTTTGGCATTGAAGAGATTTAAAGCAATTGTTAAAGTGTTTGAGGAATACTATAATGACCAGTTGGATTTCCATACTTATTCCATGAGAAAAGGTACTGCTAGATCATACATTGAAATGATTCATTGGGAAGATAAAATTTTTCAATCTCCAGTTTACCTAAGAGCTGTTAGAGGTGTTGGTGAGATTTTACTCAACACTAAAAAGATTGAAGTGGAAGAAAAAGAGAAAGCCAATTTGGATAAAAAAGATAAGAAGGAAAGAGCTAATCGTTTGAAAATTCTTGAAGCTGAAAAACTAGAGTTATTGGCTTATGATGATGAAGAGGATATTTACGGTAAGAAACTATATGAAGCTGAGGATTGGAACAAACTATTCTTGGACGAATTTTTCCAATTGTTGTTGAATCAAGGAGACGAAACGATTACTGTTAATGAGTTGAACTACCTATTAAACTTTAATCTAAGTAAGGTCCCAATTGCACTTTTAGCTTTATCCAAGTTGAAAGCAATTACTGATTTCAAATATCCTAACATCGTTTACTTTTTGTTAAAGATTAAGTTCTCTGAAAAAAATGCTACTGGACTTAACAAAATGTTATTGGATAAATTGTTAGTGAAAAATTTCGAAGAGTTTAAATTCGATGATTTAGAGGGTGAAATCAAATCAAGATTGAATTTGAATGAATATGAAGGTTTGTTAAGTTTAACTAACATTGTTAACTTGCAATTACAATCTCTTGATAACGAAGCTTACAAGAAAATTGTTCTTGAAAACTCCAAATCTTTAGAACCATTCGAAGAAAGCTTGATCTTGAAAGCACTAAAATAGATTCTTTTGTGTACATAGCATTACTATAACATAGAAATTGAAATTTGTAGCTCACATAGCTCGGTCATTTTCGGAACCAGGAAGAAAAAATTCAAAAAAAACTTTCTAATGTGTCAAAGAACTCCATTCTTCAACAATAGCCATAATGTTATCTGTTTGGAGAACTGCACACATATCAGCACGCAGATTCAGCACGCTGCGTCCACTTCTCAAAGCCAATACCCCACAAGTCACCACGTTCATCGATGAAAAGACTCAACGTGAAAGAGTTCTTATGATTCAACCTATCAAAAGAGATGGAGAAACCATCGAAACTAAGAAAGCTAGATTAGTCTACCAATCCAGAAAGAGAGGTATCTTAGAGACAGATCTTCTTCTTGCAGGATTTGCTAAAAAATACCTAGATACTTTCACGATGGAAGAACTTGATGAATATGACAAGATTTTGGATCATTTGGATTGGGATATTTATTACTGGGCCACCAAAAATTACGATATAAGACCACTTCCTGAAGAATTCAAAGAATCTAAAGTGTTTAAACTGTTGCAGGATCATAGTGAGAACAGAGAGAGAGAAATCTTAAGAATGCCTTCATTGTACTGATCTGGATTCTGTATACTGGATCTGCTACTATAGGTTTCATGTTGAAACTTTAGTCATCTAGTACTAGGTCCCAACCCATTGTTATGATGACTGGCCTCTTACAGTATTGTCCAGAACATCAGATTACTTGCATTATAGTTAACAAAAATTCACATACATTCAATAAAACGAAAAACAATCGATGTTTTGCCTTCAAATTATATATAAACATCAACTGTACTGATCATACCCACCGTATTCAAAGTTATTGTTAGGAGATTTATTGCTATTTGTAGCTTTATTCGATTGGTTGTGGCCCGTATTTGTATTTGCTAAAGGTCCTACTCCAATCTCACTCAGCACAATTTCTGCACTTGTGTTATTCAAGTTTAATCCACCAAGGTCCACCACATTCCCATTGGTTTTCAATAACTTCTTCAGTTTCCAAATTAATTCCACTTCTTTTCTATTATTTTCATCAATCTTGTTTTGTAAATCCTGTATATACTCCACACTTTTTGTTAATATTTGACCTTTATTAGGCTTACCATCTTTTGTACCACTTGAACGATCCTTGTTATCAATGAAATAAGCAGTTGGAATCAATGCAAGCATCTCTTGGATCTTTTCATTCATATTATCTCTTTTCTTACGATCATCTTCATCTCCTAAACCTCCAAGTCCATCATTATTCTCATCGTTAAAACCTTTCGCCACAGACGTCCTGCGTCTCTGTGCACCGGAAGCACCGGATGTGCCAAAGTTCTTGGAGATCTTGCCATCGTTGGAAATGGAATATGTGTTGGTCCCTAGAGACCCATTCAGACTGCCTGCAAGACCATTGTTGTCCTGGAAAGATTTGGAAAGGGACTGTTTTATAGGAATACTTGTTCTTTTGCTGGTTTTGGCGTCCATGAAATCTAAGAACTGGTCATGTGGACTGGCCGGGTTCGGGTTCGTCAGCGTGGGTTTGATGTTGATATTCGAGCTCATTTACAACTCCTGACGTGTTTCAATTGTGTTGTGTTACACCTTTTGAAGTTCAACTGAGACGTTTTTTTGGTAAATTGGGCAAAACACGGGGAAAATATCCTAATGGGGAAATATACCTATTTTAGAGACCATCTTAGGTATTGTGGTTGTATAATTTCCTAAAACAGAAGTCTAGCGAAATGTAAACACGCAAATTCAAAAATGTAAACAAACAAAAAAATAAAGAAACAGATCTTAAATCACTAACTTTTCCCCCTTGTCTTTCCGTTATCTTATACACTGACGCTGCTCATCACCGAATCGAATAAACGCTGGTGCTTATAGATACTCGAGAACCATCGTCCTTTTGAAAACAGAGACTGCTTATATTTGTGATTAGATTGTTTACTTATCTCACAAAGTAAAACCATTAGAGAACCATGATGTCTAAAAGAAAAGAAACACGAAATGATAGGTTTCCGCTGCTTGAGAACATTGAGATCATAGCCTGCTTCAGAAACTGTCTTATGGCTACGCCAATGGAGGATTTACTAAAGCCAACTCCAGCTTTTGTTCAAGGTATATTTATCCAATCGTTAGAGATGTTCTTTCATGTTCCTGCTTCCACTTTTGTCTCACCTGCTGGACCTAATCGCGTTGGATCTCATAAAAGAGCTGTTGGAGATGGTGATGGAGAGTTTGATGATGAGGAAGAAGACGACGATGAGGTATATGAAGTCTTGAACTTGGTTAAACTAAATCAACACATGTATCAGTTTCTTGTGGTATGTGGTGTTTATGATTTTGTCCTCACTGACTTGATTAAACCTGATGCTGCTAGAACGCAGAGATTGTTTAGTGCAATCATGAACTTTGCAAGATTCAAAGCAGAACATGCAGATAATAACGACGAAGTCATTAAGGCAAATCATATGAAGTTTCAAGAGTTTGCCAATGTGCAAAGAGAGTTCGATATGGTGAATCAACTGCAAATAGAGCTTGAAGAGAAATTAAGAAACTATGAAGGGAAATACAAGGATATTTCTGAGTTGAATGCATACAATTCTAATATTGAGAAAGAGTTGAAAAGCTTGAAAAGAGTTCAAGAGAGTTTGACAGTTGAACATTTGAACTATAAGAATGAAAAAGTGAGACTTATTAAGAATTTAGAAGATCATAATTATTTATTGTTGGAAGCAAAGAAAGATTTAGATAAGTGGAAAGGATATTTGATCGAGTCACCAGAGATCTTGGGAAAAATCCTCAACGATTTGAACTCTTCATTGAAAAAAGATGAAGGAATATTGAACGAATTTGAACTCAAATCAAGAAATTTGTCAATCTCCATGAATTCCATACAGATAATTGAAGCAGATCTAAGAAATTTCTTAAACTTGATAAATGAAGTTAAGTTTGAGATTGAGAGTAATAAAAATTCAAATTTTAAACTGAACAGATTGAAAGAAAATTTGAACGAGTTGAGTTTCCAAGCCAATGAGTTTAATAGAAAGATCTTATTACTTCAAAGACAGATCAAGAATATTAGTGAGAAATATGAGAGAATACTGAATACAAAAGCCTCAAAGAAACATGAATTTGATAAGAAAATGTCAGAGTTGAATGAAACATATACTGAATTAATGACTGAAAAATCAAAAAATGATAACCTGATATATGAGAAACAGCAACAAATTGAAAGAATTGAGAAAGAGATTTTTGAAATGAAAGATTCATTCCAGAAGGAATTCAATGATACGGAATCTGAGATTGAAAAATTAAATTCTCATATAAACCTATACATGACTCAAATGAATAGAAAGTTGGAAATGGTTTAGATCAGGATCGAACTGTTATTAAATGAAATGTTAATGAGCTTTATAATCAAAAAGGGCTGTAGCTGATGAATCAATTCTTTTTGAACAGAAATTGAATGTAATAGACCTTGGTGTCAAAATCATAAAATTCCCATAATGATTCCATATCTACTTCCCAAGCAGGTATCTTAAAACTCACAGTCTCATAAGGCGGACAATGTAGTAGTAAATATTGGAAAGATGTGCTAGATTCCGAGTTTGTGGTTGTGGTTGTTGTGAGTGGGGTGTATTCGTAAGATGTCATGAATCGATATACCGGTTTTGCATTCTCTTTATCATTCTTATTCTCTATATCTTCAGAGTGATCATTTTGGTCATCTTCATATGACACATCACCGGCTAATGGAACGTTCAACTGTATCAGTAATCCAAATTTCTCAGTCTCTGGGTCTTTTATCTTTGTGATTTTATGTGCAGGTAGCCCCCTTTTCACGTATTTCTTGAAAACAGTTTCATTTTGGGGTTGAGTTGAATGATTATCTTGAGTCTTGTTTTCTTTAGTTCCTCTTCTCAGCACATTCAACTGGTGTCTCTTTCCATTGACATGGTTCAAGTAGCTTGAATTAGAGATGTGTGTGGTGTGACATAGGACACATTGGTACTGTCCGAGATTGTTCTTCACAAAATATGGATCTTGATCAACTTGTAATAGTTGTTTAAGCTGTGATTTCTGATGGAGTTGTGTTTGTGACTGTGAAGCGACACCACCAGAACCTTTTTTCGAACCGGGCGTAGACATTTATGTAAAGAGTGTTATGGGTGAGATAAGGGTGAGATACTCTCTAGAATGATTGGATTTTGATGGGCCTTATGATGGATACATGTTAAATAAGAGATGAGGTTTACAAATTTTCCCGAAACCAAAACAAACATGCACTACTAACCGTCACCAGAGAGATTTGTGCCCAATAGTACTGTAATTAGTGGTATTTGAACTGATAGTGATCCTCCAGCATAGAAATGTTGAATATATTGTAGAACTCAGTGAAAATACGGATTCTGTTGATAGTTTTATCTACACATCACAATAAACAATGCATTGTACTATAAACAAGAAGACTCTAAAAAGACAAAATGTTATTCTACCACCAGCGTATCAGCTGTCTACTCCACGACCTTCTCTCTCTAATTCATCGTGCTCACCTCCTTGAAGCTCCCATGCCTGGCCATAAGTGCCATCATCCTTCTTCAACCATGGATTCCGCACAGTTGTGTGAACTCCTCCCAGTGAAGTGTATCCCATGTCGTACAGCACACAGTATTC
Source organism: Gotozyma montana (assembly GCA_003706615.3). Taxonomy (NCBI): domain Eukaryota; kingdom Fungi; phylum Ascomycota; class Saccharomycetes; order Phaffomycetales; family Phaffomycetaceae; genus Gotozyma; species Gotozyma montana. The sequence continues at coordinate 702,392 of PPLU03000003.1, forward strand.
GACATTCACCTTCTTCAAGAAGCACCACACTTCATCGTAACGCCACTCGAGCAGTGGATGCACTCGTGTGAACGCAGGCCAGTGGTTGTCCGTCGGTTGAAACGCTGCCAGTCCTGCAGAATGAGGGTCTGTTCGACGCTGCCCGATGATTATGTGTGTGATGTGTGCATGTGTCTGGAGATACTTCTCAAACCCTTCTCGTAGTGGCAGCTGGTACTCGCTCAGTGATAGTTGGTACTTCTCCACGCACTTCTTAATGAAGGCCTCGAGCTCCGGGAACTGCGGTTCGTAGTCGACCATGACGCTGTTCACGAGGCTGTTCGTGCCAGTGGAGCCGTGGGAGGAACGCTCCAGGACGTGCTTGAACAGCAGCAGCAGCACTAGACAGTCTTTCCCTCCATTGAAGCTCAGTGCAATGTTCTCAGGTGATGCGGCATCTAAAAGCGTCTCGATAATCGCCAGCGACCCACGAAGTTTCTGTTTTGTGGATGAGACGAGTGGCGTGTCTTCTAGTGCTAGGAACTGGTCCACGGGACTCGTCGTGCTCATAGTTGATGCCTAATAGTTGATGCCTAATACTTGGTTTTGATAGATCGGTGAAAAAAATAATAATCTTTTCAGTACACTAACTTATATCCACCATCTCAGTTTAGTATGGCATCCAAGACACCTTCGCTGGTCTCACAGCTGAAGAGAACACCCATGTCCAAAGCAGAGAATGCCCTTTTCAGCGACGTGTTTGGCCGTATTATGTCCTCTACGAAACCCAGCACTGCTCCCGAGAATGCAATGAGACTTATCTTTGAAGAGAGTATCTCCCAACTGGCATCCACAAAGAGCAAACCAAACGTTGCAGTGTATAACCATCGTTTGGAATCACATCATCGTTCAGCTACGAATAAAATCCTTAAAGATGCACAGGTTAAGATCGCTTTAGAAAAAGCGATGAGCAAGACATTATTACAATTGGAATCAATACCAACTGATCTTCAACTCGTGCTCACATTATCAGCACTCATATCTGCATTTGATGCCCGTGCATCACAAACGAACTTTATACATACCAAATACTCTGATGAAGCCTTGGAACAAATCACTGAATCACAATCTATAAACGAGTTGACATTCCCATTAGTTTTAGCAAAAGGTCTTTCTTTACTTTCTGATAAATTCAACGCACATGATCAAGTTTTGAATGTGGCTGCGTTGCTAAGGCGGAAATCATTACGGACTTTTTTCTTTGGGTTGTCAACTGATATTGTCAACATCACTATTAGAACAAGTTATAAACTTTACAAAGATTTAGGAAAGATAAATCTGTTATTGGAAGAATTAAAGATTAATGGAGTTCAAACAAACATCGAAACTTTTTCTATTTTGAAGAGAATCTCTAAAGATTTTGAAGTTACTTGTGAAGATGATGAGATTCAACTATTACAACTGGAAGATTTCATTGCTGATAAAGCCAAAGATTAGGCACCTTGTAAATAATTATACGTCATAAATGAATCATATATCCAACGCATATTAACCATGTACTACAAATCCGCACACTCATTATACAAAGGATCTAAAAGAAGGGTAAAACTATGTATAAGACTATGTATAAGAAAACTCAAATCACCGACATTCTATTGTTGAGCTTGTTGCAAATTCTCCACGACTCTGATATTAGTGTCCAAGAATCTATTCACACAGTTTTGAAGACAAGATTCTTCTTGCCCACTGAGTTGACCACCATTGATATTGGTTATACAGTTCTTAAAACATAAATTAGTGAATTGATGAATTGAAGTTTGAACTTTAGCTTTTGAGTTTTCACTTTCAATGAATCCAAGAATTTCTTGACGTGAAGTGTCGTCTAATGAAGCAAGATCTTGTTGGTTGAGTGACATTATTTCCAGTTTATTTGATCCTTGATCTTAAATTCTTTTAAAGCTTTTAGTACAATCTTTCTTCATTTCATTGAAAGATCATTGGAAAAACGGCTAAGAGTGTTACCCGGATAGGATTATATAATCAAGCTCATTGCTTACGTAAAAATATAAACATTTCAATAAAGTTCAATTGAAATTAATTTAATTCTTTACATTCAAAGTATCAAATTTGGATTATGTCAGGGGACGAGATGAATCCATTGGTCCACACACGTTCCAAGTCACCAGCTGCACTTGAAAAGTTGCGTAGTGCAGAAGGATTTCGTTCCAAAAGACAAGCAAATCATCAAGATAGTGTTAATGAAGATATTGTAAAGTATCAAATAGATGGAAGATATAGAAAAGTTGAACCATATTACTTTACATATTTGACATATTGCAAACTGAGATGGCGTGATCGTACTTTGTTTGACATTTTCAGTAATGAATTTCGTGATAGAGACGTTTCATATTATAAAAAATCAATTGAAGAAGGTAAAGTTTTATTGAATGGAGTTAGTGCTGATTTGGATACTGTCGTGAGGAATGGAGATTTGATAACGCATAAGATCCATAGACATGAACCTGCTGTGAGTTCCAGACCTATTCAGATCGTTAAAGAAACTGATGAATTGTTAGTTATTGATAAACCTGCAGGGATGCCTGTTCATCCAACTGGACGTTATAGATTTAATTCAATCACTAAGATTTTAAAGATTGAAAAAGGATTGAATGTTCATCCTTGTAATAGACTTGATCGTTTGACTTCAGGTTTAATGTTTCTTGCTAAAAATCCAAAAGGTGCAGATAAATTTGTTGATCAGTTAAGAAATCATCAAATTTCAAAAGAATATATAGCTAGAGTCAAAGGTGTTTTCCCAGATGAAGAGATAAGTGTTGATAAAGCAGTGAATACGATTGAACCAAGATTAGGTTTGAATTACATTGATGAATCCGAGAATGGTAAACCTGCTAAAACAGTGTTCAAGAAAGTCAGTAGTGATGGTCATACTTCTATTGTCAGATGTAAACCACTTTCTGGCCGTACCCATCAGATCAGAGTCCACTTACAATACTTAGGATACCCAATTGCAAATGATCCAATCTATTCCAATGAGAGAGTATGGGGTCCTGATTTCGGTAGAGAAGGTAAAGCTAATCTCGAAGATGTTATGGTAAAGCTTAATGAAGTTGGTAAGACTCAATCGGCATCATCTTGGTATTATCCAGATTCTAAAGGTGGTGAAGTGTTACTAGATACTAAATGTGAAGTTTGTGAGACTGAACTATATAGTGATCCAGGGCCTAATGATTTAGAACTTTGGTTACATGCATTTAAATATTCTTCTAAAGAAGACGAATGGTCTTATCAAACGGAATACCCATATTGGTCATTAGAGACACATGTTCCATTCATGGAATTAGCCATAAAAGAGGCATCTAAATGTGAAGAGACAACCACTGCATTTTCAGTAGGTGCAGTTCTTGTTAATAATGGAGAGATTTTAGAGACTGGATATTCTAGAGAATTACCGGGTAATACACATGCTGAACAATGTGCAATGGAGAAGTATTTCACCAAGACAGGCCAGAGGGAAATCCCTCCGAATACAGATATTTACACAACCATGGAACCTTGCTCTTTGAGATTGAGTGGGAACTTACCATGTTGTGATAGAATTTTAGAATTTAAAGACAAGTTCAGGAATGTATTTGTTGGAGTTTTAGAGCCAGAGACGTTTGTTAAGAAGAATGTTGGAATGCAGAAGATTGAAGACAGTGGATTGAATTATATTAAGATTCCTGGATTTGAACAAGAGATTTTAAAGATTGCATTTAAAGGACATGAAGATCATGAGAGTAAATAGTGAATTGTATAGTAAATAGGAGAAGATCATGTAAATATCCATAAAGATAGATGAGTTTAGTATGATATTACTCAATTATCACCACTTTATCGTTTCATAGTTCAAAACGATCCGATTGGTCACATCGTATAAAACTAGTTCTCACCAAAAAAAAATTCCTATTTTCCCCATATAATCATCAAATGACACAATGGTCTGGCAGTTCACACTGGACAAGTTCCTGAACCCCCACGTCCCACGATCAATCACACCTAAACTACCAACACCGCTTTCACGCTGGCTGGGACATCGTCAAGGACCCGTAAGACCAGTGCCTGATTATATTGTCTGGTTGGATATAATGATTGGTACATTTGCTGGATTGTTGACATTGGAAGGGATATTCAAACATTCTGGCGTGTTCAAAGAGCATCATGCGCCAGTGTTAATAGCGAGTTATGGTGCCACTGCGATCTTACTGTTCAATGCAAACCAAGTACCATTGGCACAACCGAGAAACATCCTATTTGGTCAATTTTTTAGCTCATTGGTAGCTATAATCATGCTTAAACTGTTTGAATTATCAGAAAATGGAAGAAATCATCTTTATGTGGGTGCTGCTTTGAGTACTGCCATTGCAAGTGTTTTAATGTCTATATTAGGTTGTGTGCATCCTCCTAGTGGGGCCACTGCGTTGATTCCATTGATTGATGAGGATATAGCTAAAATGGGCTGGTGGTATATACCTACTCAATTAGTGTCTAGTGTGGTCATTATAGGGGTTGGATTGATTACGAATAACTTGATTAGGAAGTATCCTATTTATTGGTGGACTGCGTATACGAAACCCAAACCTAAAGATGAGGAAGAAGGTGTTAGTTCATCAAATTCGAAAGAGGATACGATTGAAGCTGATGTAAGGACGAGTGATTTTGAAATTAAGGGGACGAATGATGATGTTATTCAAATATCTAGTGATGATTTACTTATTCCAGATTTTATGATTTCCAAACTAACAGAAAGAGAGAAGAGTGTATTGAATGATTTGAGATTGAAACTTATAGCAGCTCAAGATACTGTTATTGATGAAGAAGAATTTACGAAAAACCAACGAAAACCCATTAGTTAATTATTAATATATTATACACGAATGATGATGATGAATACAAACCTATACTTAAAATATGACATCTCTCATTTCTCGATTAATTGAAATACCTTCTCGCCTGTTTGATATTCTCTAGGATGATTTGTTGTCCAACTTTTCCTTTTTCCAAAACCACAAAGATCATTAAATTAGAACTCAATTCAACAATGAATAAAGAATCATTTAGTTTCAAAGTTTTGAACTGTGATTTTAATTTCGTTGCACTTTGTTTAAAATTTTTCATTATATTTGATATTTTTTCAAATCTTTTTGGATCTAATTTATTCGTATCAACGATTGAATGATTTTTAACATTTCCATTATCTTCAGCTTCATTGTTACTTGATGAACAAATCACTAAGAATGTTGTTTTTTCAAAAAGGATAATCTCTTGGGCTTCAAGTATTCCTGATAATTTTATAAGATTTTTTTCATAAGTCCCCATATTTGGAATCAACGAACAAACAATTGAACTCCATGCTTTGTATAAACTTTCATCCCAAATAGATGTTGGGAACCCAGTGAGTTGGAATCCATAAGGACTTGAATGTTCTTGTAATTTATTCATCATTATTCCAAACAATTCATCCCTTCTTTCAACTTGAACTAAATCCATTTTATGTAACAATACGAAAATTTTAACATTTGGACTAAATTCTCTTAATTGTTTCAAAGATTTTTCAAAAACTTCAATATCTTTATTAACTTCTTTACTTTCAACATCAAAAACATGAATTAAAACTTCAACCATTTTAAAAATATGATCTTTTTGATTTGTAAAATAATTATCCATAAAAACGTCTTGTCCACCACAATCCCATAAATTTAAAGTCATGTTTCCCAAGAATCTTAAATGTGAATGCTCAACATCAATAGTTGCTCCTAGTCTTCTTGTATCGAAAGCTGAATAATTACTGAAAATTATTGATCTCATTGATGACTTCCCAGAACCGGAACGTCCCTGTATAAATGAGTCAGTGACCGTTTCATTGGACCGATTGTAAGATATTAACAATCAGGAAAACATTTGAACTTACCATCAGGAGAAGCTTCTTCTTGCTGCCCGAACTCATTGCTGTAGTCTCTTATACTAAGTCACTTCTATTTAAGATAAAACGATAAGCTTTTGTTTTGTTGATGATTAGATGATATAACATTTTCGCGAAAATAATAGTGACGGATGCACTACATCCGATATGAAATTGATGTACTTGAACTTGAACTTATGAGATATCTCAATATGAGTTTGGTGTTGCTGGTGTTAACCAACTAGTAACTATTTACCAGATAATTACTGTTTACAGGGATTTGAGAAAAATATATCAACATCTTGGGTATAAATCATATATAGGTTACATCATGTAATCTAGTAGTCATTTCTTGATCTAGAGTTGTAGTCTTCATTGTCTCTTCCTGAAGAGCCATATGAGTTATCATTTCCATAAGAAGATTCGTTTCTTGAAGAACCGTAGTTATCATCATTAGAAGAACCATATGATGATTGATTTCTGTTGGATGAACCATAGTTGTCATTGTCATCATTGTTGGATCCGTAAGAAGATTTATTCTTGTTGGAAGAACCGTATGAGTTATCGTTTGAGCCGTATGAGTTATCATTTGAACCATATGAGGATTCATTGTTGGATGAGCCATATGAGGTTTTGTTTGATGAACCGTAGGAGTTGTCATTGTCATCATTGGATGAATATGAAGACTTGGTTTTGTTGGATGATCCATAGGAATCGTCATTTGATCCGTATGATGATTCATTGTTTGAAGATCCATAAGAGTTCTTATTTGATGATCCATAAGAGTTGTCATCGTCATTACCATATGAAGACTTAGTCTTGTTAGATGAACCGTAAGAATTATCATCATCGTTTGAGCCATAAGAAGACTTATTCTTATTAGATGAACCGTAAGAATTGTCCTCGTCATTGCCATATGAAGACTTATTCTTGTTAGATGAACCGTAAGAATTGTCCTCGTCATTACCATAAGATGACTTAGTCTTGTTAGATGAACCATATGAGTTATCGTCATCATTTGAACCGTAGGAAGACTTAGTCTTGTTTGAGGAACCGTAAGAGTTATCATCATCATTGGATCCATATGAGGATTTGTCCTTATTAGATGATCCATAAGAGTTGTCATTGTCATTGTCATTGGATCCATAAGAAGATTTAGTTTTGTTTGATGATCCATATGAGTTATCATCGTCATTGTCATTTGAGCCATATGAAGACTTGTTCTTGTTAGAAGATCCATAAGAATCATCATCATTGTTTGAGCCATATGAAGATTGTTTATTGGATGAACCGTATGAATCGTCATTGGATCCATACTTGTTGCTTGAACCGTATGAAGATTCGTTGTTTGATCCGTAGGAAGATTCCTTATTGGATGATCCATATGAATCATTGTTTGAACCATAAGAAGACTCGTTCTTAGAGTAAGAATCATCGTTTGAAGAATTCTTAGAGCCATAAGAGTCGTTGTTATCGTCGTCTCTGTTGCTAGAGCCATATGATGACTTGTTGTTGTCATCATCATTCAAGCTGGTCTGGCCAAACTTCTTGGTGAGGAAGTCCTCGCCTTTGTTGAAGTTGTCCTCTCCAACTCTGTTCTTGACGTTCTTGACGTACTCGTTGTCCCCGTTCTTGTCGAGGAAGTCCTTTGCCTTGTCGAATAATCCCATTGTTATAGTATATATACAGTATATAGAGTACTACTAACTACAAAAACAGGATCCAGGGGTCTTTTATACACAGATCTCGATTGCTCATTTTGGAATGCCACCCGTCATAATTTGGAATTTGGGCCTTCGAATTTCATCACGGTTCCCTAATACTAATGTCGAAATTAGAGTCAATTGCCAGGGCGTCTCCCTTCGCTCGCCACTTAAGTGCTGAGCCTGAGATCCCCAGTGTGAGAGAGGCTATCCAGTTATTACTTTCAAGCGATGACAAGCTCAAAACAACAAAGTTCCACACCCCCAGACTCATCAAGCAACACGCTGCGGCGTTCCAGTACACGGTCCCCACGCCTCGCAAGAAGTACCGCCACCTGGCCACTTCAGAGAGAGCACTGGACACGCTGGGACTCAGCCACGATGAGCCTTCAAGCCAATCGTTCCAGGACATTGTCAGTGGCAAACACGTTGTCTACACTGATGAGATCTTCCCCTACGCACAGGCCTACGCCGGTTTCCAGTTCGGCCAGTTCGCAGGCCAATTGGGCGACGGCAGGGTGGTGAACTTGTTCCAGGTGGAGAGCCCTAGTGGCGAGAAGTACGATTTGCAGTTGAAAGGTGCTGGAAAGACAGCTTTCTCCAGGTTTGCTGATGGGAAAGCCGTTATTAGATCGAGTATCAGGGAATTCATCATCTCTGAAGCGTTGAATGGGATCAATATTCCCACTACAAGGGCATTGAGTTTGACTCTGCTCCCTGGAACTTACGCACAGAGACACGCTGCTGAAACTTGTGCAGTTGTCCTTAGATTCTCTCCTAGTTGGATCAGAATCGGTACGTTTGATTACTACAGGTATAAGAAAGATCGTGTTGGTTTAAGAAAATTATCAGACTTCATTATATCCGAAGTTATTCCGGATTTGCCTGAATTTCAAGCTGGTAAATACACCGCTGATAAGTACAAAGATCAGACTATTGAAGAGAGTGAAGAAGAAGCCAAAGAAGAAGAAGAAGAAGAGTACTTGGAAATTAATGATTCTACAAGATATGAACAACTTTATCGTGCCATCGTTCGTCGTAACGCCAAAACAGTGGCATATTGGCAAGTATATGGGTTCTTAAACGGTGTTTTGAACACAGACAACACTTCAATTCTTGGATTGTCTATTGATTTTGGACCATTTAGTTTCTTGGATAAATTTGATCCAAATTTTACACCAAATCATGAAGATTCATCATTGAGGTATAGTTTTAATAATCAACCTTCTGTTATTTGGTGGAATTTAACAAGATTAGGTGAAAGTTTAATTGAATTAATTGGCGCTGGTCCTAAGTTGATTGATGATGAAGAATTCATTAAAGAAGGTATTAAAACTGATGAAATTGGTGAAGAAATTGTTAAACGTGCAAGTTCAATCATTAAATTGGCATCTCATGAATATAAAGATGTCTTCATGACTAATTATAATGAACTTTTTGGTAAAAGATTAGGAATCGAGAATATAATTGATGGAGATTCTGAAATTTTTGCCAAACTATTAAACGTTTTATTGAAGACTAAAGTTGATTATAATTCTTTTTTCGTCAATTTACAAAATGATGAATCTTTATCCAATAGAGATATTTTCCTTAGTGATCCTTTCAAGAAAAGATTAGCAAATCCAGAAGATAGAATCGATAGGGATGAAAATGAAAAATTAGTTAATTTAATTGATGAATGGTTATTAATTTATAAAGAAAGACTAACAAAGGGAAACATTTCATATGAAGAAAGATTGAAAATTGCATCTTTAGCAAATCCAAAATTTATTCCAAGAAATTGGATCCTGGATGAAGTTATTGATTTGATGCATTATGATGATGTTGAAAATTTACCAGTTTTGGAAAAATTATTGAAAATGAGTTCAAATCCTTATGATGAATCCAAATGGGGTGATGATTTGAAAGAGTACGAAACCAAATGGTTGAAAACTGACATTGATGAAGATAAAACAATGATTCAATGTTCTTGTTCGAGTTAAGTTAATTTATTTTTACGATTTATGAATTTTGAAAAATTAATGTAGCATCATTGTAAATTAGAAGTAAATAAAAGTGGAAAGACTAATCACTGTTTGAATCAAGTCATTAAATTAATAATGCAACACCAGCTGCACAAAAGAATCCAAAAATGGCTTGATATTTTAAAGTAGATGCAGAATTCTCTTCATCTTCATTTCCAGTAAGGTTATAAGAATAATTACCAAAAACAGACGTATGATTTCCTAAAACATCTTTTTGAACTAATTCTTCTAAATCATCTTCTTCATCATCAAAGATTAAAGCTTCATCAAATTCTTCTTCTTCTGTCTCTTCAACAGATTCTTCAACAGATGATTCGTCAGTGTATTCAGATTCATTACCTTCAACTGGTGTTGGTTCTTCATCAAAAACAACAACTTCTTCTTCAACAGTTTCATCAACTTTTTCTTCCTCTCCAGCAGTTGAAGCAACAGTTGAATCCTCAATGTCAATTGAGTTAGTGGCAATGAAATAATCTGATTCATCTTGATCATAGTAAACTTCATGGAATTCTTCAATCTTAACACCTGATAATTCTTCATATTTTCTAACCTCTTCCCTTTCGGTTTCAACGTTCAATAACAACAAATCTTCAGGTTCTTTAGAAGGTTTAATATTACCACAAGCCAATCTTTCATTATTCTTATCAACCAAATGAATATTAATGGCTTTATTACCAATGTATTGAGGAGATGATGGATCCAATGATAAATAAGGATCATAATAAAAAGTTTCAAAACAAGTAGTGTTAATTAAACCATGTTTACCACTTAAATCACCAACTTCACATAATGCATCATTACCTAAAGCATCACAATTACCAACTGAATTGAAAGGATTAAAATGATCACCAGTTTCTTCACATCTTGATCCTGGTTGATCTAAAGGTTTGTCATGAATATGATAGGAAAAAATACCAGAATTTTTAGGTAAACCAGTAATATCAACATGAACTTTAGTTGTACCGTTTAATGAATAAAATTGAATAACACCAACAACAGTTTGTGAATTACCAGATGGGAAATCAGCTCTGAGGACAACATCAGTTGGATTGTTGGCAATTCTTGGAGCAACAGAAGATGCAGATGCTATTAATGAGGATGCTAATGCGAATAATGTGGTTCTTAAAAACATTGTTTAAAATCTCTTTAGCTTAATAAAGGCGTTCTTGTAAAACTAAGAAAAGAAAGAAATGTGTTTTTTTAAGCACAACCCACATCTTTATATCTTTTTACAACTTATCCACAAAACCAGTTTGTATATTTTGAACCCACAATAAAAACAACAACACACACAAAAAAAATGTAAACCAATGCAAATAAAAATAAATAAAACCACAAAAAAGAAATTAATTGGGTTTCTATAGTGATCAAACATTCGCAATGATCAATGCAATAAATAGAAAACAACCTTTAAAATAATACTCCTGTAACAATCAAACCATGAATGATTCACCACAACCACAAGTTCCCTTTGAATTTGGGTTTCTGAAAATAAATCTTGATGAAAGTTTATCATCTAGCCAATCCATTTCAGATCCAACTATAGAAAACAATGCTTTTGAATCAATCACTACCTGGACTCCATCTTGTGCAACGATTTCATCAAATTTACCTGGTTTTTCAATGTATTCTAAATTGTAAGTCAACCCTGAACAACCACGATTTCTAACACCAATTCTGATGAGTTGAGGGGTAGGTTGATCCAAAAGGGCTCTTAGGTGAGAAACTGCATTCTGAGACAATGTAATCAATGCTTTTCTTGGTTTAAGACTTCTTGTTCTTCTCTTTTTTGTAACTGGAGAAGGTGTAGTAGCAACAGGGGCAGGTTTCAAAGGTTCGGTGACGGGTTCGGCATTGTTTGAAAGTTTCTGAGACTCCTGTGGTTTTTGCTTATTGATCAAGTCTTTGAAGCTTCTGGCAGATGGCAATGCGTGTCTTGACCACGAGGCATTAGACTCTTGTGTTGGTTGTTTAACGTCTTCGAATTTGATCTCGGTTTGGGTATTGGAGGTGAATCCAGCTTGTGAAGTTTGCAAGAAACGGGTGCTTATAAGGAATGGAAGCACTGGGTGGCTGAACGTCCCCACTGGACGCAGCGTGTGTGCAGAGGAAGTCAGTATCTGTCTCAACATGATGAATATTTAAATTGATGAATAAGTAAGAATTGAAACTAGGGACTATTAAAATGACTTTTTTATTACTTTATTTGATACTCCGAATCTCGAAAATGGTTTAAACACCAGTGCCACACAACCAGCACCCGCGAATTTGCTCTTCCCAGCCAATCAAAACTCGCCGTTTTGTCATCGCGAATGATCAAAAAAAAAGGAAAAGTCGGGTGACCCCTATTAGTCATCATTAACCAGTCACGTGATATATTATATAATCATAAATAAAGGGCTCCGTAACCACTCATCACCCAAAATTTTTTTTTTTACTTTCTGTAGTTTCTTTTTCCTCTAAGAACAATTCACCTTTTCTTTCTAAGCGCTTAAGAGATGCCTCCAAAGTTCAAACCATTCAGTGCTCAAGACGCACAGAACGGTCAGCAAGGCTACCAGAACGCTAATCAGTATGGCTACCAACAGGGCGGTTATCAGCAGGGTTATCAGCAAAATTATCAACAAGGCGGTTATCAACAAGGTTATCAACAAGGTTACCAACAAGGCGGTTACCCTCAACAGAATAACAGAGCTGGATACGGTATGCAAAGAAAGCCAATGAGTTATGATCAGTATCAACAACAGTCTTTGAATTTGAACAGAACTCCAAGAAGTAATTCTAACAATGCCAACTTTGATTCTGCTCAATCATCCGCTGTTTCTACTCCAGCCACTTCTCAATTGAACTCACCATCCCAATCCACTACTTCTTTGACTTCATTAAACCAAACTTTTGAAAAACTTGACCTAAGTCCAATTTCTACAAATTTAGACAATCTTAAAAATTTAACTTCATTGATTGAAATAAAAGGTGAAGTTAATTCAATTGTTGAAAAAATTGAAGACAATGGTATATCTGTGATTGAAGACTGGAAAATACTTGATATTGTTTCAAAATTAACAAAAGCTAAAAATCCAGCTTTGATAAGAGAATCTGGATTGATTTTAATCATTCAATTAGTTAAGAAATTTACAGGTAAAGCTCCATTTGAAGCTTATTTCACTCCATTTTTATCAGTCGCATTAGAAGGATTAGCAGATAAAGACAGTAATGTCAAGAGATCTTCCCAATCTGCTGTTGATTATATCTATGCCGCATTCCCAATTGAGGCATTATCAAGTGTTTTATTAGTTGAATTATTAAAATATTTGAAGTCATCAGCTAAATGGCAATCAAAAGTTGCAGCTTTAAAAGTTGTTGATAAAATTGTTGATGATTCACCAAGTGATTTAATTGAATTGAAATTTAAAGAATCAATTCCAATCTTGACTGATATGACAACTGATTTTAAACCTGAATTAGCTAAACAAGGTTTGAAAACAATGACACATTTTGTTAAAGAGTTAGATAATTTAGATTTGGAAAAAAGATACGACGTTATCATTTCTACATTATCTGATCCAAATAAAGTTCCTGATTGTATTAAATCTTTATCTTCAGTTACTTTTGTTGCTGAAGTCACTGAACCTGCTTTATCTTTATTGGTTCCAATTTTGGTTAAATCTTTAAATTTAACAGGTTCTTCTCAAGAACAATTACGTCAAACTGTTATTGTTGTTGAAAATTTAACAAGACTTGTTAATAACAAAGTTGAAATTGAAAGTTTCATTCCATTACTGATGCCTGGTGTTGAGAAAGTTGTTAATACCGCTGCTTTACCAGAAGTTAGAGAATTAGCTGAAAAAGCCTTAAAAGTTTTGAAAGATGATGAGCTTGATGATGGTTCTTTCAGTGGAAGATTAACTTTAGAAGAAGGTTATAAATTCTTGTCTAAAGAAAAAATCCCAGATGAAATCATTTATGAATATTTGATCAAAGTTTTAGTTGCAGATGCCAATGTTAATGATTGGAAAAGATTAGAAGAATATTTGAATTTATCATTACCAGAAGATGCTGAATACGTTCAAGAAGTTATCAGTTCATTAAGAGCTTTATTCCATCAAGAAGTCGCTGTTGATGATCCAAATGAAGGTATCATTATTGTTAACTCTGATTTCTCATTAGCTTATGGTGGTCGTATGTTATTGAACAAAACCAATTTAAGATTAGTTAAAGGTCATAGATATGGTTTATGTGGTAGAAACGGTTGTGGTAAATCCACATTGATGAGATCTATTGCAAATGGACAATTAGAAGGATTTCCAGATAAGACTGAATTAAGAACTTGTTTTGTTGAACATAAATTACAAGGATCAGAAGCTGATATGGATTTAGTTGCCTTCATTGGATCAGATCCTGAATTGAAAGATGTTTCCAAAGAAGAAATCGCTAAAGCTTTAGAAGAAGTTGGATTCAATCAAGAAAGAAGAGAACAACATGTTGGTTCTTTATCAGGTGGTTGGAAAATGAAATTAGAATTGGCAAGAGCAATGTTAATGAAAGCTGATGTTTTATTGTTGGATGAACCTACCAATCATTTAGATGTTTCCAATGTTAAATGGTTGGAAGATTATTTGAATGATCATGAAGAAATCACATCTTTGATCGTTTCCCATGATTCTGGATTCTTAGACAATGTCTGTACTGATATCATTCATTATGAAAATAAGAAATTGATTTATTACAAAGGTAACTTATCTGAATTTGTTAAAGTTAAACCAGAAGGTAAATCATATTACACATTAACTGATTCCAACGTCAAGATGGCATTTCCACCTCCAGGTATCTTAACCGGTGTTAAATCCAATACCAGATCCGTTGCAAGAATGACAGATGTCAGTTTTTCATATCCAGGTGCCACCAAGCCTTCATTAGCAAATGTTTCATGTTCATTATCATTATCTTCAAGAGTTGCAATTTTAGGTCCAAATGGTGCTGGTAAATCTACATTGATTAAACTTTTAACTGGTGAATTAGTTCCACAAGAAGGTAAAGTTGAAAAACATCCAAATTTACGTATTGGTTACATTGCACAACATGCTTTACAACATGTTGAAATGCATAAAGAAAAAACAGCTAATCAATATTTACAATGGAGATATAGATTTGGTGATGATCGTGAAGTTTTATTAAAAGAATCTAGAAAAGTTTCAGATGAAGAAAAAGAATTAATGTTGAAAGAAATTGATATTGGTGATGGTAGAGGACCAAGACAATTAGAAGCAATTGTTGGTAGACAAAAATTGAAAAAATCTTTCCAATATGAAGTTAAATGGAAATTTTGGTTACCAAAATATAACTCTTGGGTTCCTAAGGATCTGTTGCTTGAACATGGATTTGAGAAACTAACTCAAAAATTCGATGATCATGAAGCATCAAGAGAAGGTTTAGGATATAGAGAATTAACTCCTAAAGTCATTCGAAAACATTTCGAAGATGTTGGTTTAGATGGTGATATTGCAGATCATACCCCATTAGGTTCTCTTTCCGGTGGTCAATTAGTTAAAGTTGTTATCGCTGGTGCAATGTGGAATAATCCTCATTTGTTGGTTTTGGATGAACCTACCAATTATCTAGATAGAGACTCTTTAGGTGGGTTAGCCATTGCCATTAGAGATTGGGCAGGTGGTGTTGTTATGATTTCACATAATAACGAATTTGTTGGTGCATTATGTCCAGAACAATGGATTGTTGAAAATGGTACGATGGTTTCTAAAGGTGTTCATGCTGTTGATAATGATAGATTTGAAGACAATGGTGGTGAATCAAGAGATGATTCACCAGCTCCTGTTCCTGCTCCAAAGACAAGTGAAAATGATGATTCTCCAGCAAATATTAAAGTCAGAACTAAAAAGAAGAAGATGACTAGAAATGAGAAAAAATTAAGGGAAGAACGTCGTCGTTTGAGACATATTGAATGGTTGAGTAGTCCTAAAGGAACTCCAAAACCAGTTGACACTGATGATGAGGACGAATAGGTTTTTATAGAGGTCGTATATATATTTTAATATTCTTGTTAATTTCTTTGATTCAATCAAGTAAAGTGAAGTTAAGGCTAGTAAAGTAAAGTAAACATCTCGTTTATTATTAATCTATCGTTGGCGTAAAAGTTCATCTGCAACAAGTTTTAAAATTTCAACTGGTGTCTTATCAACGTTTCTCAAATCTTTGGTAAAAATTGGGTATACATCACCATGACGAGGTTCCAATTCATTAAATTTTTCCCAAAATTTTTTCAATTCATCATCATTATTTTGTTCTTTTTGTAAACAATTATATAACCAAGCCCAAGAATCACCAAAATCCTCATTTGTTTCAATTGCCCTTTCGAACCATTTTTTACTTTTTGAAAATTTCCCATCATTCCAAAAATTAACACCAATTGTCAATAATATCCTTTCATCATTATTAGTCGCTGACAATGCGTCTTGATACGCGACTTTCCTTTGTGATTTAGAAATAATGTATCGTAGGTTGAAATCCCAAAGTTTTGAAGAATTTGGGAATTTTTGTAATGCAGTTGTGATAATCATTGGTAATTGTTTTAAATTGTTAACTTTTCTTTCTAACTCAAGTTTAAAAACCCATAATTCATCAGATTTTGGATTTTGTGAAATTGCTAAATCAAGATCAGATCTTGCCCTTGCTTGATTTCCTAATAACAGATCAATTTCAGATAATTCTTTCCATAATATGACTTCATTTGGGATTTGTTTGGTTGATAATGATAACGTTTCCCTTGCTTCAATGAATTTACCATCATTTGATAAAATTTGTGATTTTTGAAGATATAATTTAAAACTCTGTGGAAATTTCTTCAAACTTTTATCAACTTGAATCAATTGAGTCTTATAATCTGATGGTATAGTCACCCTTAAATGTGTGATATACTTATGATGCAATCTTTCATTCTCAATATTTGACAATGCCTTCTGGAATAACTCTTCAACTTTTGAATAGTTTTTCTGTACACTCTCCAATTTGATTATTGCTAGCCAAATATCAACATTTTCAGGGATGAATTCCATACTTCTTTCCAAGATTTGTTTCGCTTTGGGGATATCATTATCTGATTTCCATACCTGTTTGGAATACATCAACCAAAACATTGCAGTCTTGGGTATTGTAGATATAATTTTTTCAAACATTTGATAAAGTTGTGATTTTTCAAAATTATTGATATAAACTTGAATTAATTTCCTCCATATGATGATCTTCTTTGGGAATTTCAAAACTATGAAACTCAAAATCGTTTTATAAACGTGTATGTGCTGCTTATATTTTTCTGATTTTTGTGATAGTTTAACATAAGACAATTCATCATCTTCTATATTATTCAATAAAGTTTCAACGATTAATTCAGTCAAGATGGTGAATTCTTTCTCATTTTCAAATTGAATCGCATATTTAAACCATTCATCATTGTCAATATTGACATCTTTGATCATCTTCTTGACAAGTTTACTTAGTTTTGTCACATCTTTACCATTATCTTTTGCTTCTAATTTACAAGCTTCCAGCCATATTAAAACATTATTGTCGAGTTCTTTTCTTGCTTTATTCAAAGTTTTCTTTGCATCAGAGTATGGTTGTAGTCTAATGAGTGTCAACCATAGTGTCTCATCTTTTGGAATGATTTCAATGGCTTTATTAATGATCTTTATCTTATCTTGTTCATTTTCTTCATATTTGATAGATTCTAACCATAATTGTACACTGGTTGGTATATTCTCAATAGATTTTCTAATAACTCTTCTCTTATTGAAATCTTCATTCTCTAACTCGATAGCTTTCAACCATAGTTTAACAGATTTATTATTGAATTTGATAGCTTCTGTGATTATCACTTTTGAAGTCTTAAGATCGTATCTATTAAGCCTGACGTTTTCTAACCAAATATTTTCATTCTTTGGACAATTAACACAACCTTGATTGATCAATTTCTTTGCATTTTCGAATTTCTTATCCAACTCTTCAATTCTTGCCCTTGCTATCCATCCTTCTGGATTTTTAGGATCTGCTTTTGTGAAAGAATTCAATATCGTTTTCAATTTAGATGTGTCTTCTTCACTAACTTTTGGTGCTAATGAAGATATTTCATTCAAATAACTGTTTGTGTCTATTGATTCATCATCGTTCAAATTCAATGTTGCATCTATTTTGGATCCTAATAATTTATGTCTTTCAGAGTTTAAAGCACTAATGAAAACAGATCTGGATTCCCCATCACCATTAGCACCCGAAAGTAAAGAATCTGGAGCTGCGTATGTTTTCTGTTCTTTTTGTTCCAACATCCTTATCCTCTTGTTACGTTTAGTCAAATCACCAACTTCTGGTAAATTTGCCCATTGTTCATCAGTGATCGTGGAGAGATCTTTCTTCAAATCAACAAATTGACTAGAAATCTTATATAGATTAGAACTCTTATCTTGATCATCATCATCACCATCAACAAGACCTACTTTCCTCTTTTTGTTTCTTGATTTTAATCTATCCTCAACTTCTCGATATATCTCATCGGCCTCTTCATCTTCTTTATTACCAGCTGCAACGGACCCCAGAAGCCCACCATCTTCACCATCTGCATCTACAAACCTCTCCAAGTCCCCTTCTGCGTCCTCACCAATGAGTCTAGTCTGTGGTGGGAGCCTTGCGTTACCAATATCTGACCTCGTTGTGAACCCAGTGGCCCCACGGCCGATACCGGCGATATAGCCAGGCGGAGGCTCCTGGTCGAGAAACGCTTTCCTCTCCATCTCAAACAATACGCAAACAGTAGCAATCACACGCCAATTATCTGATTAACTGAGCTTGAAGATGTGCTTTTATCTTTAATTTGATGAAGTTTCACTATGTAAAAAAAATTTAATAGGTGAGTGTTAAGAACCCTGGCCATATCACCACTAAATCGTACTAGTTGTTAAAGCCATTAGTAAAACGCTTTGATAGCCAGAAGATGTCAGTCTCTTTCAGCCAGTACTCGTCCAGACGGAAACTGGAGGCGACGCTCCCTCCAGCCGATCTCTGGAACGATCTGCCTGCGCTGCTCAAGACGTGGAAGGAGACCACCAAACTGCCTCCAAAATTGAAAGGGCTCATCCCCAAGATCTACGACGACATCACTCTGCCCAAATTGCTGTCGCCTACGTTGCCTCCGTGGGTCGACTCTGCGAAGAGTGAAGACAACAGAAGACACGCGAGTGTGCCTGTGCTTGAATTGGATCGTGATGATGGCAGTAGATCTAAGAAGAGGAAGATCACACTGGAGAAACATCCAGTGGTTCCACTGGAGATCAAGAAAGAAGCCACTACAAAACATAAACCTGAAGAGAAGAGTGATGTTACAAGTACAAAATCAACTCCAAAACCATCAATTGGTGCTAGATCTCTACCTATACCAGAAACGATACCACCTAAATCAGCACCAGCAACGACAACACCTCAATCCACTGCCAAATTCAACAATAATCCATCTCCATTGAAAGAGTCACGACAGAATTCAGTTAAGAAAGAACTGAATACATCCAAATCCATTCAACAATCCCCTTCTCGCTCTTTAAAAGTTAAACATGTGTCGTCGTCGACCCCACAAAAAGAAAACAAGACAAAAGAAATCAAGAAAAAAGAGGTAGAAGTTGATGAAGAAGATGATGATGATGACGGTGAGGATGAGCTTGTATATAACGACTTGGTCAATAAGAGAGAAAAATATCTAAACCTAGCAAAAGATCAAAAACATAAAGGAGACCAAACGCGTCATCCAAACCCAAGACTTGCAACTCTACATTTCCTGGATAGTATCAATCTATTCCTTCTTGGATTCAAAGCCGAGGATGAATCGAGAAGAATGGTTAGTAAATCACCAATTCAAGCATCTTGGAAAAGTCTGGCACAATTGATAGATCATGTCATTGAATTATCATCATTCAATAAGATCGAACTAATACCAGGGATATGTTACCAAACGAAAAGCGTTATTTATTCCCATTTGGCAGATATCGTTTTGAAATCTCTAGAAAATGCACATAGCAAAAAATCATCAGATCAATTAAATCAACTGTTGCCTCAGTATATCAATTATCAAACATTATCAAAATCATCAATTAAATCAGCTCATAAACATATATCAGTT
Source organism: Gotozyma montana (assembly GCA_003706615.3). NCBI lineage: Eukaryota > Fungi > Ascomycota > Saccharomycetes > Phaffomycetales > Phaffomycetaceae > Gotozyma > Gotozyma montana. The sequence goes on from PPLU03000003.1 coordinate 722,231, forward strand.
CCAAAATTACTCAAGACATTACCAAGCTTGTCAAAATTAGACAATCGTTGCTTGCATATAAATCACGGGACTTCCATAACGGATCTTATTGAGCTAACTACAACATTCACTAAACAATGGGCTAAACAGCAGGAAGTGGATTACGATTGGGTATATTAGATATATATAGTAGCTATTAGATAAACAACGTAGAATCATCAATCACATGTAAAGAAACTTTCTCTCAGTCTCTCACTCCACAGTGTGAACGAAATTATCACAAGGTCAATCTTAAGGGTTTAATGACTGCATATTTCTGCATTTAGCACTAAAATAGTGGTTGAAGTCTTGAAAGTTGGAACAAATGGCTGAGAGATAAATAAAGTCATAGTCTGAGACAATGGCAACATATCTCATGAAACTAAGGTCTAATAACATGTCCAATTACTGCAAATTTCCCGAGTTTCATCACTCTTTTGAGCACTATTTTCCTTATTTGACTCTTAGCTCCGATACATCAGAAACATAAAATACTTGTAAACTAGTCCATTAAATCCTCACTAAACACAACACTGCTTCTCTACTCCGACTACCAACTCCATTAGCACTCTCCCACTGCCAATAGATCCATCCACAACCGAATTATCATCACTTCTATTATTATCACGTGACCTCTCACGTGACCTTCCCAGCCACCTTTTCTATGATACCGATACCTCCGTTTGGCATTTATCGGACGCCAAAACAAACGAAAAAATAATTTTCACTATTTAAATAATTTACAACTTCCCATTTTTCACCTTTATCATAAGTTCACGCGTCATGTCCACCAAGATCCCACAGGCCGAAATCCTCCCGCTCCCAACGGACGTTGGTGCCCTCGCCAACAGAATCAACTCCAACACCCTCAAAGAGCACAACAAGATTGATAAAAGTGTCACTATTAAATTCGCTGTGGCCTTAAGAGATGCTAAAATTTACAGACAAGGTCTTCAAGGGTTTTACCATATCTTCAAGAACGTTGAGATATTGATACACAGAGAACTGGCCAAGGAAGAGAAGAGTCACGTTGGTGAGATATTGTCTAAATTTTGGGATGAAGAAAGAATCGCTAGAACTAAAAGATTAGAACAGGATCTTTTATTCTTTTATGGAGGTGATCGTTCTAAATTTGAAACACCAATTAGAGAAGCTCAAATTGACTTTGTTAAACATATCTATGAAGCCTATGAAGAGAAACCTCATATCTTATTAGCCTATTGTCACGTTATGTACTTGGCTTTATTTGCAGGTGGTAAAATCCTTTCTTCATCATTGACTAAAGCTGCCGGTATTTTCCCTCAAGTTGAAGGTAAAACCACCGCTGAAGTTTCCAAACAAGGTACGAATTTCTTTAAATTCCCAGTTGATGATGATCAAGCTTTAAGAATCGAATATAAAAGAAATTATGAACTTGCAACAAGAAACGATCTTACTGAACAAGAAAAATTAGACATTATTGAAGAAGCTAAAGAAATCTACAGAAGAAATTATGACGTTGTTGGTGATATTGAAGACCATAACAGACATAAAATCACTGCTAAATTATCATACAAAATTTTGTCAAATGTTCATTATTTTATTGCATTACTGGGTGTCTTGGCTTTATACACCCTCATTCGTCGTTTCATTTGATTTTCTTTCTCATGTCTTGTATATTTAATACCCGTTTTAATGTTTATATGATTGTCTAATGCTCTATGGTAGCTTCAGTGTTATTTGTACTACGTAATGGTTTCTCTACAATTAATCTATTCTAAAAACTTTATAATCATGACAATGGGATTCTCCGTATATACAGGCTCTTTTGCAGCTTCTAATCTTTCTTCAACTTTCTTCTCAAGGCTCTTTGAGCTTTTCTTCTCTTTCTCAATTTATGCTTCTTCATCTTCAATCTTCTTTTTCTCAACACTGAATCCAATTTAATCTCTTCAACTTCAACGTCTCTTGACTCCCCTATGCTTATATTCTCGAGTATTTGGGCCTTCTCTAGTGGAATTATACGCATGAACTTGATCTCTTCCAAGATTTCAAACTGTTTAGGCGTGATGTCTGTCTTGTATAGTTTATTAGTCGAGAAAATGGCTCCCAGTGTGCTTCTTGTGTCTCTGAAACCGGCAAAATCGGCCCTGACAACGCTTGACAGACTTCTCACGGGACTGGCAAAGCGCAGAGCACCGGAGATCACTGGACGTGCCTTGAAAACGTTCCACATCTTACAAATTTCTTCGATTTCTCGATGAGTTTTGTCTCGTTTATTAATTTTTCACTTTCAGCAAAAACGTTCGTGTTTCCGGGTAACTGCTCTTCCATCAAAAGATTTTTTTTCAGTGAATTTTAACTATACTCGAGAGATTATAATTAATACCAGATTTCGAACTCTTTTTGCTCCATGTTGCTTCCTTCTGTCTCTGCCAGGGCATTGCTCGCCCACAGCAGCAGACTCACGAGAAACGCACCTAGAAGAGGCTTTCTCTCCGTCGTCAGAAACGCACTGGGCATGGACCCACCTCCATCTAAAGACGATCCAAGTTATGATAATAGATTCCATCCATGGGACTCTTCTCCAAACGAAGATTTGAGACACCGTGCTGCTACGATACGGGCAATGGCCAAGTGTCCAGTGACGGGCAAAGACATCCAGTACACTTGTCCTTACAGTGGAATTCCTACCCATCATTCAAGAGAAGCATGGGAACAAGATGAAGAATATCATAGATTAAAGAAATATGAAATATTGAAGAAAGTTAATGTTTATGAACATGATTTGAGATCAGGTAGACCATTTCCTGAGTTTGATTTCCCTGAATATCAAGAACATGAATCACAAATCAATTTAGATAATTGGGATGTTTATTTCTATACTAGACAATTTTATTCAATGGATACTGAATTTCAATTAGCAGCTGTCACCAAAATGTTATCATACCCTATCACCATTGGTGCCCTATTACATCAGTACTCACCATATGCATTGTCACCAAAGGGGCCAGTCACTCTTGAAGGTCTGAAATCATTGGCTGCATTGCGTTATTCACTATATCCTTTTGAAAGAGCAACAACTTTCAAAGATAGACCAATTAGACTATTCATTGTTGGTGCAAGAGCCGAAGGTCAACTTCCAGCACATGTTTGGAGACAAATGAATATACTTTTCCCAGAGATTGAATTCGAATTACATTTCATTGGTCCTGAAGCTTATTATGATCGTGATAAGAATTCATATTTGCAAACGTCTAGACCAGTCACTAAACGTGTATCGCCATTCTTATCAATGGTATACCATACTGACTATTTCCATGTCTTGCATGAAGCTCAAGATTTCTTCCCATATGATCCATACCTTGATGCATTCTTTTTATTCCATCCAGGTTTATCATACCCAGGTGTTGAAAATCAATGGGCCAAGACCGTTCCTGGATTACTTGAATCTAAATGTCCTGTATTTATAACAAGTTATCATGAACAAGATTTAAACAATGATTGGGATTGGTTAATTGAGAATTTCAACGATGATATGGATATTTTAATTAACAAGACAGATAATTTATTCGGTTCAACGAAATGGGAATTGAACGATTTGAATCCTCATGAAACTTATAGATTTAATCAATTCTTGTTTGCCATTAGAGGTAAACGTTACCATGCCATCAATCAATGAATATAACGAGACACAGGAAAATAAAAATGAAAATAAACATCAACGGAAAGGTCCCCCAAAACTTATATATAACTGTTAAAAAAGCCCCGCCTTATATGAATGTACATAGATTATCATGCGTTTAGGAGCAATTAAGTACACTGTTTTTACATTTTTACTTTCTTTATTTCATTTTAAAAGTAATATACACACAAGTTCATGACATTATTGCTTGATAGTTTAAAACAAACTCTTTCTTGATCTTCTCCCAACTATGTGGATCAAAGAATATGTATAGGCCTTTCTCTGAAGTGTTTGAGATCTGTAGCGGTTCCACTGATGAATCTTTAGTCAACCAAACTTGTAATTCTTTATGATATCTCCAATTTCTACTCATTAACTCTTTTGAACTAAACTCTTGTAATACATCTTTTGTCTTTGTATAAAAAATGTAAAACAAAGTTTCATCAGTGAACAATGAAAGTTTTTCTTGAAATGCACCAACACTATCATCAACTTCAATTTTTTCAAATGTATCTTTCTTAAAAACAGGTTCAACTTCACTTCTTGAAGTTTCAAACCATGGTGATGCAAAAGTTCTCGATAGTTGAACATCCACAAATTCCTGACTCATATTCAAACCAAGAAGATTAAGATCAGTACCAATGGCAACCGTTGTTTGATCGTTATCCTCCATTCTAATCAATGGTAATAGCCCATTAAGTCCATATCTATCCATACTCGTTAATTCATCTTCATTTTTCTTACTTATATTCCCATTATTCTCTACACCATTGAATTCCCCATTCACACCCCTTGAGTCAAGCCCATTACCACTGTCATTAGAAACAGGGAATAAACCAGGTGGTGGAATCGTCGTGGAGATGTTCCCAACATTTGGATTAATAGATATTTGACCTTGTGATGATTGAGTCTGCTGAAGCCCCTGGTGGCCCACAATAGGCGAGTTCAGAGCACCTTGCAATGGTGTCTGTGGTCTTCCAAGTTGTGAAATCAGATCTATTTGAGAATTATGGAATCCTGAAACTTGTCTCTTTAATATGTTCGATGGGATACCTCCATCTTTATCATGCTGATCCCAGGTGGCTGGCATTGTTAGTAAAACATAATCTCTGCATATGGATCACCACTAAACACTCACACATAGTACGTCTCTCTTATAATCTCCTCCTAAACAACAAGAAACGCTTTCTTTATCAATTTGTTTACTCTTTACTCGTTGAGACTTTTTTAAGCACAGAAAAAACAAAGGAATTCCGAGGTATGTCACGTGATGTTGAGCCTCGGAATTGCATTTCATAGATTTTTTTTTTTGAGCTCATCTCATAAATAAATTTTAATTTAACTAGTTTATTTTTATTGCGATAATGTCTGATTTGTCTGTGAGAAAACTGCCCAATATCATCATCACAGGGACCCCTGGGTGTGGTAAGACGAGTCACTGTGAGAAATTGGTGCAGGAGCTTCCTGCGTTCACACACATCAACGTGACAGATTTCGCTAGAGATAATGACTGTTATGATGGGTTTGATAAAGAGAGAAACTCACATATTGTCGATGAGGATAAACTTCTGGATGCATTGGAGCCTGTTTTGCGTAAAGGTGCGAATTTGATCGATTGGCATTCAAATGATTTGTTTCCTGAAAGATTGATTGATTTGGTGGTTGTGCTAACGACAGATAATAAGATCCTTTATGAGAGATTAGAAAAAAGAGGATATTCACAATCTAAAATTGATGAGAATATAGATTGTGAAATCATGGAAGTCGTTTTGAATGAGGCAAGAGAAGGTTATGTTCCTGAAATCGTTGTTGTTTTAGAAAGTAATACCGTTGAAGATATTGAGTCTAATGTGGAAAGAATCAGTGCATGGATCGATAGTTGGGAATTGGCCCATGCTGACGGTGTCACGAACGAGTTAGCCATATGATTCACCACCAAGCATTCATTGTACAGTATTTAACAGTTCCATAATAACCTAATGATTTCTTACAATTATCTTAGTAGATCTATTCTATGTATGAAAGAATTGTTATCTTAGTTAGCAGATTCTTTTCTCTTTTGTAAAAACACTTTAACTTTCTCTAACGCTCTATAACGATGACTGATTGTATTCTTAACACTTTTATCCATTTCTGCAAAAGTTTGATCAAATCCATCAGGCAAGAAAACTGGATCAAATCCAAAAATTTCCTCACCTTCATTCCATCTAGCTTTAACAATCTGACCTTCAGTGATCCCTTGGAAAACCAATGGTTCGTCTCCTGGTTTTTCAATAAACACAAATGTACAAACTGTAGATGCACTCTTATCTTCAAATCCTTCTAATAATTTAGGTAAACCTTCCAAGCCTAAACTGTCCACGAACCATTTGATGTATGGACCAGGCAGCTCCAAGTTTGGCTTTGAGAGTGCATTAAACACTAGACACGTATCTTCAGTTAAAACAGGACCATCGACAATAGCAGATGCAGCTTTTGCCTTCTTGATAGATATATCCACAATAGAACCTTGAATTTCTTCTAAATCTATTTTTGCATTCAAGATAGAATCATCACCAACAATAGCTTGGAATTCTTTCAACTTCTTTGCGTTTCCAGTCACGAAAGTCACCGGTTTCAAACTCATTTTATGTTTCAGATTTGTTTCAAGTTTGATCAAATTTGGTTATCATGAAACAAAGTGTTTACATTTTTTTCTTCGGTAAAACGTTAAGGGACACAAAAGTATACCTAATTTGTAAACAAGATGAAACATTTTAGTTTCTTTGTTTCATATTCATCAGGTATATAAATCTCCTAAAAGGGTCTAAACAATGGGAGTTTTTCAGTTTCGTTTCATAGCTATCGTTCATCACACTTTTTTCCCCTGAATCAAGCATGACCATCTATTATTATACATCCAAGAAAACATCAACACCATTAGAGCAAACTTCTAACTTGACTTCGGACTCTTCCAAGTCTTTATTGGTGTCCCCAAAGAGTATATCAAATTCATCAACCTCGTTGCCAGAAAATGCCACCAATAATATGATTCCTAGATCTGAACTGACCAACATGACTGATTTTCAGAAAAATTACATCCAGGCTTTTTCTAGCAACAGATCAAATTTCGGGACTGGATCATCTGAATTACAAACAAACCTACCTCCATTATCATCAATTTTCCCAACACAGGTATTCCCAATATCAATAGGTTTGAATCGTTTTCAATTGCACCAAGGTAAATTTCCTTTAGGTCCAACTTTATACCCTCGCAGATTTTCAATGTTGGATCATCAACAATATTTCCCGTTCCTTCAAGTCCCAAGACAGCCTTGGTCTAGAAGCAAGCATGGAAAAACAAGAAGCTTGAATAATAATGGGGTTTCATCACCAACTATCAAGAAGAAACACTGGACTAAGTGGGGTGGAGCTAGAGGAAAGTAATGATGGATGATTGATGCTATATCCGTAACTGACGTTGATTAACAAGTGATCTGTGCAGTCTACTAAGTAATTTCCTCAGATTTTATCTTAATTAGAACTGCACTCGATTGTTCCTGTATACGTATATAGCTTTACTTGTGAAACAGACAATGTTCTTAGAAATATGAAAATGAGAATGAAAATTTTGTGTAGAAATTTTTTGATATTTCCCTTCTTTTTACCCCTTTTCACCTGAGTGACACACTACTAGCAAACATATAACTCACTACATACCTGATAATATGAAGAACTGCTCATGACTTGAAATCTCTTATCGAATAAATGAGAGATTAGAAGTATTATGTATGTCTCATTCATACCCGAACAATTTGGCAGAACCAATAAAAATCGAAAACTTATTGCAAAAGAAGCATAAAAGGGGTACGATAGGAGCATGAAAGAAAATGATCAATGAATTAAATTTGATTTATTTGAATAGATTAAACAATGAGTGATCTTTCCTTTTTGCTATTCCCACTCAGCAACTCCATAATGTCTTCTGATTCTTGTTTCATTCAATGAATTTGGTTCATATTGTACGAATTCAACATAATCACCATCGAATGAAATCATTGGACCATCTAAAGATTGTGTTAAATAAGGATATGTATATGTGATATTTTGCTCTCTGAATTCATCAATATTACTCTTTCTTTTATAGATTCTTCTTGGTAATTCACCATCTCCTGATCCATGATTATTTGATAAATGTTTTGACTTTCTCATTGTTTTCAAAGCGATGTAGAAAGATAATGGTAAATAATCTTTCTCAAATGTATAAATCACCAAAAATGTTGCAAAGATCAAAGGAACGATCAAGATTGCAAGAACGTATGCACGTTCAAGGGCCAATGTACCAGCCATTGTGATTTGGAATAATATCAATCCAAGACAAACTCTTCTAAATATCATTGGCCATGATTGACCAGTGGAATGTTGTGGATGTACCATTGTGTATAATAGTTGATATTTGTAAGTGTAATAACCAAGAATAAAGTAACATAGTCCAGCAGTGACGATTTTAGTTGATGTGATTGAATACATCATTGTGATGATTAGGATTAAAATGTGTTGTGGAAGTATTAGACCAAAATTGAAAACAGGTGGAGTGTAATATAATTGTCTGTAATCTCTTGGTGTACGACAATAAAACAATTTAGCAATCACTTCTAATGAAACATCACCAACTTGTAATAATCTAAATGGGAATAAACCTAATCCTTGCAATAAAATCAAGTCAACATAAAATAATGATAATGTTTTCAATGAGTTTGCCAATTCATAAGCAATCTTAGTAGTATCACCAAACAAAGCCCAAACATTAGATGCAGTACCTGCCAATGTGAAAATCAAAAACAAGTTAAAGAAAATATAGAAAAAATTCTTGGATAATGTAGATAATTCAACTTCACTGTTTGAAATATATCCTTGAAATTCTGATAAGTATGAATAAAAAAATGGAACTGAAACGTTTAATAACGTGTATAAATATGGTGGCACCAATCCAATAAGAAGGACAGCCGTCTCTGATTGGTTCAACCAATTACCTAAAGCAGGCCAGAATTTTTCAATGGTTTTAATGTTGATCAACGTTGATAAAGAAATAACAGGGAAAATCAAAGTCACCGTAGAAATACCAATAATAAGAGTTATTAGATTTGATCTGAGAAATCTGTTTGATTTGGATAAAGATAAGTTTTCCCAACAAACGTCATGAGGAGCTGGTGCTAATTTAGCAATCAATCTATTGACATGAGGATCAAGAACCGTTTGAGATGCCATTTGAGCAGATGCAACTGAATCCATCGTCACAAAAGCAGATCTAGCTCTTTTGAAATTATTTTTGGAACGAATTTCAGTTATTTCATTATCAATTTTTGTTAATTGATTTGAATAATAATCAATCGTATCAACTTCTTCACCAAATAGTCCTAGAAATCCAAGTTTTGTAGTTGGTCTTTTGACTTCTTTGGTCAACAAAGTGTCATTTTCATCACCGCTTTCTAAATCATTTATAATTGGTGTCACTGATGGTGCTTCCAAGCTTCCTGAATTGACATAAACTTTGATATTCAAGGGTAAATATTTAGCATAAGCAACTTCTAATTTTCTAAGTATAGAATTTCTTTGAGTGAATAATTCTTTCAATGGAGTCCAATCAGATGCAATGTAAACATTTTGAACTTTACCAATGCCTAAATCTTCAATATAGTTCTTCAACCGTTTTTCATCAAAATTAACCAATTGTTCCCTATCTGATCTAGAAATTGGAGATTCATCAATGTCGGCTAATGAATCACTTGAAGAATTTGTAGAATAATCACTAGGATCAAACTCTTCAGGCAAACCTTCTAAAAGGATAGTTCTATCTGTGATTGAGTTCTGACGACTTAGATATTTCTGCCTTATATAAACAACTTTTTCAGTTTGTTGCCATAAGAAATAAAACGCTAGAAGTGTAAAAACATAGGTAAATACCGTATACACCCAAGTAGCCTTGGCTTCATTAGGATTTGGAATATCATCATCATCTCCACCTTTCTTCCCTAATACTAAGACAAGCTTTGAGATCAAATGTATCAATCCATTTCCTTCTTCATCATCGTCACCCCAGGATATCCCATCACTATCGAAATATCCAGTATAATAGAACCTTATGGGTCCAATGAAAAGCAATGAGATGGTTCCACACATTGCAAAATATTTTATCGCCATCTTGAAAAACGAAAGAAACACATATGCGTCCAGACCTGAATTCTCCAACACTTGATCATCAGTTATCTTATACAAAGCCCAACACCAACCAAACAAACTACTGGGGAGTGCTTTCAGGTCTTTCTTCCTTAGCACCCGCACAGCGTAGATGTGTGGCCATCTGTATCTCAACACACAGAAGGTCAAGAACGTGGTGATGCCCAACACGATGCACACCACCAGCTGAGCTTTGAAGACTCTCAATGGCTGCTTGGTTGGATCAATATCTGGAGGAAGCGTACTCATCTGGGAAGTCGTTCTTGTCAACACCTTCAAGCAGCAGATCACAATTCACCAGAGTCAATCAAACAACGCACAGTAAAAACACAAATCACCGAACAATCTCACAGTTTCTACTACTTTAGTGAATAAATTCAAAACAATTTTTGATATTTTCATTGTGAAAAATGTGACAAAAACAAACAAACATCCCAATCAGGGAACTTTCCAAATTAGGAAACTCCATGTTATTTTTTTTTTTTCAACTTCGAAAAAGTGAAAAACTTCAAACATCAACAAACCAACAAAGATTCTCTCTACAGATTTTGCCCTCGCAGTTCACAATGAGCGATGTCTTCCTCGGGATCCACATCGCGACAACCTCGGATGAACAGGGAGTCTACGTCACCAAGGACTCTGCAGAGACGATAGAGATTGCATGGGCCCTTCTCGATGCGGTCACATTGAAAGAGACACACAGGGATTCGGTTCTTATCCGTCCTGCAAACTCTCCAATCACTTCATACTGCACAGAATCGACAGGTTTGACATGGGAACATGTTAGAAATGCGGGCACTTTCAAAGATGCTGTTAACAAATTGGATCAATTCGTTCAAGAGTTTATTATCTCTAAGAAATTGGACTTTACTTTCGTTACTTTGAATTCATGGGATTTGAGGGTTCAATTACCAAGAGAAGCAAGAGATAAATCCGTTGTTTTACCTCCATATTTACAACATGCGAGATTGTTTGATTTGAAACAAGAGTACTCTAAGTGGCAAGCTCATCACCCAGAGACATTGAGCTATAGTTCTTCTAATTTAGGTAATATCATCACTGCATTAGAAGTAGATGTTAGTGATCTTAATGTTCCATTCCAGTTGAATTCTACACAACAAACTCCAAGACGTGCCGGTGATGAAGTTGAATTATTATCCAAGATCTTAGTTGCCCTGATCAAGAAATCTATACCGATTGAAGATCATCCAGATGTTTTAACTAGACCATTCGATGCAAGTGCTGATGTTCATGCTTTTTTACTTGAAAGATCAAAAGTTCTTCATTTGTCAAACCTTCCTCATGATACTACTCAAAGTGAATTAGAAAGTTGGTTCACCCAGTATGGAGGTAGACCAATTGCCTTTTGGACATTAAAGACTCCAGATCAACATAAATCTACATCATTAGGGTTTGCAGTTTTCAGTTCTCATGAAGAAGCAACTGAATCCCTTGCAATGAATGGTCGTATGTTGAATGATAAATGCATTGAAGTTCAACCATCAAGTGCTAGAGTCTTGGATAGAGCTCAAGAGATATTAACACCATTCCCACCAAGCAAGAATAGACCTAGACCAGGCGATTGGACATGTCCAAGTTGTGGATTTTCGAATTTCCAACGTCGTACTGCTTGTTTCCGTTGTTCATTCCCTGCTGCATCTGCAGCAACTATTCAAGAGTCAATGTTTTCACCAAATGAACAATCTGGTAATAACAACAATAAGACTAATAATAATAGTAATGCAGGTATCAACAACAATCAAAACAATTTGCATAATGTTAATCAACAACACTATCAGAGTCAAAATCAAACTCAAAATCAATATCAACAATCCCATCAACAGTTGCATCAGAAGCAACAATCTCATCAACAGCAACAACAACAACAGCAGCAACAGCAGCAGCATTTAACACATCAGAATCATAACCATCATAACCATACCTATCATAATAACGTTAACAATAACAATGGTAATAACAACAATGTGAATGGTAATATTAACGGTAACAATACCAATCATAATAATAACAATCTTGGAAATAATGCAGGCAATGGTCGTTCATCTTCTGTTCCATTCAGAGCCGGTGATTGGAAATGTGGAAATGATGGATGTTTGTATCATAATTTTGCTAAAAACATATGTTGTTTAAGATGTGGAGCACCAAGGGTTAACAATGTTGCGTCAAATGATAAATTTTTACCATTACAACAAAAACAGCAACAAGGTTCCCAACAAGGTTCACAACAAGGTGGGGTTGGTCTACAACAACATCAATTATCACAACAACAGTTTCATCAACCACAGTTATACGGTGTTAATTCAGCACCTGCTAGCACTGGTGGTATTGAACAAATTAATAATTCAAATTCGAGTATTAATAAATTAATTGGTGGTGGAGTTGTTGATGTTGGTGATTTGGGAATTAATGATCTGTCTTCAAAGATTGGAGGGATTATTATCAATGGAGGAAACTGAATTGATGGAATATTAGAGAGAGAGAGAGGGAGAGAGAGAAATGACGAAGAATAGAATAGAAAGTTCGTTGGGTTATTGGTTGTTACTTTTTTATGTTAAAGTTTTGATTTGATTTATTTGGTTTCTTTTTGTTTGAATCATTTGGGTATTCATTATATGAAGCGTGAGTTTATGTTTAGTTTGTTATTTTTTCATTATACGTTGAACATGGGGAAATTACTGTTTTATGACGTGGATTTGATTTTTTAGCGCCATTGATCGTTTTAAGTGGTTTCAAATATGTTGTTGCATCTCTTAAAGGATTATGATATTTATAATTAATGGATATCTTGAAAGGAATATTGATGTAATTCTACAAGTAAATAAACAAAATCTAGGTGTTTATCAAAAAAAAAACTGAACTCAAAAAAAATTATTAGCTGTGACATTGAAAAATTGTAATGAATGAATGGATGAATTGAAATTAAATGATATTTACAATCTTGATTGAACGACAGTTGATGATTACAAATTGTGTAAATCAACAACGGCTCTGATACATTCACCTTTGTGCATATCATCAAAAGCACTGTTAATATCAGTTAATTTTTGACGATGTGTGATAAATTCTTCAACTTTCAAAGTACCATTCAATGAATCTTCAACAAATCCAGGTAATTGAGTTCTACCCTTGACACCACCGAAAGCAGAACCTTTCCAGACTCTACCAGTGACCAATTGGAATGGTCTAGTGGAGATTTCTTTACCAGCGGCAGCAACACCAATAATAATGGATTGACCCCAACCTTTATGGCATGCTTCTAAAGCTTGTCTCATGACATGAACGTTACCGGTACAGTCAAAAGTGTGATCTAAACCACCATCGGTGATTTCAATCAAGTAATCAACAATTCCTTTACCTTCTGGTAATTTAGTTGGGTTAATGAAATCAGTAGCACCAACCTTATCAGCCCATGCTTTCTTGTTGTCATTGATATCAACAATGATAATCTTGGAAGCTTTTCTAGCGACAGCACCTTGAACAACACTTAAACCAACGATACCAGCACCAAAGACAGCAACGGTGTCACCTTCTTGGACATTGGCAGTGTTGATAGCAGCACCGTAACCGGTAGTGACACCACAACCTAACAAACAAGTGACATCTTTTGGAGCTTTTTCATTGACAGCAACGACTGAAACATCAGCAACAACAGTGTATTGAGAGAATGTAGAACAACCCATAAAGTGTAAAATCTCTTTACCGGTGGCCTTGTGTCTGAAACGGGAAGTACCGTCTGGCAAGACACCTTTACCCTGAGTAGCCCTGACTGCACCACACAAGTTGGTCTTACCACTCTTACAGAATTTGCACTCTTTACATTCAGCAGTGTACAGAGCAATGACAGAATCACCCTTCTTCACAGAAGTGACGCCTTCACCAACACTTTCAACGATACCGGCACCCTCGTGACCGAGAATTGAAGGGAAAGCACCTTCTGGATCAACACCTGATAAAGTGTAGGCATCAGTGTGACAGACACCGGTGTAATCAATCTTGATACGCACTTCGTGGGCTCTTGGTGGGAGGACTTCGATCTCTTCAATGGCGAGTGGCTTGCCAGCTTCCCAAGCAACGGCAGCGAGACAGGTGATGGTTTCTCCTTCAGTAGACATGTTGTTAATTGACTAATTGACTATCTCTGAAACTATTAGATGAGGAATTGATTGCCTTTATATATTGCTTTCGGATCGTTGGCTTGTCGTGTCCGACCAGACTTGCTCGTGATTGGCCGCTTCAAGATGCTTTCCACGGGTGGTGACTAAGCACTGTCACAGACTCCGATTGGCTGGAGGCTGGAGGCTGGAGTAGGTGATTATGTAAGGTATAGGTGTATGATTATATAATCACAAAAACAACATCAATTCATCTCATTAATGGTTCGAGGTTTACACCTTGTTGATTTGATATTAATTAGGATGCTCAGAAACGCTATCAAGAGACAGCCATTGGGCAGAGTACTCCACCAACGGTCGCTATACCACTCCAACCAGCACATTGAAGAGCCATGGCTCAAGAAAGGGACCCCTCAGTTCGATATATTAGACAAGGCCCTTAATGAGTTTGTTCCTGAACTTGGGTTCCAACAGAAAGCCATCTTAGAGAGTGCACGTACCCTGGGATACGCCGACACAATCCAATCACTTTTCACTAGCGGAACTTACGACCTGATCAAATTTCATCTGGTTAATCAGCGTGAGAATTTACATGAACTGGCTAAACAAGATGAGTTCACCCAATTGGTCAGTAGTAATGACAAATTGAAATACTTATTGAAAAAAAGATTGAGCGGAAACATCCCTTTCGCTCATCATCTTTCACAATTACAGGGATATCTGATCCTCCCGCCAAACATTGCAGAGAGTTCCAATGAGTTACATCAACTATCTGATGATTTGAGATTTTTGTCCGGTGATAAGAGTAATGATTTTGCATGGTATTCAAAAAGATTATCACTAAGTACAAGTTATGTCGCTTTAGAGTTGTTCATGAGTAATGACAAATCACCAAATTGTGTACAAACTATGGAACTTGCAGATTCAAAAGTTGATAATTTGGATGGATTAGGTCAACTTTATTCAAACGCTGAAGAATTCTTGTCTTATACTTTAAACTCAGGAATCAACTTGGTGAGAAGTCAAGCCTCTAGAGGTTAAACCCTTACATTATGTATATACGAATGATTCAAAAAAATAACATGCTATTACGTCTATGGAACGATTTTGATTTTTGTAGTATTATTGATTAACTGATACTTGAGTTTGGGGTATGGGTTATTCATTGTTGAACTTGTGCAGGTTGTTGCTGTTGTTGTGTACGAAGTTCAATCAATTTCTGTCTGAATGTTTCCATCTTACTCTGTGAATCTTGAATATTTCCCTCCACACGTTCACTATCACAAACAAGTTAGTATGAAACACCATAGGTACAATAATTTGTAAAACTTACATTTCTTTTGAGATGAATTCAATTCTCTTCTCAACGTTACTCTTAGCTTCGAAAAGATCTTGAGGTAACAACACAGGACCAGTTTGTTTAAAAACTTTAGCATCATCATCTAATTTTTCAAATTCATCAAGAACAATTTTATTCTCTTGAAGTTGTGTCTCCAGTTGTTGACGTCCCGCAAGACTAGTCTGTAATGATTCTTGAGCTTCTGAATACTGTAGCGATATTTGTTCCAAAGACATTATGAGTTGTAAAAGATGTGATTAGTTGTGTGTTCACATCATGTTTGATGTTATTCGATTTTTTGGTACATTTTACCGTCGGTCACGTGACAGCGAATTCAAATTATGAAAATTATGTCGATTTTATATGGAGGTTCAAAATTTGTTCTTTAGGACCCCAAAAGTCCTCTCCATAACATTTCTCATGATGTCGTGTTGAACGTTGAATACTGTTATAGACAAGTACAACCTTCGGCTTTCTGCTGAATCGCGTGTTCAAGTAAGTCGCGTCGAAACCAATGCAAACAGATCGATAACTATCCTTATTCTTATGCATCAATGTATCATAGAATCGGAACCGTTGTTGCATTCTAGTTCAAAGGTGATGGCATTCATTTCATTTGGGATTAATCATTAAGCCCAATGATGTTTGCTCATCATTACTCAATAAATAATTTACTTAAAATCTGTTTTTGTAGACAGTTACAAACTAGAGGTTATAAGTAAAGAAACAATGAGTTGTAACTTGCTTATGATATTACTGCAGAAATCAAAAAAGAACTATAATTTCAATTGTTTCTTGATTGTATCGTCGAATCGTGGTCTTATACTTCTTAGTTGGGATGATTATGAGATTGGAAAGAGGTGACTCTATTACACTTTACAGTATCCTTATATAGATTCTACCAAGTACACTATACTATTACATGTGTTGTAAAACAGTGTGTCCTATATAACAGTAGATGAGGTGTCTGGGTTTTCAGAAATGAACCAATTAACTGGATCCTGAAGATTATAAGCAAAAAATACTACAATATAAAACTCAAACTGATCTTCCATTTTCAAGCTATCAACATTTGAACCAAATCTATCTCACAAAGGCTGTTCAGATTAAGATGTCTTCATTAACCAAATCTGCACTGTTGTTTACCATGATTTAACCCAGAGGACAAGCATGAGTTCTATAAGAAAATAATCAATTAGCTGGCATCTCCATGTCAATGCTTTTTGAAATATAATTGAGTTAGAACTCTCTTCTCAGTGATTTCGAAGATTCTCTTGTTCTAAATTCGTGCATGCATAAGGTGCTTGTATGTTAGAATGAGATTGTCAATCATTATTGGTAACTGGTGGCAATGATTTCATTTGGGATGAATTAAGTCCAATGATTTCTGCTTATCGTCGCTCAATTAATAATTCATTTGAAACTTACTCTTGTAGACACTAGGTACCAAAGTTTATACAAGCTGTGTATATAAGACTTGAGTAAACGGAAAAGGAATTGTTTAGATTTATAAGTGTATGTACTATGCTGGTGGTAAATATATTGACTATACCTTTGAGGAAAATCTCAATAATAAGGCTTCACAAGCCAAAAGAATCAACAGCATATAATCAATCTACAAACAGTCAAGCTACAAGAGTTACTAGAGTTACCGAGAGAAATCTGAATTCAAATGAAACTGAAGCTGTAAGAATTGGGAGGTACCAAGGTCCAACATAAGTTATAACCCTCAAAAATGAAAGCCATGAATGAAAGGCAAGTGAATGATATTCCAGGAAAGTATGTCTAGTTCGGGTGGAAGGTGGAAGGCAGATTTCAGTTTTCGAGTAAATTGCTTAAACAAAAAAGAATTTATTTCATGGATAATCATACTCTTTGATTCACTCGGTCAATGATGGTCATTTTTGCCTTAAATTGTCTGATTTCATCTGTCACTATTTGAGTATCTTCGCGTATTCTTCGTTTTTGAAAAGAGAGGCGATGTAAATAGAAGGTGTTCTGTGTAGAGAGAAATCAGTTTTTGTTTTCCAAGTACACACCTACAGGTGTTGTATGTTATAACAGTACTATCATAGAATAAGAACTGTTATCAAAAGTGACTGATGGCACTCACTTCATTTGGGATGGATTCACACCAATGAAATCTGCTCATCGTTACTCAATAAATAATTTACCTTTAACTTAGTCTTGTAAAGCTGTTTAAATTTATGCAAATCAGTATCAGCTAACTGGAGCCTCGTATTTTACAGATGTGAACTTTCTTGAATCTAAACATTGCAAAGGCTAAAGCATTGAAATGGTCATTGAACAATGACTTAAATCTCAGTCAAGTACTTTTGGTTTCTTACATGTCCAAACATTTGTTATCTGGTAACCTTCCTTTTTTTGGTATAAAAATCAGAAGAAACTTTTTAGGGATCAGTTTCGTATATAAACCAACTTTTCTACCAAAAACCGCTTTGAGATGGTTAAGTAAAGACATTCCGTGTGCGTCTTAAATCGATTCCCAGTATCTCAATAGATACACCTTGTGATTTATGTATTGTCGATGCGAAGCATTGATACAAGTGATTAACATTAAGTGATGACTGAAGAGCCTAATTAAATGTATAACACAGGACCCGGTGTTGACGAATAGTACAACATTTGGGATGAAACAAGCCCAATGATGTCTACTCATTAGTACTCAATGCTTAATAATTGAAATAGAACTCATCATTGTAGTATTACTACCAGTTGTTTTGCATTAGTACAGTTAGATAAGATCACATATCTAAGCACTAACTACATTAGTATCACTAAGTCAAGGTATCATTATAAACTATTTACATTAATTATTACTTTTTGCTATTAATCTCTAGCAGTTCCCACATTTCTAACTTTATCAGTATCTATTTACATATTATAATCCCCATTTAATCCCCATTAGCCAGAGCAACTATCACAGTTCAATGGGTCTGAGATATTACATGAAAGTGGGGTTGATGAGTGGATGCCTGTATCTTCTTCTGGTGTTTCTGATGTATCTTGTTCATCAATCGCAGTTGAATGGAACGGGTCTCGCTGATCAACTTGGTCTAGTTTAATTCTTTTAGCACTCAATGCCAATGGTGAATAAATTCTCTTTTGAAGATTGGAAGCATTTTTAATGACTTCAGTTTCAACTGGTGTGACAGATCTATCAATTGTGAACTTGATTGCTGAAGAAGCTGCCTGAGTTCTCAAGTAATACATCCCTGTCTTCAATCCTTTCTTCCAACCATAAAAATGCATACTTGTAAGCTTCCCCATTGTTGGAGCTTTCATATAAACATTCATACTTTGTGATTGATCAATGAAAGGTGCACGATCTGCTGCTAAGTCTATCAATTTTCTCTGTGGGATTTCCCAAACCGTTTTGTATAAATCCTTAACTTTTTGAGGAATAGATTTCATGTTCTGAATAGACCCATCATTATCAACGATCAAATTTTTGGTTTGTTCGTTCCATATTCCAAGTGCAGCTAAATCATTAACCAAATATTTGTTAACTATTTGAAATTCACCAGAAAGAACTCTTCTAGCATAAATGTTTGAAGTCACAGGCTCAAAAGATTCAGTGAATCCCAATATTTGTGATGTTGATGCAGTAGGCATTGGTGCAACCAATAATGAGTTTCTTAATCCTGAAACTTTTATCTTCTGTTTCAAAGTATCCCAATCGTACAAAGTGGAAGGTTCGTGATTCCACAAATCAAACTGTAACTCACCTTGAGACGCAGGGGATCCATCAAACGACTCATACGGACCATCCTTAACAGCCAACTCATTGGATGCCTCTAATGCTGCATGATATATAGTTTCAAATATTTCTATATTCAAGGCTTTAGCATGTTCACTTTCAAATGGGAGTTTCAACTCCATGAAAAGATCAGCAAGACCTTGAACTCCAACCGCGATTGGTCTATGTTTGAAATTGCTTGAAGCAGCCTCAGGCACTGGATATTCACCAACATCAATAACTCTGTTCAAGTTTCTAGTAACAACTTTCACAACACTGTGAAGTTTTCCGTGATCAAAATACATATGGGAGCCTTTATACCTGATAAAAGATGGAAGAGCAACAGATGCAAGATTACAAACTGCCACTTCATCAGGTGAACTATATTGAACAACTTCACAGCATAGATTGGATGATTTGATGACACCGAGATTTTTTTGATTTGATTTGCTGTTGCATGCATCTTTATAAAGTATGAAAGGACCTCCAGTTTCCGTTTGTGCTTCAAGAATTGCATGCCATAACTTTTGAGCTTTGATAACTTTCACAGATTTTCCTTCTTTCACATATCTATTGTATAGTTCAACAAACTCATCACCATAAACTTCATTCAATCCCTTAGCTTCATCTGGAGAGAACAAATTCCAATCTTCATCATTTCTGACTTTTTCCATGAATAAATCAGGAACCCATAATGCTAAAAACAAATCTCTTGCACGCATCTCTTCTTTACCATGATTTTTTCTCAAATCTAAGAATTCAAATATATCAGAATGCCATGGTTCAAGATATATGGCAAAAGCTCCTGGTCTTTTGTTACCTCCTTGATCAACATATCTAGCGGTATTATTGAAAACTCTCAACATTGGAACAATACCACTTGAATATCCATTACTTCCAGCGATATATGAACCAGTTGACCTTATATTTGAAGCATGAATGCCAATTCCACCGGAAGCTTTTGATATAAGGGCACATTTGTGCAAAGTCTTATAAATCCCATCAATGGAGTCATCATCCATTCCAAGTAAAAAACAAGAGGATAAATATGGAAGTTTTGTACCTGAGTTGAACAAAGTTGGTGATGCATGAATGAAATATCTTTCACTCATCAAATTATACGTTTCTATGACTGATTCTAAATCATCTTCATGAATTCCTAAACTCACTCTCATGAATAAAAATTGTGGAGTTTCAACAACAGATGAATCGATCTTCAAAAGGTATGATCTTTCTAAAGTTTTCAAACCAAAATACGTAAAATCAAGATCCCTTTCAGGAACTATCACAGCGTCTAATTTCTCTTTTCTTTTCCTTACTAGATTCAGTAATTTCTCTGAAACTAATGGAGAATGGGTATTATTTCTTTTGTTTCTGTAAGCATATAAAATCTCAACTGCGTCTGAAAACTTACTAGGAACTTTCTTCCACATTGACACGGCTAGATATCTTGCAGCTAATTTTGAATAATCTGGATGAATTGTGGTCTTTGAAGCCAATGTTTCACATACCAAATTAGTTAGTTCTTCAATCTTTATAACTTCAGGAAGACTTATCTGAATTTTTTGTAATATCTCATCTATGTCTATAAAGTCGCGAGATAAACCTTTCATGAGCTTCTCAATGCTATTCCTGAGCTTTATGCTTTCATATTGCTCTTTAAAGCCATTGCGATTCACCACCTCTATATTTGTCATTATGTCTTAATGAAGTTAGGACCCTCAAAGAACACAAAGAACCACTGGGTTTTCGCTTTTAGACAGATTGAAACAGAGAATTAACACTGTATTAATGATCCTCTATGTTATTAATGCAAGAAAACTTGTGAATAATGAAATGAATTGCTAATTAAAGATGAAACATCTAAATGATTTTTGCCATTTTGACAAATCTTAGAAAAAGAAAAATAAAAAACATTGGTAAGGGAAACACGATAATGCACGTTATTAGCCGAAAGCGGAAGTATTTCCTATTCGGGTACTTTTCTTACAATTTAGTGGTTAGTTCCATTACTTTGGATTAAATGATCTCTATAAGACATTAATGATCTATGGGGAAGCTGTGTGAGTTAATGGAGGCCATTTATCGAAAATATTAAGCTCAATCTCATTTAGGTGCGTGGGCACTGGAGTATGCAAGTATCCATTTCAAATTTGTGAGTAAGAATTTACATGCACTGGTCCATTCGTCATCTGCAAGTTTTGAAGACAGTTTGATACTTGCTCCACCTATCTTATCCTTCACCATCTTGTAAGGGAGTTCAATACTATCGTCAAATTCCCTTAATTTTGACTCCAATTGAGTTACAATCTCAAGTATTGACACCAATGCATTATCCATTTTTGAATGATTGAAGAATCTCTCTATCTGGTATTCCCCTGAAGAATAGACTTCAAACGTGTGAATGATTGGTTTATCAGGATTTGATAAGTCTCTTTCTATCTTATCAATCTTGGATGTTGAACCCATTGGCTTGAGTCGATATCCATCTAGTTTTATATTTAACCTCGTTGAGACTGTTGCAATCAAAAGCACAACTTGACCAAACGCAGCGTTGATTTCCTGCCATGGAACCCTAGTGGAGTCAATGGACCCCAATCTCAACCCATTAATAGTGCCAAATAGACCTTCGTGTGATATGTTAAAAGTATCATTATAAACATTAGTCTTTCGAAGTTTTTCCAACTGTCGTAGATTGAACTCATATTCTGCTTTAATGGTATCTCTTTCTTTGATGAGTTCCATATCTTTTAGATCTTTTTGATTTTGAACTTTCAACAACTCAAACTCTTCATCAATTATCTGTTGAAGTTCCTTTTCCACATCTTGTATTTCATCATCTAGTTTATCCTTTGCGGTTTCCAATTTCTGTAATTCTTCCAGCATGATTTTTTCCTGCTCTTTGAGTTTATTTATCTCCTGCAATGACTCTTCTGTCTTAGATACTAATGGTGTCTGTTGGCTTTCCAACTTCTGTAAAAACTGTAGATATACTTCTCTCTCATGTGATGCTTTGTCATATTGTGATTTCATTCCCGTCAGTAACAACTGGGCACAATCCTTACAGACTGGGTAGTCAATATCACTTTTAGAGGACAAGATGTTGAATATTGTGGACAATGATTTCATTCTGTTTGAGAGAGCTTTCCCAGCAAGTTCTCTTTCATCAAAATCATCAATTTCAGAATCAATCTCTTGGAATTGTGGAAGAATAACGTATGAATCAACTTCGGAGACATCCCATTTCAACAGGGTTTCATTGGATTCGTTATTCTGAGTGACTTGGTTCAATAAGTCTAATCTATTCTGAGGGACCCCATTCTCATTTGTTGTTGGCTTTGAGCCATCAGAATCACTGGGGAGTCCGTACCCGTTCTTTCCAGCTGTGAGAAGATGAGTCTGTGCTCGACTCAGATCCTTCAAGGACTTGTCTATCTCCAACGGGAGCTTACACTTCTGACAAAAGTGCATCTTGACTATGTTGTTGTGCTATTAAAGAGATAGAGTCAAGTACAAATTTAATTTTCGCGGGTTACAATGGTTTTAAGTATGTACAAAATGCATTAAAATGATTATTCACACTTTCTCTATCCAGAATGTGTTCTTCTCTTCGTCTCTCGTTCTGTCTTTCTCAAACGAGTTGTAACTTTGTCCTTCTTCTCTAATGTGTTTGCTATATTGTGCCTCCATTTCTTCATATGGATCTGTGCAGTCTGCAGGAATCTCATACAATCT
Source organism: Gotozyma montana (assembly GCA_003706615.3). NCBI lineage: Eukaryota > Fungi > Ascomycota > Saccharomycetes > Phaffomycetales > Phaffomycetaceae > Gotozyma > Gotozyma montana. The sequence goes on from PPLU03000003.1 coordinate 745,096, forward strand.
GCTGAAAATTTTATAATCTGGGATAGGTTTGGCCTTCATCTTCAACTTCTCTTTCTTCTCTATCCTCAAGAGGTTCCCTTTATGTTCAATCCTTCTCGTTTTGATCTTTGTTTGTTTTAAATATCTCGATAAGAAATGTTCAATAGTCTCTCTCACTCCCAGAACAACACCTCTAGGAGCCCATACTTCAAACAGATCATTGTTCTTCTTAGCACCAGTTGGCTTAATCTGGACATATCCGATATCTTTAATCAACAGGTCAACAGTTCCATAAAATGGAGGAATCACATATCTCACTAAATCATCCATAGATTCAGATTTCACATGAATCAAGTGTTTCATTGCTTCTGGTGGGTTAGAGACAATAGTTCTAGCCTTCTCTAGATTGCCGAATGACCATGGTTCACCTTCAACAACTGCTTTCACTTGTAAGATCGAATCTTTTGGTGGGATCAAAAAGAATGAACCGCCAACAGTGTAACATTGACCTCCATGAACAGTGGTGTATGGGAAATTTCTCATATCAGATACCAAAACTTTCTTGCCTCCCAGAACTTGTTTCAGTTTTTCAGGTTGGATATGCTGATAAACACCAGCCTCATCTAAAAATCCAGGAACATCAATAACTAACTTATTCAAGACTTGATGTTCAATATTTTCTCTTGTTAATGCAGGTAGATGTGAAGATCCTAAACTCTTAGTGAATTTAGATCCTGCTTTTTTCGCTTGTTGTGCAAAATTCACCAACATGTTAGAAAGTCTAGTCTTACCCGTGTTGACGTACCCAATAAGGTAATTCACAGTATCTAGTTTCTTAAAAAGTTCATTAACACCCCATTTTGTATATGAACTAATGAGGTGGATTTTTCTAGGATCACGTCCAGTAAGTCTGTATGTCAACCCTCTAAAATAATCATTATAACGATTTATACCTGATCCATGGCCAAATAACAAATCGGATTTATTCATCACCAAAGTCACATTCTGTCTCTTTTCAATATTCACCAAAGAAAGAGGGAAGTCATAAGCTGAAAATACATGAATGATGTTGGATCTTAAAGGAACAGTATCCATCACTTGGTTAAAATTCATTGGTTTATGCTCTTCCACTTTGAAAACAGAATGATATAGGGCATCGTGACATCTTAGACATATCAACTGTTCAGTTTGTTCTTGTTGACCAACGGCATTAGAATCAAAAATATTAACACCTTCCTCTTCTTTCCCTAGTAGTTTTCTACCTTCATCATCAAGTTTTGCATAGGCAGAGAAATATTGCAATTTTTTAGATTCATAAACCTTAGTCTGTTTTGGTTTTGGTTTGATGTAATAACCTATCTCATCTGGATTCTCATCTTGGATACCTATCCCACACGATGCACATTTCTTCTCTGAATATTGGACATTTGGATCAAATCTATCAGGTATTAAAGAAGGTGCTTCAGTTACACTAGGTCTATCAATAAAACTAGAAACAAGTGAAGTTCTTTGAGATTTTTTAGACAAAGACGATTGAAATCTATGTTGTATCACACGTATTGTTTTCCCTCTTCGCAGTGATAGAGAACTTTGCTTCTCCAGCCCGAGTTTCAACATTACTTAGACTTTAAAGACTTAAATCAAGTACCTCATCGATAGAAACTGAATGGAAAATCAGTCATTCATCTGCCAAAATCTGCCAAAATTTTGGAGATCATGTGACCTCAGAAAACCCGTACACCAGTCAGATAGCTATCTGATACTATCACAACTAGCAAGAGAGGCAATTGGTACTTGGTCTAGTGGCTGTTCCAGATCTAATTATTGATGTCATGATTATCAAGGTTCTACAGTTTCTTCTGAACTATATTGTACAAATCATTGATAATTTTTTTCTTCTATACAGGTTTTATTCATCATCACTCAACTCCTCATCTTGACTATCTTCATCATCTTCTGATGAGTTATCTGATTCATCACCTAATTTAACATCATTATCTTCACCGTTTCTTCTAGCTTTAGCATTCTTTTCATCATCTAATAAAGATTCTCTTAATATTCTATCTTTTTCCTCTTTGACTTCTCTTTGAACAATAATGTAACTTCCCAATGGAGTTTTTTGCCAATCCAAATCAGATAAGAATTTATTAACTTCACTTCTGTTACTTGGACTGAATTCAACATTTGCTCTTTGTTGTTGAATGAATTCAGAATTTTGATTCAATTTCTCAACTAAATTAGTTAATTGTTTGTTGAATTTAACATTCTTACTCTGTTTAACATAACGACGTAATGAAATAGTAACAGGAGTGACTAGCTCAGGGAATGAAATAGATTTTGAATAAAGAACAAAATATTCACCTGCTAAATCAATGAATTGTTCACAAACACCTTGTTGATACGTTCTAGTGTTTAAATATGCAGCATTTGCCTTGATATTATGATCGAAATCGAAAGCTTGAACATTAGCATTTTTTGGACTTCTTGTTAAAAGTGATGAGTTTAAAATTTCTTGTAACAATGGGAATAATGGAATGAAAACACCAGTGTTTTGAGAAACTCTGATTAATGATCTGATCAAATAAAATCTGTATGGGAAAAATTGAGCAGTTGGGACAAGTCTGGATGCACCTAATGTGACTTGAACAAGTGGATAGATAAGTTGTCTCAATGCACTTTCTTTCTTGATTTCTTTTTCTGGGTTACATTGAACAGCTAAGACTCTTGACCAAAAATCTAAAGAATGAGCGTATTGCCAATTATAAATGGTTTTATAACCTTCTTTTGGATTGTTGATACTGTTTCTTAGATGAATTGCTAATTGACGGACATAATCAAAACCAACTTGATAGGATAAAGTTTCATTGATACCGAAAAGTTCAGCAGCTGAATTTTTTTGGAAATTTATCATTGGTATTGTGTGAATGTTAGTTTGACGACAATTCTTGATGAATGTAGTATATGTTTGTTTTAAAACCATTTCCAAGATTGAATTTTGAAATTCTCTAGCTGAGTTATTCAAGAATGCAAAAGCAGCAATTTGAGTCTCAACGTCTTGAGTTGATGCCCAAACAGAAATAACAGCAGTGATCAAATCTTTCAACACTCTTCTGTAACTCAAAAAGAATGGCAATAATTCATTGACTGATGATAAGACTAGAACAGCAGTGTCTGTGTTGGTGATATCGTTCAACAGAGTTAATAAACTACCAGCATGAGATTTCAATAATGGGGTTAATTGTTTCAATTTTGGACTTGATGGAACAGTTCTTGAACCTTTAACAATTTTATAAGGTGCTAATTTAGCAATTGCAGCTGGTATTTTTTTCAAAGATAAAAGAATCAAATCTTGAAATGCATTGGTATCAGTAACTGAATATTTATAGTCTGTTTCATCAGATTTATTGATATTAATAGCAGCTTTGAATGCAATGAGGATAGTCTTGATAGTTTTCACACTTGGATCTTGTAATTTCTTACTCCATTCCTTGACTAATGCTCTAGTGACTTCAATGGTTTTCGTTTCTTTAGGTTCATCATATTGTTCCTTTTCTTCTTGTCCATTAACATCTTCTTCTTCTTCTTCTTCGTCATCTTCATCATCACTGATTGCATCTAAAGGATTAGTTGGGTTGAAATCCAATAGATCTTTGTCATTGTCTTGTAAATATTTGAAAAACTCTGGATCTTTTTCAGCTAATTTAGTTAAATCTTCTTGATGTTCCAAAACGTCATCATCGGAACTTTCTTCTTCTTCTTCTTCAACTTCCTTCTTCTTCTTGGATCCTTTACCCTTAGGAACTTCAAATCCACCTTCGAAAAACTCTTCAACGTTCATGTCTTTGAATATTTGATCTTTCTTTGAATCATCAGGTTTAGCTGCAGTAGCAGTACTGCTCTTCTTCTTTTGGCCATGCTGGGCAAGGAGCTGGTTGTGCTTCTTGACACTCTTACGGTGCTCGAGCGTGTGCTTGAGATGCTTGGAGTTGAACTTCTTGGTTGCCTTGGAAGCTTTAGCCATTGTTCGAAATCCTGCTGTGAGTTAAAGCTCTTTATAAGATTTAAAATTTTTTGCAGAGAAAAAAAATTCTAGCGATGAGTTGATACGGCCACTATAAGTCACGTGCAGGCACAAATATTGAGAGTTTCCCAGTTTATTGAAGCGTGGGTGGAAAAAATTGAACTGAATGTTGTTGAGTGTGGTGAAGGTGTTGTTTAGAAATGGTTTACAAGGGGAATATTCCGAGTATTTAGTGTGAATATCAACAACATCGCTTCATTAAGATCCGCGAACATATTTTTCTTTGTAGGGGTTTGTTTACATTTTGGAAATTTCGTGAATCAATAAACTTTTTATAAGCGTAGAAACTTCGATTTGAGGAGAGGAAATAGATATGGATCCGCGTGATCTCTTCTCAGACATCCATAAGGGGCCAAATCTTGATGCTCAGTCAAGTCCAGTGTCGAGGGAGCATGAGCTATCTATCTTAAAACAAGAGCTTTTGAAAAAAAAAGCACAGTTAGCTCAAGAAGTTGACAGATTAGAGGTTGAATGGAACTCACTTTCAAATACACAGAAGAAAGAATTGGAAAACCAAAAGAAAGAGGAAGAAGACATGGTGCTACGGCTTCTTCTAGAGGCTGAAGATGAAGAACAAAACAATGAGATTGAAGAAGATGAGGAAAATGATAATGATGTTCAAGTGAATGGTAAAGAACCTGAAGTTATAATTATCGATTCTGAAGATGAAGATGATCTTGGAAGATTTGATGCAAGACCTTCTAGGAAATGGGATCAACGGTTTGAATATCTTGCGCGTTTTTATCCTAATACCAAAATATCTGGGGTAACATCAACCATAAGTCTTGAATATGAGGATAATGAAAAGATTCTTATCAAGAACATGAGTTTTGATGTGAATATAGGGGATGTCATTAAGTTCAGCATTGTTGTTCAGCTTACAAAGTTCAAAAACACATATCAAGTATATCGACTGAAAGTTACGAAAAGATCACAAAATAAATTGAATTTTCTACTTTTGAAAATATCTGATTATTACACACAGAAAAATAATATCAATGCATTACTACTCACATTCAACAATCTTTATGAACTTTTGAAAAAAAGACAGATTTTGTTTCAAGGTCAAGAAGGTTGGACGTTCAATGATCATCTTTTGAATAATCGCATGACTTATAAATCATTGACGCTTTTTTGTGATATAATATTTGAGAATGAAGAACTTAAGGTAGTTTACTCTACAGATAAAGGTAAACTTAACCTCACTTTAGATTTGTTTTTACAAACATATGGAGTTGAAGCTGGGCTTCAAAAGTTTATCAAGAGGATCGATTTCCATGTCTCTGAAGTGGAAGTATTATGATTTATGCTAGTTGCAGTGAAGTGGTGATTCTCTCTACAGATGATGAAGATCCGTTTCAAATGTGTTTAATTTAGGTCCATGTTGTACTATATAGAAAAGTCCTTCAACGTAAGATCACCTTCATTGTATTCGTAAGACTTGATCTCTTCTTTTTCATCAGGAATCTCAGTCGCAATGTTATCAGCATAAATATGTTTAACTTTGGCAAACAGTTTATTCATCTTGCTGGTATATTCACCAAAATCACCTTTATAGTTCTTCAATCTCAATCTCAATAAATCTTCAGGTCCTTGTAATTCTTTCAAAACACGTTGATGTTCATGTTTCAATAACCCTCTTCTTATACGATTTTTATGGTTTTGTTCTTGAAACATTTGAACGTATTTCAAAACTTTATCAACATCAATATCTTGTCTCATCACAAGAGGTGGGGCCGTGGGAACCGTTGGCAACGAACTACTTTCCCTTGTATTGTTGTCCTTAGTATCAAATGAACCAACACTTGCCTCGAATGAAGATGATGGTTCTTCGTTTGCTGATTTTCCTCTAGTTTTACCCTTCAATGGACTACTCTTATCCTCATTGTTATAACTGATATCACTAGTATCATCTTTCAAGAATTTGGTTCTTTGATCAAGCAAGGATTTACCCAAAGAGATTTCTTCTTCAGTGTCAACATCGAACAATGCTTCTTCAACGCGTGAAAGAGTAATGATTTCTGAACCAAACGGATTTGTTTCCAATTGTTCTTTTGATAAATCAGTTTCCAAATAGCTGAAAAGTAACCATAGAAATAACTTAGATCTGTCAATTGGACTGTATCTTGGATTTAAAAATATGTCGTAAAATTTATACTCTGTCTTCTCAAAAAACCTTGCATTCACCGACTCTTCAGCATTGCACAGTATGAATATCATGTTGATGATATTAGTCTTTGGAATTTTCCCTTGAATGGCTTCCAAACTAGGCAATCCATTTGGTTCAACTTCCTCATCACAACATGCTTTCAGGATAGATTTCAATCTAGGAGTGTCTTGCAGTTGTTTATCGTTCTTGTTATCATGCTGTTTATCCGAATAGTTCACTTGTAATGATGGGATTGAATGATACGTTCTCAATTGTGATTTCATATCTGGAACAAAGTTGATTGTCGTGTTCATTCTACCGACATTGACTAAAAGACATATCATACAGGTGGGTATACTCATCTGCATTTCATTCAAAAGTCTGTCTTTCAATATTTTGGAACATTTAGGGGAATGTGCAATGGTTTTAATGTATAACTCAGCAAAGCTTAGCTTCTTTGTAGTATCTTTAACACGGTTCTTCATGTTGACTTCGTCTATTGAGTCTGCATAAGGATCAGTGAAAGCCTTGGTGTCATCGTCGAACAACGTTTTCAGCAGTTCGTACTGTATGTCTTTTCTCCAGAATGGAACCCCATCGTTCTTCTTCAAGTGTCTGGATCTTGCAGAGCTGAGAATGTTCTGGTTCTTACCAATAGGTCCAATCAGTGTCTTCTGTTTCTTCTTGGACACTGAGACGGTGAGCTTGTTGTTCTCTCCTAGTTTATGCTTGAGGATGATTGGTCTCAGTGGTGAGTCTTCTGATGCCTCTGTTGCTGTTGTCACTCCTGCTGAGCCACTCGAGCTGGCAGTGGCTGATTCGATTGTCTCGGACTCTGTCTCCGGGTCTGTGTTGTCCACGTCGTGCACGGGGTCGTAGGGCATGATAGTTGGTGTTGGGTATTAATTAGTGAGTATGAGAACGCGAATTTTGTTGATCTGTATAGGCGTACTTTTTTTCCTATGGTTAAGGAAAGGCGTACTTTTTTTCCAGAACTAAGAATAAGTGATGGAAATTTATATGTGTGGTTGGTTTATAAAACTTGATATATAGCTTAAACAAGTGATTCTGAGAACATTTTGTATTGACATGCTAACATTTTTCTTAATCAGATTCAAAGTTATTTGAAGTTTTGTTTAGTCAATCGACAACAAAAGAATGATGTGCTTGGGTCAGTTACTAATGGTTGAGATAGAGTGGTATGAGTCTATTTGTGAATCTCTCACTTATTGTTCCAGTATTACCGAAAAAATAGAATAAGCCTGGTCTCTCAATGTATTAAACTATATTATCAAAGTTGTGAAGAGTTTACCGCTCAACTACACCTTGAATCTCAAATAATGTATTAGAAAGCGATAAGCAACCTAGCTAAAAACCCCAATTTGCAATCATCGTTTTCTAGTGATTTGGATTATGGTCATTTGGGTAATATTCACCATATGTTTCTAACATCTTACCTGCCTTAAATCCTTTGTGAATCAAACCTCTTTTGATTGAATATAAAAATCTTCTCCAGCCTGAACGGTCCAGCTCAATAAATAAATCTCTAGGAGCAATCTCCTCATCAATACAATTATATCTAGTTCTTTTACTCAAACCAACTGGGCCATTGATAACATGACTTAAACCAATAAGAATAATCTTTTTTATAATGTCCTTACCTTCTTTTGGTAAGAAAATTCCTTTAGGTTCTGAGTCAATTGATGTCTTACTGTTTTTTATCAGCTTGTTTGTCAAATAACGTGACAGCCATATCACTTGGTTTAGGAGACATGGTAAGGTATTTCGATTTTAATGGATGTTTTAAATCCCATTATCTGGATTCTGAGACTCAATGGTTACTTATATAGTGCAATAATGAGGAGTTATTCTTATCGTATACATCTCATGATAACATTGTAGATTCTTTTTCTTTTTCTTTATTTCCTTTGTTATCAAGCAACTCACAATGCCTTAATCTTAGTCTTGAAAGCCACGGTCTATCGAATAAATGACATCTAGAAGGTTTCAGGTTTGCACAGGTGCTTTTATTGCTTTGCAAGTTCGGATTCTAGAACGTTCACCAGTGCCAAAACAGGTGGTGGATGATATAATTCCTGATCTTGATAAGATTTGGTTAGAAACAGATTATAGTGAGTAGTCATCGTTCTTGTTTTGTAACAAACTTAGAGGAAAGCTCAACTTTCTTAGAATGTAGATCTATCAGTGCAATGATACTCTCTAGGATTGGAACTTGTAAGCCTAAAGGTGTAAACTACAACTTTCTCTATTGTTTAATTGTTGGCGCTTGCATATTCATGATCTTGTCAAGAAAATCCATAAAGAGAGAAATCTCCTGTTTATTCACTAGATAGTAGAACTTAACTTATTAGCTACCCTAAACCTCAGAATGGAAATCACTTTAAAGAAGTCTTTGCCGGCTCTCTTTCTATTACAACTCGTTCTCAATAATTTCTCTCACCATAAATATTTTACGCTTCATCTTAATTGATCTCTCTTTTAAGCTATAAACTACTAAAATGGATCGCTATGCCTCTTGGATGAACGAGCACTATTATTATCCTAGGCTCAATATTTATCTCGAGTATTGTAACACTGATCACATTCGATGGCAACATTTAGACATTTTAACAGATGCTTATATTTTACAACCAGCTGAGTATCCTCCAGAAGTGAAAATTAAAGAAGCTGTGGATGGTATCAAGGCCAATTTTGATGAGTATGTGGACGATTTGGTCTCTCTACTGATATTTTTTGATATCACTACGAATCTTTATAATGATGTGGGAAGAATATCTCCATTCAAAAGTTATCTTCATGATGGGTTGAAGACTGAAAATAGGCCATTATTAGCAAAACTATTTATGTTTCCAATCACTTTAGCAATGTTTGCTTCTTTTAAACTGCCAGAGTTGAATAATATAGAAACTAAAAGAACTAAAAAGATTATTGACCACCGATTATATGGTGTGTTTCCAATGTTTGATGCTATGTCGAACAAAGATGCAGATGACGATTTTATGGGGTTTTGTGAATTATTCAAAGATTACTCTAGATATATTCAAGATATAATGAGTGAGGATCCTGGATCATCTAATCCACCACTTAGTGATGTTAAAAGTGAAATAAATTATCCTTTGAAAAAGCTGCTAGCTAGTTTAACCAAACCTTCTTTTTATGTTACTCGTATAACTAAAAAGGACATACTTTACACTTTTAGTTCCTACTTTTATAGTGGTTTGGAGTCCCTTGTGAAACTTTTAATACGGGGAACATACAGAATTGAAGGAATTTTAGTTGCCAAAGATGAAGTTAAGAACAGTGATGAAAATGATGTTGTTGTTTATGAAATTCACACTTCACAGGCATATAAAAATTTCCAAAAGTTCATTCTCAAGCCTGATCGTAACTTAAGAATTGATGCTATTACAAGAACTCTTTCATTTTGTCCAAAGTCAAACGATGCAGAAATAAATACACAACTTGAAAACATCAGTCTAATGCCAAAACGCAAAAAAATGTTCACTGGTAATTCATTGTTTATGGATATTAGTTTTAGTCCTTTGGCTATTGATAGTAAATTAGAGGCTTTTAATAAACCAGAAGAATCTGATAAAGCATCTATTCCTTTCACTGAGAGTCTTGACAGTGATCCGATGTTTATTGATGCTGTTCAGGAGACGTTGAATCACATCATAAGAAGCAGTAAAGTGATCTCTAATAGTGGTATCTTTCTTCTTTTGAATAATCAAATGATGCATATTTGTCATGTTGAAATTGATTTGGACAAGATAATACCACAGGATATGACTCCAGAAGCTGTTAAAAAAGGTGCAGATTTGGATGAAATTATCGTAGATGGAGTGAAGATGAAGAAGATACCTGTTAAGATCTCACTTTATTGTCTAAATACTGACTTTGAGAGATCAGATGACAGAATTCCTCATAATAAAGGTCTATTGAAACTTTTGATGTTGAGTAAGAAAGTCTTTGAGCAGCACTCCAATATCGATTCAATTGAAGACCAAATGCTGAAGATTAAAACGGTTCAGAATGCTTTCAGAGTCCCACCACCAGAATCATCCACCCATTGACCGTAACAAAGAGCTATTCCATAATCCTAATTCCTTCCTAAATATTTGTAGTCTCATCGCTTTAAACACCGCGATAAAAATTCTTTCCCCATACTTTATCACTAACTTTTAGAGAGCAATATGTCCCAATTGAAACAGCTTGCTGAGCTCATCACGAGTCCAGCCACTCAGCTGATCTTCATGGTGGGTGCCGGGATCTCCACGAGCGCAGGCATCCCAGACTTCAGATCACCAGACACTGGACTCTACCACAACTTGCAGAAACTCTCGCTTCCTTACGCAGAAGCTGTCTTTGACATTGACTTCTTCAAGGACAATCCCAAACCGTTCTACCTACTGTCTAAGGAGTTGTTCCCTGGTCAGTTCAAACCGACCAAATTCCACCTGTTGATGAGACTGTTTGAAAAGAAAGGGAAATTACGCAGGATATACACACAGAACATTGATACACTGGAACGCATATCTGGGATATCTCCCTCTAACATCATTGAAGCACATGGATCATTTGCTGAAGTTCACTGTATTGAGTGTCATGCTCCATATCCATATGATCTGTTCCATTCCAAGATCAAGAGTTTCACTCATGAATCAGAAGAATCAGAGATTTTATGTTTAGAGTGTGGTGAAGGATTGGTTAAGCCAGATATCGTGTTTTTTGGAGAGGGATTACCTGTTGGATTCTTTGATTCGTGGGATGAGGATCTCATTGAGTTGAATTCAAGTGATGTTAAGGATAAACAGTTTGTGACTATCACTGCAGGGACATCTTTGACCGTTTATCCGTTTGCATCATTACCGGAAGAAGTACCAAGCAGACACGTTCGTGCTTTGGTTAATAAGGAATTGGTTGGCGATTTCAAGAAGAAGACAAGAAAGAATGATTTCGTGTTTATGGAGTCAAGTGATGAATTTGCAGTTAATTTGGTTAAAGAATTGGGATGGGAGAAGGAATTTGAAGAGTTGATTGAAAAAGTGGAGAGTTTGAACACTGAAGATGCAGAGAGTAAGATCAGTGCTGAAGAAAGAGTGGGATTAGTTACAAAAGAAATTGAAGAGGAATTAGAGAAAGAAGAAAATGAATTGATGAAAGAATTGGATAATAAAATTGAAGCTTTGAAACTAGTTGATGAACCTAAGGAAGGGGTAAAAGAAGAGAAGCCTAAAGAAGAGAAGGCGGTAGAGAAATAAAGCTGATTTGTACGTACAATCAAATATCAAGCGATAAAATTACACAAATAATATATTAATCATCATCATGAGAACGTAAGCATTAACTATTCTTTTTAAATTCTTGTCGTCAAATTATAAGAGATTGGTTTTCTTCAAAGATTACTCTTTCTCGGAGCCATAGATAATATTTTTGATGCAATCACTCTTCTAAAAACAGTCGAATAATCACTTTGATAATTCAACTGTTTACCTTCTGCCATCATTTTAGCATTAAGCAATGTGAAAACACCACAATCATAACCATTATTCTGTTGTGGACTTTTTCCGTGTTCAATGGTATAACCTTCCCCAAACTCCGGGGTTCCTTGTTTGATTGATTCTTCTTTAATGTAAGTTTCCAAATTTTGTAATGCAATTGAACTGAAATTATTTAGCTTATTAGTTAATGAGTCTAGATACGTTATTTTTCTTTCTTTGATATTAATCACACCTAGAACCCAATGTGAGTCATTCACGTTAATTGGACATAAGATTATGTCAAGGTTAGAAACTTCCCTCTTGGCTCTTTTCATCCATTTTTTCACACCAATATATCCTCTTTCCATTAAAGTTGTATAGAAATAAGAATTGAAAGAGAAAACACGATCATTATTTATCGATTTCAGGAAAATTTCAATAACAACATCATTTAACCAACGACCATCACCTAAAGTCTTGAAATCTCTAACTTTCACATCAATGTTGAAAGTTGTCAAGAGAGTAACAGCATCTTTACCCCTACTTTTCCAAATATCTTTAAGTCTGTTCTCTTCTTCTTCCGTGATTACTTGTTTTGGTGCACTTTCTGCTTTCAATCTCTCTCTGTGTGCAATTTCTTTAACTTTTTCCTTCTCTTTCAGTTTCTTTTGATAATAATCATAATCACTTTTGAATGTCAATCCAGCATCATTAAATTTCAAAGAATATCTCATCTTGGTAGGTTCGATCTTTCTTTCACTTAAAAACACAATTTCATCATCTTTATTCTTCAGACTTGAACCCAATTGTGATAGCTTAGTACTTAACGTGTCAGCCAATTGTTGAAATGCAGTCAATGGTGAAGCTTTCCCACTTCCATTAAGCGACGACGTTTTCGAACTGGTATTTGTTGATGTTGAAAGTGCTGGTGATGCCCTTGAATGTGTAGGTGGGGTGTATGTTCCCTTATGAACAAATTGTAAATATTTAGCAGTGGGCGTTGAACTTTTGTATCGATTTTTTCTAACAATGAACCTTGTTCCGTAGTTATCTCTGTTATTATCTTTATTCTTTTGTTCCAAATTCTTTGTCCAATCAATTGGAGATTCATTGAACACCATGTCATCTTTTATTGGATTTTTATTAGGGACAAACACCAATGAGTCTAATTCTTTCCGTAAAAAATCATTAGTTGGTTTATTTAGTTTCTGTTTCTTAGGACTATTACCTAAACTTTCAAGTATTGAATTCTCAGAGTTTAGATCAAAGCTTCTTGTTTCTGAATCTTGCTCCACTCTTCCAAACACTGTTTTTTGAACTAGCGTAAAAGCTCTAGAGTAAACTTTCCCAGCTTTTGCAAATATGCTCTCTTTACCATGATCATGAGACTCATCGGCATCTCTTGGACGTGTCCAGTCTTCACCCTTTCTGGATTTCAAAGCAGACCTGTTCTTCTCCAAAGCCTTAACACTTCTAACTGAACTATGTCTAGGACTGGCACTGATAACCGCCTGATTGAGCAGCAAATTGCTGGAGTACGAGTACCGTGTGTCGCCTTTGCGCTTCCTCGACAATATGGGCGTTTCCCTCGACATGACTTCACTAACTTGACTTTCAAAGCACTGTTTTCTTATTTATCGAGACAAAAACAAAAAAACTGAAAACAGAATTAAAAAAATATCAGTCACGTGACTATCTGGGATATTTTCCCAATCGGGAGAAATCAGAAAAACGAACAAACAATTAATTTTATTACTAGCTGATAATTAACTGTGACTAAATGGAGAGCAACGTGGGACTCGGAATTAGCGAGGCCACAGGGAATACAGCGCCGGTACAGGCTGCAGTTGCCACGCCACAGAGCTCTTTCCAGGGCGGTACCGGTGTTCAGGACGCGACGGTTTACACTGCGACTTATTCTGGCGTGAAGGTGATTGAGATGACTACAAGGGGAGTTGCGCTGATGAGACGGCGCCACGACTCGTCGTTCAACGCGACGCAGATACTGAAAGTGGCAGGTGTCGACAAGGCGCGTCGCACGAAGGTTCTGGAGCGTGAGATCCACACTGGCGCCCACGAGAAAGTTCAAGGTGGTTATGGGAAGTTCCAGGGGACGTGGATCCCTTACGATAGGGCAGTGGCCTTAGCACAGCAGTACGGTGTCTACGAGGAGTTGAAACCATTGTTTCTGTATAACGTGGCTGGGAGTGAGGCCAGTGAGACGCCAACTAAGGAACAAGCTGCTGCTGCACAGAGAAAGAGACTCAAACAGGTGGGTCCAGGTGGGGTTTACAACAGTATGAGCAGGCAGCCATCGAGTCTGGGGAGAGCTTATTCGACGTTGACTGATGCTGATGGTGATGATCTTGATGCAATTCAGGTTGAATCTCCAACAAAGAAACAAAAGTTGGGAAAACCAGGTATTTCAACATTAGGGAATGATTCTTCTAATACTGAAAATATCGAGATTTTTGAACATGATTTGAATATTGATAATCCAAACACTCCATTCACATTGGAACCATTATCTGAATTCGGTCCTGAATTTGATCATGCCAAAGAAATAATCACACAGATATTCCTTAATAAAGACATTGATGACTCGATCAATGGAGATTCTTTGAACGATGTCGAATTGGATGTCACTATAGATGAACTAGGACATACTGCACTTCATTGGGCATCATCACTTGCCCGTATTCCTCTCGTTAAGGAACTTATCAGACGTGGAGCAGCAAGAATTAGAGGGAACAACAATGGTGAAAGTCCCCTTGTTAGATCTGTTCTTGTCACTAATAACTATGATCAAGGATCTTTTGATGAGTTGTTAAACCTGTTATATCCATGCATTCCATTATTAGATCATCAAAGACGTTCTATTTTGCATCATATTGCCTTGACTGCCGGTATTAAGAAAAGAAGTTCCGCATCAAGATATTATCTTGAATCATTACTTGAATGGATTGTTAAAAAATCATCAAGTGTTTCAAAAGGTGTAATCACATTAGGAAAATTCATGAGTGATATTGTCAATGCTCAGGATAAGAATGGTGATACTCCTTTAAACATTGCTGCTAGAATTGGTAATAAATCAATCATGCAACAATTACTTGATGTTGGTGCTGATCCTTCAATTCCTAATAAAGCAGGTTTAAGACCAACTGATTTTGGTATTAATCTTAATGGATTGACTACTAAATTGGCTAATGAAAAAGAATTGAGAGATAGGGAATCAAATGGTAATGGATATGGACATGGTGGATCGATTTCATCACAAGGTGGATTTGGTGATAAGGGACAAAGTTCTTCAAAGATATTGGAAAGTATGCATCAAGTTTTAACTAGATTAGATTCTGATTTCCAATCAGAGATTGCCGTTAAACAAGAAAAAATTAATGAATTACATTTAAAATTAAGAAAATCAACTGTTGAATTATCACAAAATAGAAAAATTTTAGATGAATTGAAAACAATGGAGATAAAATTAAATGAATTAAAACAAAAAAAAATCAATATTGAAAAAAGTATTAGAGAAGAAGAAGATAAATTCTTGGATCAAGCAACTGATTTAGGTACTGTTGAAAATTATGATTTGGAATACGATGCTGATGAACCTTTTAGAGTTTTACCAATTTATGATTTTTTTATTGATCAATTACATGAAAAGAATAAAATCTTAAAACTCAACAATAAAGATCAAACAGATTTAAAAGAAGAAGAAAATGGTGACCTTTCAAGCACGACTATCCCAACGGCAACACCTAACAATAATAACGATGAAACTAATGACCTTGCAGATCAGGACGATGAAGATGATGATGATGATAAAACTTTAATATTTGACGAAAAAGATATTGAAGAACTAGATATTGAATATAACAATCAACAGATAAACATATCGGCACTACCACATCCTGCGATATTAAAGGCAAGAATTAAAGCATATGAAGAGAATCAACAATTTCTGAAATCATTCCTTGATGGATTGAAAAGTAATTCAGATACATTAGAAGCCAAATTTAGAAGGGTTGTTAGTTTATGTACCGGTGTTCCAGAGGATAAGATTGATGATATCTTGGATGGATTGGTTCAAGCTGTGGAGAGTGATCCTGATGAAGTTGATATGGGTAGAGTTGTTGGATTTTTAAGAAAAGTTGACGATTATTCGAAAGAATGATGGGATTTCGTCATGATTATTATTTGTTTCTTTAGTTCTTTATAATGTAATATTTTTTGAGTGTCTGTTTTGAAATTGTTGTAGGGGTGGTCTATATATTCGCACTTTACACAGATGTTGTTATGATTTCTATGTAGAGATAGTTTATTATGTTGTTCTTATTATACAAAAATGGAAAGTTCAAAGCTCAGACATCGTGTTTAGTAACCTTCAGCACCAACTAATCTGAACATACGTTCATTGACTGCTCTTATCAAAGGATGTAAATCTTCCAAATCTTGAGCACCAACTCTTGTTGCTGCATCTTTGAATCCAATGATGAAATTAATAATAACAGCACCTAAAACACCAATTGAAACTAACAAAGGACCCAATGGAGCATCTAAATGTTTCCCATCCCTAAGTTTAATCAAATTCAAACGTTTATTGAAAATGAAATAACCCCAAACACAAGTAAAGATAGTCAATGCGAAATAAGTGTATGCTAAATTTGTGGCAATGTTTGGATTGTTTGATTTTTTAACACTTGAATAAATCGTGAATGTTAGGACTGAAAACAATGATGTGACTGATAACCATCTGTTAAAAGTACGTTCATTAGCAAGCCATACTTTGGCTTCGATCTTGATTGGTCCAGCCTGTTTCAAAAGAGATGTTGGTTTGATCACACCGACTGGTAATTCAACTTCATCATCTTCAGAATCAACATTGTCTAGTTTAGAACCACCAATGAAGAAAGGTATGATTTCATCTCTTGATTTAGGTAAGAATCTTGATTTTTTATTTTTGTTTAATCTTGAACGATTATTAGCATTGAATTCATCATCTGAAGATTCTTCATCTTCTAAATCATCTTGTGGTTGTGTTGGTTGAGATTGTAAATCTTGATGAATTTGACTTTGATTTCTTGGTGAATGACTTTCAAATCTTTCAATTCTTGATTTAATATCTTCTTTTTTAGAAGCTTTTCTTTTTTCTTCTTCAATTGCATCATTTGGATTTTGTCTAATATCATCCTCAAGTTCAGGTAACCAAAATGGTAAAATATCCAATCTATCATCTTCCAAAAACAAAGATGCAATACCTTGAATAAATTTTGAAAAATTAGGTACTTCTTTAACCAAATGTGAAGTTGTTAATTCTTCAATCCATTTCCCATGTTTTCGAGAAAATGGAATACTTATACCATTTAATTCTGATCCTTTCCTACCTGTTGTATTCTTAATCTTAATCTCCATAACACTGTATGGGAACTTGGAAAATTCACTTTTTCTCAAGACTTTATATGGATTATCAATATTTGAATCAATATCATCCCTATGCCAGATAGATGGATCCCTAATTGGACGATCCTTATCAAAAGAATCTTCCCTGATGAAGAGGATATCTGAATCAATGGTTATTCTGACACGATCATCACCAGGAATCTCGAATGCTGTTCTGGTATACACAGTTCTTAAAGCAGGTTCAACGTTATACGTGTTGATGAAATCAGAAACGTCATTGATGTCATCTTCTAGATTTTTTAAATAATTAGAAGAAGAACCCATATCTCTGAATTTATTCAATGTATGATTCTTAAACTCGGTTGAGTCATGACCAATGATTAAATCTTGTAAATATTTCTCTTTGACTTTGATTCTAACATCTCTAGATGTATCATCTTGTGATTTATCAACAATTTTTTTCTCTAAGACAATCTCAGGCTTATCGTTAAGTTTACCTGACCATCTTAATCTTAACGATGGGAATGTATTTGCTTTCAAAAGTTTTTGATTATAAACTTCAAAAGATGGATTGTCAAAGTATAAAGAAGTGATTGTTGGATCAGGAGAATCATAACTGTTGACATTATCTGAACCATCAGCAGTGTTATAAACCAACACTGGTAAATGTCTCAAAATTCTTGTCTTGACTTCCATTAAATTATCAGGATGGATCCAAAATTTGAACGATTGATACTCCAAATCAACAGGATTGATAGAAACAACTGATCCACATTCCACATTTGGAGTTTGGAATGAGTTTGAACCGGATAGGTATGATGCAGATTGGACATTACTTCTCAATATCTGGAAAAGAGAAGATAATTTATTCAACAATGGAGAATAATCTTCTGAATGGAATGGCAATTCTTTCAATCTGATGGATAACAATGCCTTAACTGAATTATAACCAGGGTGTAGTCTATCGTGCTTCTTAATGATTTTTTGAAATCCAGTGAAGTTCAACCTGGCAAAATGGTCCAACTCTTTAGACTCTGATAACAGATTATCCAAATCAGTCTTGAACTTGTTCCAATTGAACGTGTCTGGCTTCTGTGAGTCCAGTGACTTTTCCAAATCATCAATCTTCTCCTGTAACTCGACATACTTAGAGCTCTGGAACGAGTACACTTTCTCCAATTCCTGGTCCAAAGCACTAACAAACTGGTTCTCATCATAATCAGTGAATTCGACTTTCTGACCAACGGTAGCCTCTTTCAGCAGCTTCTTCAACTTGTCGTAGCCAATGTAGTGCGACTTCCACGGTGGGTAAATCTCATTGCTCAAACGCACACCAAACAGCATTTTTCTCTCTGTTGTTTGGTTTATCAACAGTTTTGGCAAGTGCTTCTTCTTTTATACTGGCTGCTTGCACGTGGGGTTATTATGTAAGCGATTACCATATTCGATAAATACTTCATATTAGAGAGTGTGTTGTGGATTATGGATTGTAAATGGAGAGAGTGTTTTTACGGACTAAAGTTTCAAGTTAATGGAACAGATATTGTAGCTAGTTTCATGTAGTTATAGACAATAATTATATTAATGCTTTTATTTAAGTGATCAAAAATAAATTATTTTTCAGAAAATTGACAAGGGAATATTTGAAATTTAAATATCATTTGTTGCAAAAAGAGACGAGAATTAATTATTATATTCATGATATTTAATTATTCATGATCGAATAAAAATGGTTATATGACGTTTATAATATTAACTATATCAATGATATTGTAATTTGTTATACAATAAGTTACAGCTGACCACTATAACATAAGTATACTTACAGATCAGTATAAAGAGATGACTTACAATCAGTAGATAAATAAACGTCTAAATTAAATATTATCTTATACAACCCACACAAAGACATAACTCAATAATGAGCCACCAAGCAACCCCAAACTTAGAAAAACATTACAAAAAGCACCAGCTGCTTCCCTTTCTGAATCCAAAACGTAATTCCCAACATTCATAAATGATAAACTGAGACAATGTCCATTAGTGAAACCAAACATGAATTGTAGAGCAATGTAAAACAAATCAGACTTGATGAAAAAATGAGGTGAAGATGTGTCTTGGTTAGATGGAATGTTGCAAGCAAAGAACAATGGAATAAATAAACATCGAAGAAGTGAATAAACGAACAACGTTGTGTCTGATTTGATCATCAGTCTAGGGAATGAACAACCAATACGACCTGCAAGATCACCTAGATTCCATACGAAGAATATGAATGGAATGTAGATACCATCTGTGAAAAACTCAGTGGTTTTGTTGGATCTATTGGTAGATGTAACTGATCCTGCAAACACAGGAAAAACCAAACTGAATAAAAAAACAGTGAAAATGGCCAATGCTATAAATCTAAGTTTATCAAACAATGTAATGAAATGAACATGGCCCTTTTTGCTTGAAAATTGTGAATCTATAATAACTTCACCAGTTTCTGGATCATTTGCAATTTCATAATCTTGACTCGTATCAACTGTGAAATCAATAATCTCATCATCAATTTTTTCACAAACCAAAAACATTACAAGTGCAATCAATGTAATTAAACTGGTTAATAACAGATATATCACAGTGGATTTACTAACTGCATCAATATCCGCTTGTGAAGAACTTGGAGAGTAATACCACCAATTGGAAACCATAAGTGATAAAGAAGGTAAGACACCAGCAATTGACTGACCAACCATCACACCTTGAGCCATATGTGGTCCTAAAGATTGAACCATACTCATTGTTCCATTTTGTAAAAGACATGTCCCGAATGAACTAATAAAGACTAAGCCCATCAGTAAAACGAAATATCCAACATGATAACTATCTTGACTGACAACGGAGTCTAAAAATGCAAGGAATATAAACACGAAGATATTAACGGCACTTCCCCAAATGATTCGACGTGATAGACTAGCGTGTTGTTTCGTAGTTAAATAACTACTCACTATCAGACTTGTGAATGTGGAAACGGTCATTGTCGTGGAAGTGAACATGTTTCCTAAAGTTTCCGAATGTCCAGTGGTGAAATCTCTTGTGAAATGGGCAGACAGGGCAAGGAAACAGTTCCATGGCCAAAGAAGTGATATTCCTAATGATATGAACGTTATGTACCTGAACGTTTCCAGTCTGGCTGTTTTGGCAATAGTCGATTGTTGATTCGGATGATGCGGAAGGTTGGACGGGAGCTCATCATGAGAGACAGGTTCTGGTGGGAGCAACACTAGAGGCTGATAGTCCTGTGTCATTTGATATTTGAGTCTATAGCTTTATTTCTGTTGTTGATGAGTTTGATGAGGATGAAAAAAAAACACACTATAGATAAAACCAATTCGTTAACAACAATGTCGTGCAGCAGTATCAGAGTCTCTGTTCAGTGGGAATCCGGGCCAGTGTTTGAGAACACAGAGACGCTTGTGCTAACGTCTCCAGAAGGACACTTTGTCGATTTGCGTGTGTTTAAAGACCGTGATGAGTTGGAGTGGGTCCTTACTGGGACGGAGAAAGTGCTACAGGAGGAGCCATTGATCCTCGAGTTCCAGCACCAGATCAACACACACGTCACGGGGAGCCGTGGATTTGACGCTAACACTCCTGTGTTCGACAGAGGCGAATTCCATGCGATTGAAGGAAGCACTGACCGTTTGGAAGTGGGACGTATGTACAATGTCGAGATTGGGAAGCATCAGGACTACAAAGAAGTCTGGCGAACTGTCGAGGAGAACGTGGGTGAGTATTCTGTGCATGAGGTGAGCAACGACGAGTGGATAGGCACAATTGTGCAACTCAATGACCGTTTGCAAGCAGCACTCTTGCACGTTCCTTCTGGCGAGATAGCAGCTCTGCGTAGCGCTAGAAGGGACTCCCACTGGGAAACGCTCTTCTCACAGGGGGACGTCCGCCTACTCCGCCCAGAAAATCCCCAGGTTTCGTGGATCCAGAAGGAGCGCTCCGCCTAAATTCCGCCTAAATTTGAAATTTTCCCACTGGATTTTCACTTTTTATTATTAGAAACCGCAGATCTTCTTTTCTTTTTGTGCCAATGGCGTTTCTTTTTCCGGAGAAACCAAAACAAAAAGAAAAAGAAAGTTGAATTTTTGTTTATAAAAGCGATGACCTCCATTTTTTCCATTCGAAAAATCTTTTCTCACTCTGTAGAATTAATTACAAATGACCGCAGACGACGCACTATCCAACATCCTTCCTACTTTCAGACTCGACAACCGTACAGCTGTCATCACTGGTGGTGCCGGTGGTTTGGCTCTCACCATTTCAAGAGCATTACTTGCCCAAGGTGCCAACGTTGCCCTTGTGGACTTGAGTGAACCGGTTGTCGAGCAAGCTGCTAAAGACCTTGAGCAATGGGCTCATGAACAAGGTCTAACCCAAATTGGCCAAATTGGTGGATTCCAATGTAACGTTGCCGACGCTAAAAGAGTCGAAGCTGTTGTTTCTGAAATTAACCAATACTTCAATGCACCAGCTGACTTATTGGTTCATACTGCCGGTTACTGTCAAAACTTTGACGCTTTGGAATACCCAGATGACAAAGCTGCTGACTTGGTTAACGTTAACTTATTGGGAAGTTACTACATCTCCAAATACATTGCCAAAGCATTGGTTGCTCAAAACAAAACCGGTTCTCTTATCCTTATCGGATCCATGTCCGGTGTCATTGTCAACAATCCTCAACCACAAGTTGCCTACAACATGTCTAAAGCAGGTGTTATTCATTTGACCAAATCATTGGCTTGTGAATGGGCTAAGTACGGTATCAGAGTCAATTGCTTGTCTCCAGGTTATATCTTGACCCCATTGACAAAACATGTCATTGGTAACGACACTGAATTGAAAGAGTCTTGGGAAAGTAAAATCCCAGTTGGAAGAATGGCCGAAACTAAAGAGTTTGTTGGAAGTATCTTATACTTGGCCACAAACGCCTCCAGTTACACCACTGGTGAGAACTTGGTTGTTGACGGTGGTTACCAATGTTGGTAATTTTTTTTATGACCTTATTTTTTTTTTCTCATTATTGAAAACTACTTCATCTAATACTTGTTATTTCTATTCATTTTTTACTCTATATATTTTTCATGACCTTTTTTATAGAGCACACATACCATTGTGATATATTCTTTATAGCATCAATTGGTAATTTGTTTTTAATTCATTATTAATTTTGATCTGTGCAATCAATGTCATCATAAGCATCATCATATTTGTTATTGTAAGGTAATTTATTCTCCAATTCCTCAATAACCGGACCAGCCACTCTAAACTCACTCTTTACTTGGCCATCCATTAAAACCGTATTCTTAAACTTCCCATCAATAGTGCTCAATTTTGAACTTTTCTTCATCAAATATGTCAACCAATCCTCTTCTTCCAACTGTTGTGTAATCTCTTGAGGTACCGTATCTTCTTTAACAACAGAACTATCATCACCACCATCTCCCGTATATTCTGGAGCAACGCTCTTCTTCGGCACATCCAACGCCCCATTTCTTGTACTTTTTTCAATCATTTCAGTAGTTGGCCTACTTACCGTTCTAGCCCTTTCTGGTACGTTCCCTATAACCCATAATAAAAACTCGCGGACACCTTTAAGTCCACCCACATTCGGCACTCTAGCCATTCCGTGATCTTCGCCAGAAAGGTTCGTCCCCATACCACTAGGATACTCAGCAGTGCCGTTATTAAGACTGTAATTGGCACTAACTAACGTTGTATAATTCTCATGCTGTTCATAAACGTCTAAAATATCACTAGGTTGAAGCATTTGTAGATTGATCATTGCTTGTGTGATATCCTGGATCTCAAGATCTTCAGACCCATGTGATCTCGCTAACATCAACGTCTCTTGTATCAACAGTTGTAAATGGCGTATGTAAAGATCAGTAAGAATATCAATTGCTTGTGGTGGTGCCTTATCGAATCCAATCGATCGAAGAAGTTGTAGCACTGTGATCCTCAGAAGCGCATGAAATGGCATTATTCTCGTTCAATTGATGGTTCTGTGGTATAAAAACACCAATTTTAACGTTAATTTTATTTTGTTGTTGATGTTTTCAACAAAAAACTGACAAAATCCAAACCCTCGGAATATCCATCACGTGACATACCTCGAAACTCCCATCTCTCTTTCTCCAAATCAATAACTGATTTCGCTTACTTCAACACACTTGTAGAGATCCAATGGTCAATCCACACGGTCTACTGAAGGCTTTCAACAAGGTGTTCATCGCATGGGCGTTACTAAGCACATTGCTTCCTCGGATTCACCATGGGTTCAAGTTGAATTCCATACCAAGTTATCTATATAACAAACGAATTCAACTTCTTATTGCACATCCTGATGATGAAGTTATGTTTTTTGCCCCAACGTTGATTGAATTGAATAAACCACAGTATGGCAATGTGATTGATGTGGTTTGCTATACTGGTGATGTTGTTAGAAAACCGGAGTTGTTAAGAAGTTTACAAATATTGGGGATCAATAATGTTGAAGTCTTGTATGATCCTGTCCATTTTAAAGATGATATTGAAGTCACGTGGGATCATGAAGAAGTATTGAAGTATGTTAACCCTGATGCTGATGTGCTATTGACGTTTGATGCAGGTGGTGTTTCGGATCATCCTAATCATAAATCACTTTTCAATGCAGTTAAAGAAACAGATAGACCATTATTATCATTGGTTACTTATTCTTTCTTTGAAAAGTATTCAGGAACGATTGTTCCTGATTTCAAGTTGTTTTATAAGTTTGCATTGTCTAGATTCTTTGAATCAAGTGATGACAATGATGAGGGTGAAAATCTTGTCATTGATATCTTTGCAGATGTTCCTGGCACCATTTTGGGATTCGCTTCAATGATGAACGCACATGTTTCCCAAATGGTGTGGTTTAGATGGTTTTGGCTCGTGTTAAGTCAATACGGATACAGAAACACACTTGTTGCATATAACTTCCCAACAACGCAATGAGCCACCATTTGCGGTTGTGTTTTCTAGAAATAAAAGAATTATTGTTTTGCATACTATTTCTATTGTAGGTTGTAGTGAATGCATTTAATGGGGTTTTCTACATTGATAAACTTATTTAATAAATGCATTAATTAATTCACCGTGGTTGTACGGTATGTTTTAGACCTACTCAGTCTGAGACGTTGTTGAATTTCTGTCTTTTGAAAGAGGAGTCTGAGGGTATTGATTGGATTTCATCATCATGATTGAAAAAAGTATCGTTATTATTTGAAATAGGTGGATTGTTATCATTTGAAAGGGATTGAGATGATGATTGAACTTCAACCCCATATAATTCAACAGGTTGAGATGATTTCAAAAATCCAGGTTCGTCAGGTTCGTTAAAAGAGCTAGATTTTAAAACTTTTAATTTTCTAGAAGGTGGTGATGATTTTCTAATGAGGTCTTCTTCTGAAAGAGGTGAGAGTACTAAAGATGAACTTGTTCTCTTATAAGGAGGACTATCATCTTTTGATGTTGACTGGAGGTTTTCAAATTCTATATCATTGTCATTGTTGAAGGGTGGAGATTGTGAGATATCAGAAACGAATTCCCCTTCCGATTGACCAACTTTATCAATATCGGTTGATTTGGAACCAAAGATCTTTGAAGTTAGACTTGATTTTGACATTAAGACTCTCTGTATAGCTGCTCTGTATCCAACTTTATCAGGTGGAATTTCTCCATTTGTTTTAACTTCATCAGAGGAATCCGGCACATTATTGTGTTTCGACTCTGTCTCATGTGCGTCATCTGATATTGGTTCAAGATCATTATCTTGCTCCTTTTCATTTGATTCTTCATAACCGTTTAGTTTTTGTTCTGTTTCATTTGAACTTTCTTGTTTTTCTTCTTCTTCAGGATTGTTGGCAATTGGAGAACTTTCTGGAAGTTTACCGTTTTCTTTTTGATCTTCATTAGCACCGGAATCGCTGTTTTCAACAGCAGGATCTTGACTTCCATCATTATTATTATCAGAAGTGGCCTTTGAATTATCATCATCATCTTCTTCTTGATTAGCTTTCTTTTTCAATGCATGAAACTCTTCAGGATCAATGTACATCAAATCATCTTCTTCTTCATCATCAACTCCTATTCTATCATCATCGTCATCCTTCGGTACATCACCTCTTTCTTTTTGTTCATTTTGTAATTGTAACAACAACCATCTTAATTTTTCTCTCATCTTAGTTCTCTCTTCCTTTGGAAATATAGAAGAAGATTCTCTTCTCCAAACTTCAGCACCTTCTTTACTAGTATGAATCTTAAGATCCTTATGTTTTTCAGCATCACGATAACCTAATTTCAATTGTCGTTTTTCAATATCACTTAAAGATTCCCATAATTTGATGATTTTATCTTGTTCAGCAATAAATTTCATAACGTTAAAAATGACATGAACACCACAATCGTTGAAATTAGGTTGTTTTGGAACTTTACCAACTTTCAAACGAACTTGTTCATCCTTGACTTCAATACCATGATGTTCTTTCGCATACCCTTGAATGAAAGCCCTTACTGGTTCTAATAAATCATCATGTTTTTGTGCTAATGAATCTAGTGTATAGATTGTGCAATATGGTAATTCTTCTTTGATTTCTAAACTAACATCACTTTTAGCATCATCATTATCTTCATCATTATCTTTGTCATCATTGGAAGTGGAATCGGTTGGTTTAGGTTTGGGTATCAATGAGGCCAAATCGTCAATGATTATGCAATACCAATGTAATGATTCATTGATTGGTAAAATTAGATATTTTTTCTCAAAAAGCGGGATCTTAGAAACCCATTTTCTAATGTTATTATAATAATCTGGAGTTGATTTCAAAGTATTGAAAAAAAAAGTTGAAAAACCTTGAATATTTGAAGTATCTTCTGGATCAATTGATTTAGTATTTGGGAAAAGTTTTAAATTTGATGGAGTTTCAACAAAATATTTAACAAAAAAATCAATAAGGTTATCATTAATCCAACGACTATTATAAAGACATGCAAAATCAGTATGATTTATTCTCATTGTTGAATTATCTTTAAATTTGAATTGTAAAGAAGGTTTGAATATTATACGAGGTTGTGATTTGCGTGGTGTGGATTCAAAATCATCAATGACAATAGCTGGTTCTGGACTGGAAATTGTGGTAGTGACTTTTGATCTAGAACGTGTTGTTCTTGCGTTTGAATAGAAACTGCTAGGTGTGCTGGCTGTTGTTAATGGGGAGGTGAGCTTTCTTGGTGTGGGGCCGGTATATAAATTTTTGATTTCAACTTTTGCATCAGGTGTATTTTTATCAGTTGGGGCAAAAATAGGTTGATCTGAAGATATTGGTTGTTTGATGGTGTTTCCACGAGATCTTGGTTTTTTACTTAATGATGCCATTGTTTTGTTCCCAAATAAATTCTTTTCAGATAATGCTGAATTAGATTTTTGTGCATCTTCAATCTGTTCACTTGACTTTGAAACAATTTTATAATTAGTGTATCCACCAGGCAAACGAGCCCATATTGCTTTGAACTTTCGTATGTTTGAGTTTGTTCCATACACAGTAACTCGATCAATAAGTGAATTTTTTGTTTTATACTTCACATGGTTATTGAAAATGAATTGAATTGATTCTTCAGATGCAAACACCGTCTTCAACTGTTCAACGACTTCAATTTTAACAATCTCATTGTTTTCATCTGAATTATCATCACTGGATTTAAACTTAATTGTTTGGAAATCAGTTGAAAATTCTAATAACAATTCGTTGCCTGAATTACGGAAACTATGTTTCTTTTTCCCTAAGTTGATTATTTCGCAAGGAAACACGACAAACAAGAAATCTGATGGATCCGTGGTTGAGTTGTAATCACTAACATGGAGATGACTGTCCTTGGTGTAACTAAACTCATTAGCTTTCAAGATTTTGACGTCATTTGCTGCATCATCTGAAAAATCTAATTCATTGTCATCAACATCTGTATTCTCACCAAGTTTAGAGTATCTGTTTGATTTCCTTATTGAAGGTGATTTTATTGATGATTTTAAACTGTATTGAATCACGGGAACTGATTGTGCAGGGGGTACCTTTCTAAACAAGTATTTATGACCATCATTTTCATCACTAGGTTCATCAATATCGAACATATCACCTTTCTTGCCTTTGAAATTGATTGGTGGTTTAACCTCATTGGAGTGATGATTTTTACGCTGTGCTTTTCCTAAGTTCAACATGAGATTCTTGTCAGATCGTATAGGAAGATCAGAAGATTTGGAAGGTGTGGGCAGTGGTGACGAATTGGTGGATCTATAAAGGAAATGTTAGTAACTCATTCAATATTTGTAAACAACGCGGTTATTCAATAATAATAAGCAGAATAAAACGCGAGTTTATATCTTTAGTAGACAGGAACATACCCAAGTGTGTTTATTATGACGGGTTTACTCCCCGGTGTCAAGGTCTTCTTCTTCTTTTGCCTTATGGAACGCATTGAGGCGAATGACCCGTGAGTCTGTTTGAGTTTCTCTCTGTTTATTGTAAAATTCACTATGTAAAAGAACCAATTTATTTTTTTTATAGAAAAATCGCCATGGCTGCATAACCATTAATCACGTGATTAGTCATGTGACCTATTCCGCGAATATTTCCTTTTTCAGTTTCACATCCCAAAATCATAAAAAAAGAACCACGAAATGTGTTTTGAGATCAATAACAGTTCAACACTCAATGAATCTCTCGCTCTACACAGTACAGGGGCTGATCCTGCTAGACAGCGACGCTGAGCGTCTATATGCTCGCTACCACACTGCCCCTCACTCAGCAACGAGTGCTGGCGAGGCAGAAGTTGATGACGATGAATTGTTGACGAATTTAAAGCAACAGCGTGTTTTTGAGAAATCGTTGTTTAACAAGACTCACAACGTATCTGGTGACATTCTATTGTTTGAGTCACGCCTGGTTGTGTATAAGCAAGTCGCTGATGTGATCATATACCTTGTTGGTGGACCAAATGAGAACGAGGTTGTTTTATTCGATACACTTGAAGGGTTTAAAGATGCACTTGACAAGATCTTGGAATTCCAAATCGACAAGAAGAGCGTGCTTGAGCATTACGATATGGTGTGTATTGCTGCTGATGAGACCATTGATGATGGTATTGTGCTGGAGACAGAGCCAGGGATCATTAGTGCCAGAACTTCAAAACCACCAGTTGCAGGTGCTGATAGTGGACTGAATGGAATTGAGTTGAGTGAAAAAGGTTTGTTTAGTGCGTTCCAGTTCGCAAGGGGTAAATTGGCAGAGAGATTGCAACAGGGGCTATAAACAGTTTGTACATTGAAATATCAAAATGAATTTTATCGAAGATTACATAGAATTTCTATATCGACATTGTAAGCTTATTTCTTCTTCTTAGTGGCACCTCCCTTTTTGGTGCTTGCACTTTGTTTACCAGGAAGTAAAACTTTGACTTTCCCCACGTAAAGACTTCCTAAAAGTTCAGCATCTTTTAAGTTTTTCAACACATCATGTTCACGATCCCAATCATAAACACGATCGTGTTCTGAAGGGTCAGTTGGTCTGGTAGTGAGGTAATGCATCATCTCTTGGACTGATTTACCTTTCTTAGTATTACCAGGATGAACTTTCACACGATAACGAAGTTTTTGCAATGCAGGCCAAGGTGCAAAAATTGGAATTGCATGTTGGATCTGATCCTCATGTTGAATTTGACCAGTGAGTTCATTAAGTATCTCTTCAATGTTGATTTTCTCTTTCTTATAAGAGACATTTGAATTGGTTGCAGCGAGTTTCTCCCGTTGTTTTCTTTCACGTTCTCTTTTACGTTCGAGGTATTCTCTTTGTTGTTCTTCTTGACGTTTTAACTCTTGAATTCTCAATTCTTCTTCACGTTGTTTACGTTCAGCACCTTTCAAAGTTCCAAGAACCTTCATACGTAACTCACGTTCTTCATCATCTTGTTGGGCATACTTTTGGGACATTTTCTTCATTTTACCCTTCTTACCACGTACTTTTTTCACCTTGGTTTGGGAAATGTTGGTATCTGGTTCTGGAGAAGATTCTGTTTCATTTATTTCCAGTTGTTCAAGTTGGTGGATTGTTTCTTTATCTTCACCATCGTCCACAGCATCTTCTGATGGTTGCTCAACAGGTTCCTCAGTTTCTTGGATAGTTTCTTCGACAGTTTCTTCAACGGCTTCTTCTTCAACAGGCTCTTCAACAACCTCCCTAATAGGTTCCTCAGCAGCATCTGCGATAGGTTCTTCGCCATGAGTATCTTCCTCGTCTTTTTCATCATCATCTCCTTCTGGATCATTTCCAGCATCTTCACCTTTGATCTTCCATAAGAACCCAAATCCCATAACAAGTTGGGTTGGAGGTAAATATCTTTTCTCACCAAGGACTCTGAATCCATCTCTCACTGGTTCACCAGTCTCATCTTTATCACTTATTTCACTGGCATAACACCACCAACTTGCTTCACCTTTAATGTTTGCATCCCATGCTTTGGATGTACATAAAGCCATGATTCCTGCCTGTTGTAAAACCGAAGGTGATACTTCTGAACCAGCGCCATTTGGATTCAGGATAAACACATGGGATGAGCCTTGTTGGTTGGCATGGACGTATACGTCAGTTGAAGGATTCACATATTTATGAAAGATCTGATTAGTTTGAAGGGAATCTTTACCTGATAGGACTAAATAACCTTCATTAGAAAGAAACCAGTTGAATTTTTCGAATGCGTATGGTGTTCTCAAACGTTGAATTGAGGTTGGTTCTTGTTTTTGGGATTTTGATAGAGTTTTGGCAATGTTTTGGGATATGTTCTTTAAAGCTTTGGAAGTTGATTTTTCAACTTTTGCTTGTTTTGATGAAGTTTCCTTTTTAGATGAGAAGTAGGTTGATGCATTGGCAAATGCACTTAATGATAGATCAATAGTTACATTAATTGTATTAATTTTGGATTTTTGTTTCTTTTCTTTATCATCTTCAGACTCAGATTCAGAATCAGAATTAGAATCAGAATCAGAATCAGATTCTTCAGCATCAGCACTGTTCACATCGTTCAAACTCAGACTAATTTTGTTCTGCTTCAGCATCAATGGTAAATTAATCAATTTGGCAACATTATTACCTCTTTTCTTCTCCATTTCAATCAATTTCTCAATGGTTTTCCAATCCATTTGTTGGTCCAGCAACGTTTGAACAGCAGCTCTTGCTTCATCAACTAGTTCTGCATGATGAATGATGGCCTCTCCCTTCAACTGACTTGAATTCTGAGCATCCACAAGACGCTGAACTTGAGTCACTCTATCTTTTTGTGCAGCCTCGAGCTTCTTATGTGCATTAATTTCATGCTGTTGTGCTTTCAATGTATGACGTGAGGCCTCCACTGCAGTGAAGAAAGTATCAAGTGTAGCATTGTAGCCTACAACTTCGACTAATGAGTCTTCAGGCACTCCAGTGGGTTTGAAAGGGTGGAATTGCTCATAGACTTCAGTTGATGATGGTGTTGATGGTGCTGCTGATGTAGATTTCGTGATATATCCAGTGACACCGTTTGGAGAAGACGCAGCCTGGACAATGGATGCAATCTCAGAACGCGTGGCATTAAGAGCTGTGATCACAGTGTTAATTGGCTCAACATGGTCCAATGCAGATGATTTCGGATCAATACCGTTCAGTGAGAGATGTTTGGCAATGAGATCAGAAGTGTACAGTGGAAGTTTGCGATGAAGTGCTTTTTGAACAGACAATGGTTTACCCTTAGGCTGCTCGTTCAACCATTGAGCAACGTCTTGAGCATCAGCTTCTTGTGGGAGGAAAGTAGCAATTGAAGATTCGAATAATGTCTGGTTGAAATGGGAGTACACTTCTCCAACTGCGTATCTTGCAACGTCTTCTTTTGCAGAAACGACTCTCAGTAGAGACATGATCTTGAACTCATGATCAAGAAGCAAGACGTTACCTGCACTGAAGAACTCCACCACCAGGTAGAAGACACCAAAGCTGAAAACAAGCACACGATCGGATGGCACTTGTCTGATCCCTTCAACACGTCTAGTTTTGAGATGTTTACGCAGTTTGGCAACGAATTGTGATGGTGAAGGTGGTGTTGGTCTTGAGAAATGGGTCTCATACACAGCAAATCCAGAATCCAGCACAACACTGTGTTTATTGTTCTCTTCTTCATCTTCATCAGAAGAGCGTTTTCCGAAACGTAATAACAGCTGGTGGTGAGCAGAAGGCGACTGCACGTCGTGAATGTTCTGCAAACGACGACCAACGAGAGCATTGTCGAGCTCCAGAGTGAGAACAGCGAGGTCAAGGGCCGTGATACGTTGCTTCATTGTGTTGGAGTTATTATGACAAACTGAACTTTTCACTTTTTCGTTTTTTTTCACTTTTTGACCTTATAGTAGAAGTAGAGAAAAGAGTAAGCACTACAACGATGAGATTCTTGATGAATAGGCCATTATTCTTCAAATAATCTATATATAAACCGTAAACGAGATTTGAGAATAGATTAATCGTAATACTGAAGGACAAAGAACAAAGAACCAAAAATACCATAATATAAGAACATTTTTCATAGGTTGAAACTCACAAATTAACAGGTTGAAGATTGATTGGACACCAGATTTCACAGATTCCTAGTTTCCAGTATCTAGTATCTCTCTGAGTCTTGTTTGACCCTCTTTCACCAATTGACCAATATTTTCATATTTATGAACTATTTTAGTATTACCAAGACCCAGAAAATAGATCCTAGAGTGTGAATAGATCAAATCAGTTGACTCTAAATATTGATATTTGATTCCAAGCTGTTTTATCAATATTTCCAATTCTAAGCAAGCATGTTCAATCACCGTCTCAGGTAATGGTAAACAATCCTCAAATTTATCAACATCTGAAATGATTCTTTCAGTAATGTAAAAAAATCCACAATCCTGAATGACTCCATGGTCTCCAAGTTCCAGTTCAAAAGAGTCACCTCTCCACAATGGTCGTGTAACTGATATCACTGGTTGATTATTCAACTTAGCAGATTCATTGTAATTGTATATCTTGTTAAGTAGCTCCCACTCAAATTCATAATTATTCTTCAACACATAAGCTTCATGTTCTTTGAAACTTTTATCACCTTCGTAGCAGCATTGTAAGTCTGTAGCAATGTTCTCACTAGGGAAATACTTAATTGCAACATCTTTCACATCCCACCCATTGATGACTTCTATGATCTTATTATAATTATCAATTGATAACTTGGAATTTTGAAGATGTGATTTGAACCCTTCAATTAACCGATTCTTAGGAAGGAGCATGATCTGGCCCAGTTCATATTCTAAGTGGTAAGTAGGGTTCGATAATTCGATTTGAAATTTTTGGGAGAGAGACAATGCTCTAACACTAGATAGTTCCTTGAATTTACCTGTTTTACCATCAAAAGCCTGAGTAAAGTTGGTTGCAAAATCAAGCATTCTGTCGTTACCTGTTGTGAACAGGAGATAAAGATTTTGGTTCTTAATGATTTCCGTAATTTTGTCAGAAATATCATCATTGACAACTGGCGCTGGGATTCTGAATGCATTCTGAATTATCCTCATCTTCAGCATTTGCTCTTGGATCAAATCAATATGCTTGCTTTGATCAATAAGTTTCTTACTCAAAGTCAAGAATTTCAATAGTGCTCTATTGATATGAGGAACATCCTCATCTGATTTCTCCGTATCAGTCTCTAGACAATGAAAAACAACTCTAATAGGCAATTTCTTCAACTTCACCACTCCATCTGCTCTGATTTCATCCAAATTGACACCACTTTTAACAGCTTCTGGTGTCATATCTTCTGGAAACGTAATCTTGTCCAAATCAATCTCAATGTGACAAATGTATATCTTTTCATTGAAAGGGAAGAACAATATGCCACTATTAGAAACTCTCTCCCCATTATCGATTATATGTCCCAAAACCTGCTGAATAACACCAATAAACACGGAATCATTCTCAAGACTCTCACTTGTCAAATCTTCAATTTTGATGGATTCAGATTCTTCTTGATTCTCAAAGACGTTTAGACTCAATTCAATAGGTAAATCACATCCTTCCATTCTTAAAATCAGAGATTCATCACTTGATAAGTCTTCACAGTCAGCATTAGTCCTAACTGGACGATTTCTAGTGATTAATGAAAAGACCAATCTTCTATCAGCTTTAACATTGGAGTCTCGATATAGTCGCCCAGATGCAGTCATAAAAATTCGATTCAAAAGAAACTCATTTTCATGAACTCCTTTCATTTCAGTTAATGAAAATGATTCGATATTCATTACTCTTGATCCAGTAATTAGGAGTTTTGAAATGCCTAACAAAACTCTATTAAATTGGTCACTCAATATTGTGGCCAAACCCCCTTCATTGAAATCAGCACTAAACTCTGACTTTTCTTTAAGGTACCTCAAAACTTTTCCATCAAGAACATCAACTATTTCAGTTTTAACTTTATGACACAATGAGTTTGGTGATCCAGAAACATCACTTATTATCTTTTGGATATATCTCACGTAATTGTTCAACATGTCAGAGAATATATCAAACTCATCTCTCAACTCATCCGAGTTGACCTCAAGCACAGGAAAAGCACTGTAGTACTTGTGTTTGACAACTTTGCCTTGAGGATCAATATCAGATTGTATTGGATAGATGTCTTTTGGCAAGCTGTACGAGGCAGCCATGCCCAAAGTGATTGGAAATATAAACAATCGTGGTATCAAATGTCTATTACCAGGTTCCACCACATCATCAAGAAATTGTTTGAATGACACGTCTTGCCTTGTATTGGAGATGTAAAGATTCATGGCCCTATTGAGGTATATTAGCAGACTGTCCAAGCTGTCTTTATATTCATCAGCATTAAGTCTGATACCATCCACTGCTTCTTTGATGATTTGCTCTGGTGGACGTTGTGCTGGTTTTAGAGTATAAGCATCAGTTAAAACATCTAGGTGTTTCCATTCGATGGAGTTGCTATCTTCCGCGAGACACATATTGAGCAGCCCAAAGTATACGTCACGGGTTTCTTTTTCAAGATTAGATTCATTGGAGTCAATGGAACCCTTATCACTGTTGACATTTGACATTTTGGGGATTTCGAATCATGTGGAGGAAAAGAAAATAGTGAAATGTTTTTTTGCACACCACATCATTTCATGAGAATATTTATACACCAATTGGGGTCCTATTAATATTCTCGAAAGATTTAGCAATAGCAAGTACATAAAGTGCTATGATTGATAACTACAGATCTTTAAAACAATTTATCTTATCTTTATAATACATTCTTTTTTTGTTAACCAGTCATCTATAACGAACCTTTTAATTCTTCAATCTTTTTGTTGGACAACTCTTCTAATTCAACAGCATCTTGATAAACAGGAGAACCTTCCTCGTTATAAAATTTAGCGTTTGTGTAAATTGTAGATATCAACCCTTGAAGCTGGTCTAATGTGGTGACTTTCTTTGATTTCAAACTTCTTCTGATAGTTTGAAATGAAACCGGTTTTGATATTAACTTATAGTAATCAGCATATAGTTTCTTAGAAGGAAGTTCAATGAAATATTCACTTAATTGATGTCCATCTTCTTCGGATTTCAAGTTTTGAAGTTCATCTAGTAAAGAAAGTCCAACTTCAACAATTTTAGGTTGTTCAACCTTTTGTTTCTTAGGAACGACAAGACTGTCATCATCTTCCGATTCATCATATTCTTCTTCATCTTCTTCATCACCTTGAATTTCTTCAACTTTAGGAGCAGCTGATCTGGATGGATTTCTCTTAGCTGATCCATTGGTATTATTCTCACCATCTTGATCCCTGGTTCTTCTTTCTCTGGCTGCTCTTTTACGTTCAATTGCAGCCTCAACAGTGTCTGCATCATCATCCATTGCAAGTAACCATTGTTCTTCAGTCAAACCATCATCATAGTAAACACGCTTCTTTTCTCTGGTTCTTCCAAGGTCTTTTGTTGCATATTCTTTCTCTAAATGTTTTGACAAATCTTCAGTAAAGACTTGTGGTAATTCAGTTTCTGTCAACAATCTTTCCCTGTATCCATTGTTTTTTCTCATTTGAATATTTTCATTAGTTTTTCTTTCAATATCCATACGATTGAACAATTCTTTTTCTTCATCGCTTCTTGCCAAAACTTCATTCAACTCTTCATCATCTAAATCTTCTTTCTCTTCATCATTGGAAGATCCTTTGTTCTCTAATAGTTGTCTCAAGAAAGCCTCTTGTTCTTCAGAAGTGGATTTATTATCGAACTTACCAGCTTGAATAACTTTACCATCAATATCTAATTTTTGTAATGCTCTTTCCAAAATGACTTCTTCAACTGTATCAGAAGTGATCAATCTTAAAATTCTCACCTCATTCTTCTGACCAATTCTGTGAGCTCTATCTTGAGCTTGTAAATCTTGATGAGGATTCCAATCTGAATCATAGATAATGACAGTATCAGCAGTTTGTAAATTCAAACCCAAACCACCAGCTCTGGTTGATAACAAGAAACAAAAGTAATCAGAATTTGGACGATTGAACTCCTTCAACATATCGGTACGATCATCTGCTTTAGTGGAACCATCCAATCTCATATATTTCAATCCTTTCCATCTCAAATAATCTTCCATGATGTCCATGACTTGCGTCATTTGAAAGAAGATTAAAACTCTATGACCAGTTGCTTTAAACTTAGGTAAGACTCTATCCAAAAGTTCAAATTTACCACTTGATCTCCATAAATTCTCTGAAGAATCACGATTAGGATTGATAACATTTTCAACTTCTTCAAAAACATAAGGATGGTTACAGATCTTTCTCAATTGCATGATTTTGTTGTTTAGACCTTTAATACCTGATTTAGTTGCACCAGTTGCACCTGCACCCACAAACAAAGCGTTGTGTTTCAACATTTGTTGGTATAAAACGTATTGTAAACCAGACAACTTACATTTCACAACCTTTTCAACCTTATCAGGTAGATCTTTCTCCACTTCTTTCTTCAAACGTCTTAATAAGAATGGTCTCAACACTTTATGCAATCTTCTAATAACCAACAATGATTCTTCTTCAGTAAGTTCAATCTTTTCTTGACCACCAGTGTTGGCAAATGGGGTATTGAACCATTCATCGAATGTCTGAACAGAATTAAAAACTTTTGGTAAAACAAAATTTAGTAACGCCCATAATTCAGGCAAATTGTTTTGTAAAGGTGTACCTGTTAAAATCAAACGATTTTTTGTGTGATAATATTGAGAAATGGTGGCTGATAATTTGGATTGTGCGTTCTTCATTCTGTGACCTTCATCAATAATCATATGAACCCATTTCAATTTGCATAAGATTGGACGATCTTTGATAATGTATTCAAAAGTAGTTAATAAAACATTGAAATCACCACTCTTGACTTGATATGCCAAATGTTTACGTTGAGTTGGCGTACCTTTATAAACGATGGTCTTCAAAGATGGTGCCCATTTTTCAAATTCAAGAGTCCAATTGGTGATTGTGGACAATGGGACAATGACCAAAAATGGACCTGTTTGTTTTTTCTTCTCAATTAGGTATGTGATTAATGAAAGTGATTGAATAGTTTTACCTAAACCCATTTCATCGGCTAAAATACCATTCAAATGATTGTTGTATAATGACACCATCCATTCCAAACCTTTTAATTGATATTCTTTTAGTTTACCACCAACTAAAATAGATGGTTGTTCTTTGATCTCTTCTTTGATCTTGTGAGCAACTTCATAATAATCTGTCTTTTCTCTTGTGTCATCAGTTAGTTGTTCGACTGAATCATCACCATTTGCTAATTTAGCTTCTGTCTGTTGAGCTTGAACAGCACTAGCTAATGAGTCTAAGAAACTGTTTGTTTGTTTCAACAAATGCGTAATTCTTGTATCTTTTGTTTGATCCAATAATTTCAAATACGCTTCTTCATCATTTGCTTTCAAAGCTTGTAAACGTTGTCTTGCTGTCTTACCCAATTTCTTACTTTCTTCTTTTTCAATATAATTGTGTAAGTTTGAAATATTTCTTGCGAACGTTGATTTTTTTATTAGTCTTTCTTCTCTTTGAACTCTAATTGATTCGGTCTTATTTAAAATCCTTTCAATCTTCTGTAAACGTTTAGATGTCTCAAGTTTTTGTTTTTCTAAGCGTTGTTGTTTCTCCAACTCTTCAGCCAATCTTGCAGTTTGTTTAGTGACAACTTTAGGTTTGATTTGCAATGATCTTTGAGCAGTCAATGTGATTGGATTACTTTTCAAAAAATCAACAGAAGTATGGGCTTTAGATCCAACTGATAAGAGCAATGATTTTCTAACTTGTTTTTGTTTAGGTAACAATCTCAATGCTTTCAATTCAACTATACCTTTGATTTTTAAAGCATCAACGGTGTCAGATAGATCATCAGGAGCATTTAGTGATAAATCATCATGATTGAAAGTACCAAGATTAGCAGGCAATTTCTCTAATTCATTCAGTCTTGTCTGTATTTTTGTGCTGATCAAGCTTTCTTCTTGTAATCTTCCAGAAGAGTTACTACTGATGCCATTGGCTTGAATGGTAAATCTATCCTGGATTCCCAAATCTTCCAATCTTTTAGAGAAATCATCAGCTTGTTTCACAGCTGTTAACTCAAATTCTGGCTTCTTCTCTTCAGCTTCCCCAGTTTTATCGAATCCCAGCTTCTTCTGAAGAGCATCAGGAATAGGCAAACCTTTAGACAACAATTGCAATGAGATCAATTGATCTCTCAACACCTGCTCATCGTAAGCACCTCTGTTCTTCAATGCAGCATTTCTCAGTGCCTCTCTATCAGACTTGAATTTCTCTTGCTGCTGACTCACTTTATAAAGAACTTTCTCTAGTTGTGATTCTTCTTGTGTGTTGTTGTTGTTCTCATGAAGGGAGCGATATCTCAATATCTGGAACTCGAGCTCCAGCCTCGACTGCGGAAGCACTTCCTCGCGGACCACAGGCGGCGTTCCCGCCAGAGATTGGGTTTGGGAGTCAGTCATCAGTTACTGAACGCGTGTATACTTCTTCTTCCGATCCAAATGCTATTTCGCTTCAAAAGGGGGCAATGATTCTCGAATGGCAGTGCGTGATTGGTAGGCTCAGGAAACACGTGCGAAATCGACAGAATTAAACGACTCGGTGCAATGAACAACTTCGAATTTCTAATACCGCCCAAAAAACTTAAGCGCCCTCGTTTGAAAGATCAAAATTTGTTTTGTTTTTGTTTTTGTTCAAAGTAAAAAAAATCATCAATTTTTTTTTGTAACGGATTCGCGAATTGTTGGCTATACCGAATATTTTCTTCTAAAAAATTTTTCTTTTCACTGTGAAATTTTTTTTGCTACTATAAAACTACATAGATTCATTAAGAAACTAAAATATGGCTTCCCGTACCCAATTTGAAAACTCCAACGAAGTCGGTGTCTTTGCCAGACTCACAAACTCATACTGTCTTGTCGCTGTCGGTGGTTCAGAGAACTTTTACTCTGCTTTCGAAGCCGAACTAGGTGATGTTATCCCAATTGTCCATACCACCATTGCTGGTACTAGAATTGTTGGTAGAATGACTGCAGGTAACAGAAGAGGTCTTTTGGTTCCTGCCCAGACTACTGACCAAGAGTTGATGCATTTGAGAAACAGTTTGCCAGACAGTGTTAGAATACAACGTGTTGAAGAAAGATTATCTGCTTTAGGCAATGTCATCTGTTGTAATGACTACGTTGCCTTGGTGCATCCAGATATTGAAAGAGAAACCGAAGAGTTGATTGCCGATGTTTTAGGTGTTGAAGTCTTCAGACAAACCATCGCTGGTAATGTGTTGGTTGGTTCTTACTGTTCATTGTCTAACCAAGGTGGTATTGTTCATCCTCAAACTTCAGTGGCGGATCAAGAAGAATTATCCTCATTGTTACAAGTCCCATTAGTTGCCGGTACTATTAACCGTGGTTCCGCCGTTGTTGGTGCTGGTCTTGTTGTCAATGATTGGTTAGCCGTTGCAGGTTTAGATACAACTGCTCCAGAATTAAGTGTTGTTGAAAGTATTTTCAGATTACAAGACGCCCAACCAGATGCAATTTCTGGTGACTTGCGTGATACACTTATTGAAACTTATTCATAAGTGTTTTGAGATTGTTTCCTGTGTTACTGTTTTAATTTTTTCTTCTGCATGCTTGATTTTAATTGAAAAGTGAAAAATGAAATATCACTTTTTAGTTAATTTGTCATTTACTCCTGTTTTGTCTTGGATTTTGTTTTTATAATATTTGGGGTGGTTTATTGATCATTGGTATAATTCTAGTATTATTAAAGTACATTTTAGAGCCTTTTAAAACAATTTTTGGCTATTTTTTTTTGGATTTTGGATTTTTTTGGACTTTTTTTTTGTTTTTTTCATCTCTAATATTTTGACCTACTTGTTTAGAAGTTTTAATGAGATTATAGAGTATTGATTTACATACGTATACACCCTTCTATTTATTCATTCATCACCTTTTCTCTTCTACTTTTTCTCTTAATTTTTTAGCTACAATAAAATTCCCATGATGATCCTTTTATTAATCGTGTAAACCATAAACTTTTGAATGATGACTATACTGTAAATGAAAATTCACAAACGCATCTTTAACCAATCGTACTCATCTTCATCGATGTTGTCCCTCAAGAAAAAATCTTCCAAATGAACGGAATTCTCTCCCGATTTCCGCTGTTCATGGAAATTTATAGTTTCGTTCTCATGTAAGCGGTGATCGTTGAAGAATGAAATACCAACCGGCTCATTCTTGAGATTGTACGACTGGCTTCCTCTTGCTGAAGTCTCGTCGCCCAAGGACATCAAAAGTTGATCTATAACGGACTCCGTTTCTTCAACAGATTTTGCAGTTGTTGTACTAGAACCTCTCGACGTGGTTGGAAATAACGAAGGAGGTGGTGAAAACATCTCATCATCGTCATCATTATAAGTCCATGGTTGATTGTGTGTGAATAGTGGATTCACTTTTGGAATAATATCATCTTCTGGTTTCAAATTAGTTATGGAATGACTCACCGGGGTTTTGGAAACTTTAGGCTTCTTCTCATTAGAGGCCAAAGAGTTGAGTCTTCTTTTTAAGGGTTTCAAAGGTTTTCCTATTCCCAAAGAGCCAACAGAGCTGGCCCGCGTGCCTGGTTTCAATGCTGGAGTCGTACTGGCATTGTTTGAATCGTCAGGGTTTTTAACAACACCCAGCAACTTGTAGTATAGTCCACACCCATTGCAAAAGACCTCACCAGTAGTGAGCTTTCTCCAGAGTTTACTCTCTACCACACCACAGCTCGAGCATTTGAACGACTGTGGTTGTTTCAGAGACTCTGGCGCGTCGTGCATCAGGAGGTCGGCGTTGGTGAGCATCGATCTGATATAATGTGGAGAAATTTCTAGGTCTGTGGTGTTCTCGATGCCAGTAGAGAATGGCTGCATGATTTGATATTGCATCTGCTGGCTATTGCCTGCTATTGTTGTGTCTAGTGATGGACCTTGATCTGTCATCCTGTGAGTTCATTCGAGTGTTGATGTACAAAATTAAACAATTGTTGAGTATTTTGATGAAACGAAATGCGGAGAAGCAAATCCCAAAAAAGACGGTAGACCGAAACAGTACACCCGTACACCACATAGTAAAAGTGCGGTACAGTTCCGCTAATGACTCTTGAGTCATGACAGTTGAGTCATGTTGAGTTTATGGATAGATCATGATACAGTAGCATGTGTATTGAATAAATAGGGGAATAAATAGGCAATAAATAGGTAACAAATAGGTAATAAATAGGTAATAAATAGGTAATAAATAGGTAATAAATAAGTAATAAATAGGCAATTAGTTAGTAACGGCAACATCATCAATGTAATCAGATATCATAGTACTGATATCCATGACAGACCAAGGTCTCATTTTGGAAATCATTTCAACTCGTCTATATTTCGTATCCAATTCTAAAGATCTCTCTCTGACTCTTCTTGAGGATCCGATATTTTGTCTCAAAAATGAAGAAAGTACCAAGTCAAACATCTGATGATCGTATTTCACATGCTTCGAAATCTGGAGTTTGTAAATATTCAAAAATTCCCCCAATTTTGAATCTGGAAGCGTATGTGATTTCAAGACGTCGAATATGTTCAGGAAAACGGTGTTTGGGATTGAGATCTTTTGGTCCACAAGTCTATTCAAAATGTTAAGGATTGAATGTTGATCAAAGTTTTTGAGCTCCAGAAAATGATTCAACAGTGGTTGATATGTTTCATACGACGGAGTTGCTGGGAACAATAGAGCCATACCCGGGTCAAGATCAAGAGAATCCAAAGAGTTCATGTGATTCATATATACTCTCTTCGAGTGTTTGGAATCTATATCCAAATGATTCTCATCATTGATGTTGGACTCCAACTTCTCAATGATCTTGTAAACCATTTCCATCTGATTGTTCCTCACTAGATACTTTAAACATGGGTTTATAACGTTAATATCTAGAGCTAGCCCTTCTGCAACCATAGCATTTAGAACATCAGTGATACCTCCCTCATCATTCTTGTCTATGGCGAATTTCAAGAGTAATCCAAAAGACACTCGGTTAGGCTTAACACCATACTTTTTGAAATCCTTGTTCATTTGCTTCAGAAGTCCAGCATCATCGACAGCCACAGCTTGTTTCAAAAACATGTTCATCGTTGATGTATCCACAAACCCAGCTTCTTTCAACCGCTTGTTGATAATCCTGAAGTACTCTATAAATACACTTCCTGATTTTTTATAATGGTTCAACATCATAAATGTAGCAAAGTTTTCTTCTTTCCATGATACATCCATCCCTGATCTCTGCATATCATCAACGACACGCTTATAAAAAGTAGCGATCTCCTTGGAGGAATCACCAGCAGACACTTTCATCAGCTGTTGTATCATATGTTCTAAATGCTCCTGGCTAATATGTAAAGGTTGAGGATCAGGCAATTTCTTATAAGCTTCCATCAATGATTTGAATCGTACATAACGAGTATCCGGATACAGAACCCTCAGAAAATGGAAATATACAGCTTTTGGAGCTGATTTGATGTGTCTTGGGACCAATACTCGTTGTTGAATCGTCTCCTTATGGTTGACAGCGATGGGCAGAGTCGAGCTGGCATTGGCAATTGCTGCTTTGAAAGTGGTCTCAAAAGCCCGAAGAGACGAATGGTGGGCAGGTGCATTCACCACTGTCCATATCAGCGAAGACACACTCATTTGCGAGATGAATTGAGTGAAAGAGATGTGTATTTGATTCTTTCTACTGTTTGATGCCCCACAAATAACGCGACACCAAAGGGTCACCCTACATCAGATGTTTGACGGAAATACCATTTCAATTTGGCTCAATCTACAATAACATCGGGTACTCGATTGAATCATGGCACGTTGGCCCAACAAAACCAGTGTAAACACTGAACAGGCTACAGCTGTCATTATTCATAGGTTTCAAATTATCATTTATCAATAAGACGCTGATATTTTTTAGTTATTCTTCTGCTACAGTAACACTTCAGTACAATATACAATTCACTATGGTCCACTTTCAAGGTTCTGTCCCATAGACTGTTGAGCTTTGAATTCTGAGTCTTGAATCTTCGAGCAAGTACCAAAAGCAGTGAACTTAGAGTCTTAGGGAATAGGGTGTCCTAAATTTCTGTTCTGTTTGCAGAAATTCTCTCAAAGATTTCTCAAAACCAGTAATAAGCAAATTTTCCAATGTTCAGTAACTTCTAATCTCTAGACTCTAGTCAGTGGATGTCGACTCTCTTTGTTATTCTCAGATAAGACCCAATACATCGCAATGAACCATCAAATTTCAAATAATGACGTTTCAATTAGTGACGTTTCTGATGAAATAACCGTTTGCAGCTTTCATAAGGAAAAGCTCAGTCTATCTAAAACTGGTAGTGTAAGAGATAGTGATAACTTCAAAGCTGCAAAGATGGAAGAGAGAAGTTTGATTGAGGAGCGTGAGAGAATCCTATTACTAAATGATATGCTTCACAGCGTTAAAAGGTATTGGGTATCATTGGTTATTTTGAATGACGATAGTATTATATTGACTCCAAGTATCCTAGATGAATACTTTAACCTGAACGTTCCTTTGAATCCAGAAGTGATTGGAATAATCATAGCTGAGAAGAAGCAAATCCAAATACGCTCTTTATCAGCAAAACATGGTTATGAAAATAGACGGAAGTTGATTGCGCTTCAGGAAATTTTGCTTGAGAATAGGATTCAGGTATCTGACTGGTATAAAGCTTTAGAATACGCTTGTCACTACAAAATAATACGCGAACATCAGAGTGAGTGGAAATATGAAACACCTGATGAGACTAAATCGCAATATGCCTTTGCTGCTCTTCTTGCCGAATATCCCTATATATATCATGGTCCAGCAACTTTCTCCATTATTCGAGAACTTCTGCCAAAATATAAGGCACTTTACAAGACACAAATAATGAATCAAATTTCAATAAGTCAATTATTGAATCCTTTAAGGGACGACCTGATGACTCAACATAAGACCTTCTGTATATCAGAAGCATTCATTAATATCTTGAGTGACGTTTTGAATTGGAAAAATGGAATTGACTTACTTGGTATATCAAAAAAAGTTCAACCAGTTTGGAAAAAATGCAGATTTCATATTGACAATTCTGGAAAAAAGTTAAGAGCCGCTAAGTATTTTAAGACACTTCTTCCATCAGCTCACGACAATATTGTTCATGTTTATTTCACAGATGATGAAAAATGGCAAAAATTTACTGATCGAATTTTTGAACAGAAAGAAATCATTTCTGATTACGAAGTGGTTTGGTGATTATTCCTTGTT
Organism: Gotozyma montana; assembly: GCA_003706615.3. Taxonomy (NCBI): domain Eukaryota; kingdom Fungi; phylum Ascomycota; class Saccharomycetes; order Phaffomycetales; family Phaffomycetaceae; genus Gotozyma; species Gotozyma montana. The sequence goes on from PPLU03000003.1 coordinate 789,246, forward strand.
TTAATTATTTAACCACAAGGAATATCAATATACTAAAGTATTTATACAAAATTTGTAAAGTTAATCAAGGCTTTTAAAGATATATGCACGAGTTTTTAAATGGTAAAATCTATTCTCTGTACTCAAATTTTTCAAAATTGATAAGTTAAATGGACTTTCCAAACAATTTGATATATTTCTTCTTCCTTTTTTCCTTCTTCTTATCATCATTCTCCTCATTAGATTTCATCTAACTTGATTTGCAGTAGTTGATTCAGCTGACATCACTAGTGCTAGAGCAGAGGGTAAGGATAAACTTCCGACTATCAGCGATATCCGAGGGCTATAATTTCTGGTGTTTGGATGTTGATCGGGAATTAATACCAAGTACAGATTCTCACCTCTGATTGTCAAGAATATATTGAATTGTTATTGCAATTTTACATTGAGTCTTCTGCTCCATCTCAACTTAACCTCATCAAAGCTTAATACATACAAGTATCCTCACAAAAGACGATCGATTCATAGTCTACTTAGAACATTCAAGACTCAAACTACCAACATCGATACAACAACTATCCATTAATCAAGTACAATCAACTCAATTAGCACCCTATTGGAAGTCGACAACTTTGCGATGCTTCCTATCAAATACACATCACCTGAGAAGCCTCCACATTCATTCAGCGTCCCTCTGCCCCAACTGCAGACAAGCAGGGATATCCAACCAACACGCAGAGTCTGGATAAGAAAACCGGATGGGACTCCCACATCTCTTCAAGTGAAAGAATCGGCTATTGTTGACGATCTAAAAACACTCATTGCTGAACGATTCCCCACCACTCTTGCTAAACTTTGTGATCCGTCTGATATTGTCATTGATTTTGAGCCTGCTCTTAGTCTAGCTTCACCAGGTACACCTATCAGAAAGTTTTTTCCTTCCAACATCTCAAGTGATGTACACCAACCAACAATAACCAGTGCTACACCTACAGACACTTCATATAAATCACCAATTTCACCAATCCCAATTGTTGCTAAGCAAAACAAAGATCAGTCGTCAAAGATTCTTTTGAGTACCAATTTTGGAAATCTTTCAACTCGTTCAAGCTCACCTAGATCGGCATATCCACTTTCTCTTGAACCTGACAGACCAGTTTGGAATATTCTTGACTCGCTTTACCCCAATGGGATGAAACTTGAGAACGCATTTATCATCTCTCTTCCTCAACACCTTCAACAACAGTACCAAGTCACTTCCCCATATAATCCTCAGTTTGCTGTAAATCAACCACAGTCACAACAACAGCAACAGCAGAATCAACAACAGATACCCCAGCAACAGTACCAACCACACCATAGAACCGCATCTCCATTCACAAACACCCAACGTAAGAGCCTTTCCAACGAAACAATAGCGGAGACAAAAGAAGAGAATAACAACAATCACAAACGGTTGACATCACTACCCAATCAACATGGGCATCGTTCTCAAACCCCATCAAATTATAGAAGATCTTTCTCTAGTTCTGCTGATCAACAACACTCTTCAGCTGTTCTCTTGATTCCTCAATCCCATTCTGAAACTGAAACTACACGAAGCTCAACAAACGAACCAGAAAGCAACACTAGCCGTAAGATGGAGCTATCAAGATCAACATCATCTTTACCAAATGAGAAACAACTTCCGTTACAAGAAAATAAAGGAACTCCAACCCCGAAACTCCAACCTGCTCCAACACCATCAAGACCAATTTCACGTAATGCAAGAATTGGAGGATCAAGTACAATTGCAAAAGTCTTACCATCTGTCAATGTATTGATAGTTGAGGATAACTTAGTTAACTCAAGAATTTTATCTGCACATTTGAGAAGACATGGGATCCATTATGATACCGCCAAAAATGGTAAAGAAGCAATTGATAAATGGAGAAAAGGTGGATTTCATCTAGTATTGATGGATATTCAACTTCCTGTCATGTCAGGACTTGATGCATCTCGTGAGATTAGACGACTAGAGAAATTGAATCATATTGGTGTCTTCGCTAAAGAAGATCTTGAAAATATGCCTCTAGAAAATCCAGAGGATGAGCTTGATTTGAAAGTATTCCGTTCACCAATCATTATTGTCGCATTGACTGCAAGTAATTTGAAGCAAGATAGACAAGAAGCTTTGGCATCTGGTTGTAACGATTATTTAACCAAACCGGTTAATTTAGACTGGTTATTGAATAAAATCACAGAATGGGGTTGTATGCAGGCCCTTATTGATTTTGATGGGTGGAAATCAGGAGAAAGAATGACCAATATAACAGCTGCAATACCGACTCTTGCTAGAAAATCATCAAGCAGAGTCAAATAGAATCAGTACTCGTTGAATTATACGTTTGTTTTTAATGATCACTTTTTGTAGTTATGATGGAAGAACAATGTTGGAGAAATACTACTGTTGACTTTGAAACAATCTGGAATTGAACAGATAAACACTCTACTCACTTCCAATAATCTTCGATTTCGAAAGTTAATGAGGTCTGTTTCAAGAATGTAACGTTTTGATTCCATGGTGAATAACCGAACCTTTCAATCGTTGGAACATTTCCAATCACAGATTCCCTCACATTTAATAGGTCTAATGCCTTCAACGTTGGGAAATTGCCAGACATTAAAACTCTCCTTGCACCACAGATTTTGATTGCTTTCATTATTGGAAAATACTTATTCCAAAATAAAAAATCAGCTCGATTGAAGTTTTTAAAATTATCTAGTTGTAACTCTATCAAAGAAGCAGGATTTCTAAAGAATATTTTTCTATCACCTGTAGTAAAATCAAAGAAATTGCCTTCTAGTATTATGGAATTTGGTAATTTCGAATTTTCTATAACCGATAGTTTTGAAAAATTGAAAGAAGAACATCTAAGATATATCAACCTTTCTAAATCTGCAATATTCAGCTTGAAAAAAGGAAATTTGTGATTTTCAATATCTTTGTAAGTAACACTCAATGTTTCTATGTTTGTTGATATTTTTCCAGGTCGATGAATTTCGAACTTCTCATCAAAACTAACGATAATCAAGTTTTGTAATCTAGGAGCATAGATGCTTGGAAGTCTCAAAATTTTAGAATCTTTCTTTATTGTTAGGTTCAAATATTTCAAACATGCAAATGCATCTCTATAACCTTCGTGTCGTATTCTCATTTCTATTTTCATGAGTTTACACTGACTGAGATCTTTACCATTCAGTAAGTTCACACCTTGGGTACCATCAATAATAAATTTATGTGATTTCTTCTCAGCTACCATTTTCAAGTTTTCAATCATTTCAGGAGGAAAAGGAGCAGTGATTACCAAATTGAGAACATTGTCCCTTCTCCAATCGTAGAACCCACTATTAATAACGTTGAGAGGTAATCCAATAATGAACAGTCCCGTCTGTGCGCCATGCACAAAATGAGACCCTTGACAGCGAACAAGTTTTTTCCTCTTCATTGGAATCTTTCTAATAGTATCTGGTATTGAGTCAGCAATGTTACATTTCATGAGAAAGAGTATCTGGATGTATTTGTGACATTCAGAAGAAGCTTGAATAAGTCGAAATAAACTTTCAGGATCAACCATTGAAAGGATTTTAATAATGATATGTGGTGGTAGTTTTGTAAATAGATTGACAGTCATGTCTTTGGTTACCGTTATGCAAAGCTCAGAGATTTTTCAACTGGTTCAATTAAATATTGATAATACTTAGCAATAGTATCTAATAAAATCAGGACATTATCAAAAGTTTGAGAGTATTCCTTATATGAGAACGACCAAGTAATATCTCATCCTCTTTCTGTTGATTGTCTAGTTGAGACTGTCTCAGGTGATGGGGATGGGTAGGTTATCATGACCTTTAAATGTCCGAGATTCTCTAAGACCATATCAAGATTGAACTAGAACAGTTCAACATCCTTCCAATGAACTTCTATATATCATTTGAAATAGTTATGTCAAAAATGTGTCAAAACTGAACAGAAAATAAATCCTTGAAAAATAATAACAACTCTCAACTAGAAAAAATGAGAATAATGAAACACTATTGAATAATCTCAAATGTATCACATCTACTATCGATAACACTTCTCAATCTCCGAGTTAATCAGAAATAAACTTGACGTACAGCAAATCTGAGTGTGTCCCGTAACAATAATATTACGTAATCTCTGATCTAATCTTTGGTAGGGTAACCCCTAACGGTTTATAACTTCGCCTTTTTCGATTTAAACTCCTTTTTAAAAGACTCGAGTAAAACTGATTCTTTCAATTATCAAATTCAATTGCTCGGTTAGGCCATTTCACAGACTACAGCACCTATCTCACTCATTGAATTAAAGCCCCCATTGATAGTTTTGTCCTGGAAATTTGCACAATGACCCAACTTCCATACGTTGCCAAAGCGTTGTTTGAGTATAAATCAGATTATGAAGATGATTTGTCGTTTAATGCTGGTCAATTGATCACTGTTACCGCTATTGAAGATGACGAATGGCTTACTGGTGAATACTCAGATGAAAGTGGGACTCTGATATCTGGTATATTTCCTAAAAACTTTGTTGGACCTGCTGAAGTCTCTCATGACCCGCAAGAACGCAGTGTTGGATCACATGAACCACAAGAAGAAAGAGAAGATGAAGAGGAAGAAGAAGAAGTACATGAAGAAACCCCTGCAGTTACAGCGGTTCCAATTGACACCTCCCATTCCGAACAAGTGACCACCAAGATTGAGAAATCAGAAACCGGTGAGGCCGATACTTCCCCTATCACACAAACCGAGGAATCAGCAAAGAAAGTCACTAGACAACCATCAGTATCTCAGGGGTTCAGTTCCAAAGTCCTTTCTTTTGATTCAGGTGCCCCTATTCCAACTCCGTTGACATCTAACCCATTTGCTAAAACACCCCACAAATCAGATGTCAAACCTTATCAAGGCCATAGTTCATACATTCCTCCATCTGTGAATAAAAGTGTTAACTCAAGTGCTAAAAAGGAACCATCACATTCATCTTATGTTCCACCACCATTAGGAAGAAGAGAATCAACCAGTACTGCTACTGCTACATCATCACAACCCCCAGTTGAGATTGGCAGTACCAATGATCATCTTGTTGAAGAGGAAGAAGGTCCAAAGTTGAGTCTTAAAGAGAGAATTGCATTGCTACAAAAACAACAGGCAGAAGAAGCCGAAAGACAAGCAGCTGCTGCTGAGAAGAAGAAGCAGCAAAAAGCCAACAAGGCAGCAGCAGCCACTGTTACTGCTCATCGTGCATCAGAAGATCATGAACAAGATGTCGCTCAGGAAGAACCTCAAACTGGTGAATTTTTAGATGCTGAAGAAGAACCTTCTGAAGTTGTTCCTTCAATTCCTACTCAACCAGTGGTTCCAAGTCAGACTGGAGATTCTGAACAAGTTGACATTGTTGAAGAAGATGATGAACAAGAACCGGAAAACGATGATAACAAAGCAGAAGAAGATGATCAGGATGAAGATGAAGAGGAAGACGAAGAGGATGAAGAAGAAGCTAAAAGAAATGCACTTCGTGCAAGAATGGCCAAACTTGCAGGTGCTGGTGGTATGTATGGTGCACCAGGTGGCTTCAACCCATTTGGCGTTCCAGTTGGCGCAAGTTCATCTACAAAGAAAAGCTCGAAGAAGACGAAACCAAAAGAAGTTGTTGAGTCTGAAATTGAATCACAGCCAGTTGCAGTCCCAATTTTACCATTTGCAGCAGGTTCTGCTCCTCAAATTCCTGAAGTTTTGAGAAGGGAGTCTGAAGTTGAAGGACATGACTTGTCACATGAAGCACCTGAGGAACTTGATACTGAGATTGTTGATTCTGATGAATTAGAAACTGTTGAAGAAACCACGCCAACTGAACCAGTCAAGCCATCAAAGCAAAAAGAAGAATACGTGCATGATTCTGATCTAGAAGAAGATGATGATTTACCATTGACACAAAAGCTTGATAATCTTGACTTGAACACACCATCTCGTCCAATCTTGTCTGAATCTGCAATCGAAGGCGATGATGAAGGTGATGAAGATGATATCAAGTCAGAAGCTGATCAGTTCTCATTCACTGAACAAGAAAGACAAAAAGAAATTGAAAATTTAAACTTGGAAACTTCTACAAACCTCCACAATCCACCAATTCAATCCCAAGGTGCCTTGTCAGATTACACAACTGGTTATGAATCTGATGACGATTCACAATTTCCAGAACCTAATCAACAAGCTCAACCACCAGTATTGCCTCCAGTTGTAACACCAATAAAGAGAGCACCACCTCCACCTCCACAGAATGAACCATCGGGAGCTGCCCCACCACTACCACCAGTACCAGGATCCAGACCACCTGTAATCACTCCACAAGAATCTTCATTGATTGCACCACCAATCCCTGGATCCAGACCTCCTGCCCCAGCACCACATGAACATTCAGCAGCACCACCAGTTCCATCAACAGAACATGTCCCACCTTCTCCTCCAGCCCATCGTGCTCCACCTCAAATTCCTCATGATTTTGCAACACCACCACCACCTCTTCCTTCTGTTCCTGCCATCCCAACTTCAATCCCACCACCTCCTGTCCCTGCAGCACCAGCTCCAATAAACACCAATGAAGATTATGACGATACACGTTCAGTTAACTCGTCACTTGTATCTCCAATTCATGAACAAGCGATCCCATCGATTCCACAACATGATACAATACTTGAAGATGAACAATTCACTCCTTCCAAACAGTTGAAATCATCACATACTGGACAATCGTTCAGTCATTTGAAATCTTCACATACGGGCCAATCGGTGAATTCAATAACATCTCCAATAGTTTCACAATTTTCAGGAAGTGGATTGAAAAAAGCATCAACTTTCACAAAGGGATCATCTGGTGTTAATTCATTTTATAAGATTGATTCTGAAGTTTCTGAAAAATTTGAATTTGAGTCAAAATGGTGGGTTAAGAATGAACTTCCATCATTCCTTCAATCAAACGTTGATAAAGATTTGATATTTGAAGTTGAAGAAAACAGTATCACAAGAAGAGATGGAACTCAAGTAATTTTGAAAGATTATTACATTTTACATCAAGATAACTCACAAACTTTAATTAACTTGATTTATACAACACCTGATTCAAACATCATATCTTTTGAAACATCAATCAAACAAACTCCACCATTTTCACAATCACATCTTGATTCTCATTCTCATTCATACGGTTCAAAAATCAACAAACTTGCAAATTCATTGATTGCTCAAACCATCAATAACCCATTGGTTCCTACTTTATTCGCAAGACTTCCTTCAAATGAAGTACTTCCAAACGTTGGTGTTCGTTCCTATGGTGCCACGATTTATTCCAACACAAACAATACAGAAATCATTCAACATACTTCTTTCAAACCAGGTGATATATTGGCTATAAACAGGGCAAAATTCCAAGGTCATAATAAACTTCGTCAAAAAGTTAACTATGAAGTTGGATATGGTAAATCTGGACCAATGGCTGCAGTTATTTCAGAATATGATCAAGAAAAGAAGAAATTCAGAGTCATTGAAGTTGATTCAAAGGGGAAAGTTAAACAAACCTCTTATAAACCTTCTGATATGAAGAGTGGTAAAATTGAAGTGTTCAGAATCGTTGATAGAGGTTATGTTAATTGGTGAAGAATCTGCTCCTTTTACAAACGTTTACTCATGTTTATATTACAAATTTATTTTCATTTCTGATTCGTTTTATTGTAAGATTATGCGATGCAGCTGATTTTCCCCAACAATGCAAATGTTTTAACTCTATGTACATAAAAGAGATTTCTCACTCTTAATCGTTAAACATGAACACCCACTTCATTCTTTTTGATCATTCTTGACAACACTATTTGGCCCACCAACAAACTCTTCAAACTCATCAACAAATTTAGCAACATCATTAACAAACTCACCAAAGTTTTCTCTATCACTGACCTCATCAACATTTGTACCTTCGCTTGAATTTTTAGTATCAACCATGATCAACTCAGTAGTCACACCACCTAACAATCCACTTTCAACGGTAGCGAACTGTAACAATCTTCCATCTGCAAACTTATGATTTAAATGTTTACGATGTGCTAAACTGACGTATTCATACCTGACTGTAACTTTCTCATCTTCATCACCTTGAACTGGTAAATTAACATCAACGAAATCAGGAACTTTCAAGACTTGTGCCCCTGTGAAGTCTAATTTCAACTGTTGTAAATGCGTCTTGATCCCAGGTTGATCATCTAACCATCCTGCAGAATGGGGATCAGTTGTGTTTGGATCTATCAAAGTTGTGGATATGGCTTTTATGAATTTCAAATCAGTCTTATTGGATGGTAATAAAACAGTTGAATTGACTTCATTGTTAATCAAGACCGCTTGTAACGTTTCAAGTCTTGTCTTTTTATGCTCATCGATTTCAAACCAGAATTCTAATGGTGGATATGAGAGGAATTGATCCAGGTTGGATTTATGGGTTTGATCTGAAGAATGATGAAATGTTGTGTTTTCGAATGGTGATGGCATGTATTTGATTTGAACGAAATAAGTATGATGATCTTGAGTATTGTCTAATGGTTGATCTAATTCTAAATCTGAATGTAAAATATCAAGGATTTCCTTTGTCTCATTATCATCTTTGATTATTTCAGATTTAGATTCTTCTATTGTTTCAACATCCTCATTTTCAACTCCTTCAGTATTAGCTTCATCTTGATATAATGGATATTGTTGAAGTTTTTCCTTCAAGTATGGGATATCTGTATCTAGTATAGATCTTTTTATATTACCATCAGCATCCAATTCATTCAAAACTTGACCAAACGTAACTGCAGTCACAGATTGAACGTTATCCCCATCAATTTCAAGTTTATTTGTATTCAAAGAATCATAAATTTTATCATTATCTAATTTCAATGAATCAATGATCGAATCTTCAGTCTTGGGTGTTTGTACTCTTGTCCAGTTAATGCCTTGGTGTAACCATGCTAATGAATCTGTTTTATAAACTGGATAGTTCTCAACTGAATTAGGTAAATTTGAACGATTTATAATTTCAAGATCTTTAACAAATGGATTGTTTTCTAAACTCCATAATATTAATCTTTTAGCCTCTATGAATTTCTTATCACCTAATGAATACATGATATATTCTGATCCATCTGATGTTTCTTCAAAGAAAACCCCAGACAATCGTTGAATTTCTTCCAATGGTAATTTCAATAATTTCTCCCCGGTATATCCCTCCAACTCTTTTAATTCAATTGGATTCATGACTATATTTCTCAAGATTTTCTCTAATGCCAATTCAATGTATTGTAAATGTGATTTACTTGAATGAACAACAACTCTTAATTCTTCAGGAAGGACAATAATTTTAACATTTGCACGAATCCAACTATCAAATGTTCTTTGTACAAGCAGTAAGTATAATTCTCTTTGACTCAAATCAAACTCTCTAGTCAATAACAAATCATCCTTAGGATCAACATCTGCCGATATTTCAAGACCCCAACACTCTTTGAAAATTTTTGGTATCAATCTAGCCTTCGATAATGATTTATATCCATATAATGAAGAAAATTCAGAATTAACGTATTCTTTCAATTGTTTTAAAGTGAACGTACTGCTGACTTCTTTACTCAACTGTTCATACCTCCCCTGTGACAATTTCGTACGTGTGGGACGCATATGATTCAACTGTCTGATTGCTTGTTCATCAGTGATTGGAGAATTAACAGTGGTTAATTTCGATTGTTGTTCTTGAAATGAAGAAGTATCAATGATTGTTGGTTTATTTGAATTGATTGAATTTTTATTAAACCGATGATTATGTGGTGGTTTCTCTTTGTAAAATTTGGGTACTTTCCTCACTAATTTTGAATCAGTTGCATTTAATATAACTAGTTTTTGTTTATTTGCAGGTAATTTTTTACCTTTACCTAGTTTAGCTGCAATTATTGAACTAGCAGTGGTCGGATTGGACTCAGTTAAAAGCCGAGACGTGTTATGGAAACATCGAGATGACAACCTCAGCATTGTGAAACTCCCTTCTTCCTCCTTTTATCAACAACAAGCACAAATAAACTGAGACTTAATGATTTAAATAATTTTTCAGTATTGAAGAAGAAGAAAAAAAAAAATCTGGGTTACATAAGATCTTAGTCAGAAAATTCCCGATCTCGAAATTCATCAAATTCATCAAATTCACCTAATTAATTTTAAACTAATTAATTTCAACTAATTCATTTCAAACATCTGATATTTGAGACAATGGCCAAGAAAGGAGGAGAGAACAGCAAGAAAGCACAAGGCAATGCTCGTAAGGCCGAACAGGCCTCTAAGAAACAAGCTGAAGAGCAATTGGCTAAAGATCAAGAAGAAGATTCCAAATGGTCACAAGGTGCCAAAGGTAAGAATAAAAAGAAAGAAGACGAACAATTGAAAAAAGAAGAAGCAGCACGTAAGAAAGCTGAACGTGAGGCATTATTGAAAGAAGAAGAAGATTCATTACCTTCAAAACCTTCAAATAATAAAAATCGTGGTGCTGCTAAAATTGCAGCTAAACGTACTGGTAAAATTGATGATTTCTTCAACGATCAAGCACCAACTAGTGAGATCAGTGCCAGTGGTATTGATAATGTGTTAGAAGCGTTGACATTGACGAAGAAATCTGGTGCTGTTAGTGATAAAGAGATTGATAGACATCCAGAAAGACGTTTTAAAGCTGCATTAGCTGCATTTGAAGAAAGAAGATTACCAGAAGCAAGAAAAGAAAATCCAGGATTAAGATTACAACAAGTTAAACAATTATTGTTTAAAGAATTTGAAAAAAGTGATGAAAATCCATTTAATCAAGTTACTAATATTGATTTTAATGCTACTCAGGATGATGTTTCTAATTTAAAGAAAGATATTAAGAAACAAAGAGAGGATAAATTCGTTAGATGAAGTCATCTCTCCCTTATTGAACGGTTTGTAATGCATTGAGTAATGATATGTCATGTATTGCAATTGTTGTAATTTATTTTTGTAGTGTTATCAAAAAAAAAAAATCAAAATATTGACACTTAACAATTAGCATCAACATCATCATCACAAGTTTACTACATACTTGCAGACATTGTTGATACTGGAGATCATGTCCAAACTCCCGCCATGGCCCACAGTGACGGGACTCACTCCGTTCCCACAATCTGCATCACAAGTGAAAGGAGTATTAGGTACAATGAATCAATATTTTTACACATCAAGAATAAGTCCACCAAGATTAGTTGATCAGAATAAATTTTTTAAAACTTTTTATTTCCCACCAAATCATCTATTAGGTATATTTCGAAAATCACAACTGGCTATAAGAGTTAAATTTAATGATGGATACCTTGCGAATGATCCAATTTATCGAAAATTTGATAAGAGTAAATTTGGTAAGAGTTTAAACCCGGTTGATTATTCATTCATTAGGGTCAAGACGAGAAGATTGTTGAGAGAAAGGATGCTTTTAATGTTTAAAGAGTTGAATATTAATGCAAAAGTCGGGTTATATGTGTTTAATGTTGATGTTGTGCCTGATTTTATTGATGATGTTGAAGAAATTGATAAAATTTTAAAAAAAATGTTGATTAATGTTGGTAAAATTGATGATAATTTTTTTAAAATTGATGAAATTAATAGAAAAATTAATTGGAATCATGTTAAATTCTTGCTTAATTTAGAAGGTTTTAGTATGGGTCATGAACTTGAAAGAATTGTTATGAAATATAAGAGATGAGAATTTTATTAATGTGAAACGTACCCAACATCATTGATCACCAAATTAATTATTCCAATGCCCGCAAAAAATAAATCCATCAATGTCAATCATGTCAAACCCGACTCCCGACAAGATCCACCACACCAATCACAAAAAACTCCGGTGTAAATCCATCAATTGTGACTCATTTGACTCAAATATTTTACCAAGAGAATTTCATTGTGTGTGGATTTAAATTTTTAAACCGAACACCGAAGTTCGAGGGAATGAAGACCGAAGACCGACCTTTGCGATTTACATCAATTGTGGTGATTGTCAAAGCCCATGGTATTATACACCCCAATGTTAAAAGTATATAAGGTCATGATTGTTCCTGTATTCTGATGTTGAATTGTTAGATTATCAGATTATCAGATTATCAGATTAAACTATTATTACAATGACTATTATTTTCAAAGACACAAAATTATTCACACCAATTAGATTAGGTTCAATAACCACTACTCATCGTGTTGCATATGCACCATTGACTCGAGTCAGAAGTGATCCAATCACCAATGTTCCTGATTTGAAACTTGCAAAAGAGCATTATTCTCAACGTGCACAATATCCTGGAACTTTATTGATTACTGAAGCTACATTTACCGAAAAGAAAGGAAGTGGTGGATTTCCTGGTACGCCTGGTATTTACAGTGATGAACAGATTGAAGTTTGGAAACAAGTTGTTGATGGTGTTCATGAACAAGGATCATTCTTGAGTATTCAATTGTTTCATTTAGGTAGATTGGCAGATCCTAAATTATTGAAAAAATTTGGATTGGAATATGTTGGAGCTTCTAGTGTTTATCCAGATGCAGATTTTGAAAAAGATGCAATTGAATCAGGGAATTTGTTAAGAGAGTTAACAATTGATGAGATTCATGAAGTTATTGATGGATTTGTTCAAGCTGCTAAGAATGCAATTTATAAAGCAGGTGCTGATTCTATTCAAATTCATGCAGCTAATGGATATTTATTAAATCAATTTCTTGATCCTTTATCAAATCAAAGAACTGATCAATATGGAGGATCTGTTCAAAATAGAGCAAGAATCATCTTGGAAATTATTGATAAATTAGATGAAGAATTTAATGGATTGGATAAAGTTAGTATTAGATTATCACCATTTGGTAAATATGGTGGATTTAAAGGTGCATTTGATGATCCAAGTTTAATTTCTCAATATGCATATCTTGTTGGAGCACTTGAAGTTAGAAGAAGAAATGGTCATGAATTACAATTTGTTGATATTATTCAACCACGTAAATCAACTAATGTTAATTCTGATGAAAGTGATCCATTAGGATTAGCAAATATTCAAGGTTCAAATCAATTTATTGAGGAAATATGGGGTGGTAAATTAATGAAGAATGGTAATTTTGGTAATGATTTAGATTTAATATTACCTGAATTAAAAGATGATAGAACTTTGATTTCAATTGGTAGAAATTTTATTTCAAATCCTGATTTAATTGAACGTTTGAAGAATGGTTTGGATTTTACAAAATATGATAGATCAACTTTTTATACACCAGGTCCAAAAGGGTACACTGATTATGCTACATATTCAAATTAGATATAATACATGCAATTTTTACTCTTTACTTTATACTTTTATGATACTTTATAATTCCGCCCATGATGGTTTATCAGTTTCGAAAATCAATTCACCAATCTTGAATCTTAATGAATGTAACCACATAACCATCTCATTAACATCACTATTACCCAAGATCACTTCACCACATTCATTACAAGTTTCAGAAGTATCCTTGAACGATTTCAACCTTGAAAGGTCCTCTTTCAATAATGATTCAAATTGTTCCTGTGTGATATCAAACTCACTATGTATCAACTCTTGACGTAACCTTGACATATTGGGTCCATATAATGGATCATTTACAATGGGAAACCCTAATCTATTCAAATGGATACGTATCTGATGAGTTCTTCCAGTGATTGGAACACAAAGCACGATACTATGATCTTGCATCGGATCATACTTCACTAATTCGAATTGTGTCAATGCATCCCTTCTGGGCCTCACACCCTTTTTGAATCCTAATTTCGTATCAATGACACCAACTGGAGTGTCCACTGTTGTTAAACCATGGGGGAATTTACCAAGGACCCTTGCTAAATATTCCTTCTTAACATCAATACCTTTCTCACGAATCATCTGTTGTACAAGTGATGCCCTTTGGTTATTAGTAGCCAGAACAAGCACACCCGAAGTGAGTCTGTCTAGTCGATGGCACGGTGATACCTCCACACCAATTGTCTCTTTCAAGTACTCAGTGACTGTATTACGGTAGTATCGACCAGTTGGATGGACAGGCCATGAGCATGGTTTGTCCACCACGATGAGTCCGTCAGTGTTAGCCACTACTTTCACATCTGTATTAATAACTGGTGGTTCGTGTCTGTGCACTAATAACTCAACAACGTCTTTGTTCCTTATAGTGTCATTAACTATATTCCCATCTCTTTGTAAACTAACACCACCATTAATTAACTGTTCTTCATAGTAACTTCTATCTCTTGCTTTGAACTCTTCACTCAAGACATCAACAACTTCTCGTCCAAACCATCTTCCTTTGGCCCTCACTTGCACTTTGTCCCACACTGGTGGAACCACTCTGAGCATTATCAAATCATTTTTGACTAGTATTAAATCACACGATTTTAAAATCACTCCACTTTGAAAATCATTCCACTTTATACAATAGAATAGAAAGCAGCACATAAAACTATATAAAGGATGAACTGTATCACCTCCATCACATTCATTATAGTTAATACTCTATAGTCATTCTATAACAAATACAACAACATCATGCTCGCCTCAAAAGTCCTCAGATCCTCAGTCGTTCTCCAAGCTGCAAAACAAGCACCACACGTCAATTTAAGAGTAAACACATCAACTCTTTCCACTTATTCAAGACTTTATCTAAAGAAAGCACCAGTGATCTTCCAATGGAGTGTGTTCTTAACAAGTGTCATGGGATGGCCTTTAGCTGCTGAGTTTTTAATTAAACAGGCTGGTGGTATCAACACTGTTGCTTCTACTTTCTAATACTACTACTACTAGATATTCTTATTCTAATGATTCATGTGCATTCTATTTATTATATTGTATTCTCTATATACTCTCTTATCTACTATTACTCTTTAATCTACTGTTCTATTCCATTCTATTCTTCTATTCAATTCTATCAATTCTATTCTTCTATTCTATTCTTCTTTTCTTTCTATATAACTATTTTTCTTCCTATATATCAATGCACTTAACAATACAACTAATAACACTAATAATGAAACTCACTCTCCTCTTAGCTGCCACTGCAATGGCCAAAAACGTCTTCGACCTCAACTCATTACACTCACCACAAAAACGTGAAGAACAGTCCCATTTACAACGCTTAACAGACGCAGCAAACAACATTGTGAGACTATCCCCTTTGTTTAAAGCACCACAAGATCAACAACTGCTCACTCCACAACTCGACAACGGTGAACAGCCACAAACAGGTCCAACTCTTCTCACGTCAAGCATCGCCACCAACAGGGAAATCTCCCTTTTCGCCTCCTATGTCCGTGATAACGTTGACATTTCAATGAGATTTAATAATAAGGAGTCACAATCTATAGTGTTTGCACCAACTGATGATTCTATCCTTAAACTCAGTGCCAAACCATGGGAGTTTCCCCTATCAATAGACTCTGAGATGAGTGAAGAAGAGACTGACAAAACCATTGCTTCAAACAGGGACGATTACGTCCTGAGTCATGTTGTTGATGGTACTGTTCCTTTCAACACACTTGATTCTAATGACAGGGGTAATGGCGTTCAGTTAATCACTCAGAATGGTCATAAGTTGAAACTTGTCAATGATGAAGGTGATTATTACGTTGCTGTTGTTGGTGAAGAGGATTGGATTAAAGTTGATCGTGTTGTTGATGTTAAGAATGGTGCGTTGCTTATCATTGATGGTTCGTTGAGTCGTCCATGATTTCTCTCCCTATGATTTTTGTTTACTTTATGATACTATGATTATGATCCTACTGTAGTGTATCTAATTATCATATATTTCTATGTGGTTGCTTCAACAGTTTCAGCTTCAGTTGGGATTGTAATTCCATCAAGTTTCTCAGTTAATTCATTAACATCACTCTTTTCACTTTTATCACCATCAGCTGCAAAGAATTTTCTTAATCTTTCCAAGATTCTAGCTTGTAATGAACGATCATCTTCATCAAATATAGGAAATGGTCTACCTGAACCTTCCAAAGGTTCAACACCACCACCTAATTCAGCCAACGATTCCAAATATTGGAATTTACCATCAAGATCAATTGTATGATATGCTCTTGAATTACCCTTGTTTTGATATCTTTTCAATGCCCATTCTAATTGTTCTTTAACATCTGGTAATTGAATCTTGCCAGCAAGAAATCTTGAAACTAAAACTGCTTGAAATTCAAAAGCTCTGAATGAAATAGCATCAGTTGGTACTCCAATGATTGATAATTTAGGATCTTTAATCAAGAATGTATGTTGATATAAATCAGGAATGATATAACCAGTTGTGAAATTTGGATATTGATTCTTCAAGAATGGATATGAATATCTAAATCCAGTTGCATAAATAACCTCATCTGGATTGACAACAGTTGTACCATCTTCAAAAAACACGGTATATTCATTCTTATTCTCATTAAGTTCATATCTCACAATCTTTGGTAATACTTCGTGTTCAGGTCCTTTTGGAAGTGCTCTTAATAACGTATCTGGAGATCTTCTTGATTGATAAACTTTCTGAACACCTTTATCAAGTGCAATTTGTACAATATCAGCACCTGAAGCTCTTGTTCCCACAACGATAATCTTCTTGTCTTTAAACTCATCAGTTGTACGGAACGTTTTAGAATGTTTGATCTTGTGTGGGAAACGATGATAAACTTCTTCTAAACCAGGAACTTGTGGAATGAATGGAACATGATAATGACCAGTTGCAATGACAACGGCATCGAATTGCTCAGTGTACCATCTATCATCACCATCAGCCAATTCTTCCCTCAATGTAAGCACAAACTGTGAATTTGGATCGTTGTAATCCTTAGAAACGTCTTCAACAGTGGTTTTGTAAACGACATGCTCTTCATTACGACCAATATAACGAGCAATGTATTCTTGGATAACAGTACCACGCACGTACTCACCAGTGTCGACTCTACGCTCGTCATCACTAGCAATCCCCCAGTTCTTCTCATCGGAGTAAGTCATCAACTGTTCTGGGATGTTGGTTCTCAGTTGGTCATAAGAGGCAGTATGAACGTATCTCTCTTGATTTGAACGTGGGAAGACGCCAATTTCACCGGTATTATCACCAGTTGTAGAAGGAATCACAAGTGGAGGATCCAACTCGTTCTCAGTGAGTCCTGGTGGCACATTCAGCGTTGATGGGCTCTTGTCGAGGACCCACACTCCACCTGGCGTATCACGACGTTCAAAGAGCTTTATAGTGCTAAAACGGTCTTCCTGGACCAGTGAGTCAAGGATAACAGAACCACTGGCTCCACCACCGATAATAGCGACTGATTGGACTTTAGAGTGTGTCATTTTGGCTACAGTTTACTACTATTTTATATTTCATTGATATTTCCATTGTTTATATACAGCAAACTGTGGATGCTTGCCACATTTATAAAATCAGGTTATATAATTAGTAGTAGAAAACGCTTATAAGGCTTTATTGAATCCATTTTGCAGCCTTTTTAACACTGAATTGTCAAACCCACGTGACTCGAGTAGTTGTCTTATTTCTTCCCACGGTAATTCTTGAATGTTTTCAATGTTTTCTTCTGGTGGGTCATCAATATTATTAGTGTTAGTATTAGTGGTAGTAGTAGTATCAGTAGTAGTAGTATTAGTTGTAGTTGTAGTAGTATCAATAGGAGATCCACTCGTCACCACAGTGAACACAACACCATCCACAGCAACACTCCCCACCAAGTTCACATCATTAATGACTTTCCCCTTGATCAACAACTTCAATTGATTGGTTTGAAACCCAACAAGTTCATCAACTTCCTTAATCAGACGTTCTTTCACTTTCAACACCGAATCCTGGACGTCTAACTCCAGTTCAACTTTGAACTTTGGTGCCTTGATTGATTTGAAAACTACATTGATTGTGTCGTTTGCTGATTCAGTGTGATAAATCACTGGCAGTGAAGGCATCTTTACGAAATGTGGGATCTTGTTCAATGGCTCACGATGAGTTGATGGGTATGCCACTTCCGAATCTCCTAAGAGACTCAAGTACAGTTTTGCAAAGTCGGTTTCGGTCTGTGACATTGTTGTTTATAGTCTCTTATATCAACCTTTTTAGCTATTGTAGTATTGGTAATTTCTCGAAAAAAATTCATACAACAAACATCACCATATAAACATCATAAATATCACTATAAACATCATAAATACCACTATATACATAATCACATAACTCTCATGAGCATTGAGTCATAAATTATAATTTATTTAGCCAACGCTTTGATCTGTTGTTCAGCATTCAAAATATTCGTATTTGAAGCATCAATCTTACCAGCTATCCAATTCAATCTATTCTTAAACTCCTTCTGACCAATAACATAACCATAATTTGATAATTCAGATTCTAATTTCTTAATTTTTTCATTCTCAAATCCAATTAATTTATATAAATATGCAGTCTCCAACACTTTTGATAATTTTAGATCGTTAACTATGTTTTGGAAACTTGCTGTAAATATTGGTTTTGCAGGTTTGATTTGATTCAAAACTCCACGATCTCTTGACATGGTTATCAATCCTAATCTTTCAAATTCAATCAATAATGATTCTGGATTTGATTTAAATAATATCCTATTTTGAATATCTTTAAATTCAATAACATCATTCTCACTCAATAATTTAATTAATTCCCATGCTTGTGCAGTTTTTAAACTTTGATCCCTTGTAAGGAAAATTTGTGTAATTTGTTCTGAGGTTTGACTAACCATTCTATTCAATGCTTCAATTGGTGATTCTCCAGATTTAACACGACGTACAAACGCTTGTAAATCAAGCATCCTACCACCAATTGGCTCCAATGATAAATCCAATTCTTTCTCATCAACAATCGTCTTCAATTCATCATTATCTCCACTATCAATTTGTTCAAGAACATAAGATCTTGCACTTTCTTTAGATGCATCACTTAACGTTAATGTTTTGAATACTTGATCAGGTAATGAATCTGATAATGTTTGTAAAGTTCCAATATCTTCAGTCATTACAACAACATGTGCTAAATTCATTGAAACTAATAATCCTGCCCAATCTGCAATCTCTTTATATACAAATGAATTACCACTTGAATTAGTCCCCGTGGAATTATTACCACTGAATCTATCAATAACAATAACTGGTTTCTTTTCAGGATGTTGTTGTAAATAATCTTCTTCTTTAACATTAACTATATCATCACCAGTCCCCACCGTTGGTTTATAACCATTCAATGAAATTGATCTAATTGCAACTAATGCAGCTGATAACATACTTCTGAATTGACTCTCTTTAGTTTCGGCAATACCTGTCTTTTGACCAGTCAAACTTTGAACTCCTAAATCAATTAAATTTGAAAATGAATTCAACCATGGGAATACAGGGAAATAACCTAATTGACTAGCAACATTTGATATGAAAACTGAATCATTACGTGATTTAACTAATGAATCACAATCAATGTATAACAATTCTTTTTTATCATGTAAAGCATGCGCCATTACTAATTCATGTTTACCTGTGCCTCTTGGTCCTTTAACAACTATAAAAGTATTGACATTTTCAGAAATCCATAATTTCAACTCTTTAACCATATCCATACGTTCTGACCATAATGGTCTTTTAAAAAATCCAATTCCACCACGTCCATTACCATTTTGACCATCCATTAAACGATGGATTGAACTCAAGGTATCATTAGTTAAATCAGCAATCCATTTAAATCTTGTCTTGTTTAAATCCAATGAAAATTTACGTGAAATTTTACTCTCTATTGTGAATTCCCTAATCGGATCAAAAATCATAACTGCTAATGCCGTAACTAATGCAATTGTCAATGGGATGGCAATCCTCGTATGATTAACATATGTGTCCTTGATGAAACTTCTCTTATCATATTTCTCATATTGAATATGCAACGTCGTGCCTTCAACTTTCAACCCATTAAGACAATTCTTGGAACATATAGCACCTCTAAAGCTACGATATATAACCAATGCACCTTTTTCATTAGGAATAATATCAACAATGGTTCCATATCTTCTCAATAATGAATAAACTTCCTCTTCAGTGAGTTTACCACCACCATCGAAACGTATAACCACTCGACGATTAGGAAACCTTCTAAGATCTTCAACCCATGGTTGACCCTTGACCGAGAATGCAGAAGATGGAGTCAATCTATTGAGAAACCCAGTTGAACTCTGTTTGATTGTGTTTTGTTGAATCTTTAAGTTTAATGATGAAACGTTCCATCCTTCAGGTACTAAGAATCTTACAAATGCACCACCATCACGTACAACTGGAACAACTTCCCTGATTTCCAACCCTTTTATCGATTCTGCTCCATCTTTAACAGGATTGGCTAGACTTAACACATGTTCAGTAATGGCCTTTGTGTCCTTCTTAGCAACAAGGATGTATGCTAACCATTGACGTACGTCCCATAATGATGATCTGAATGGTAGGACATGATCGAAATACATCAATGTTTCTTGTTCTCCTTTCCTCATGACACCTGTTTGCTCAGCATCTTCAATATCACCAACTGCTTCGTCAGCTTGTGCAATGTCTGCTGAGATGAATCGTTTGTAGGCTAATGGTGTTCTTTGGGTGATTAGTGGTGATAATTTGACGATTAGAGGTCTTTGTGTCCTCTTAAACGCCTGTAGAAACATTCTTCTGTTCCCAATTGTTGTTGATTGCTCTTAAACCCTTTAAGAAAAAAATGAATTTTGTTATCAACAAAGAATTTAAAAGTCAGCGGTTAATGGAATCACAAACTGGTGATGAAGAGGACATGGAAAACAAACTGCTCAATACAGAACTTCGCATCTTTTTGAGGTCGAAAGAGTGGGAAGATTTGGAATTGTTAACAGCGGTTTACACAACAAAAGAGTCACTAAAATATGATGAGAACATCAACAGCGCATTACAAAGAATCAACAACGATCCATTCGGGTATTCTGTGCGTATATTGTCATCTTTAACAAGATTAGGAGATAATATCGAATACTACATCTCCAATAACAATAACTCTCGCTTCATAAGTCAGTTCATTGAGGCTATCGTATGGGATGAGAACAGAGATATGATCAGACAACTGTTGATATTTCCCATAACTTTGGCATTTGCAGTCTCTTATGGTCTGAAAAGTAAACCAGTGTCAGTTGCTCAAAGTATTGGCTCTAAAGGTAAAACATACCCTTCTGGATATTATAACGTCATACCTGTTTATGAAGGAAAAAGTGATGAAGCGACAAAAGAACAGGAATCAGTGGATTTCAAAGCTTTTGTTGGATTGTTTATCAACTACATTACGAAAATTGATAGAATTCTCACTTTGACTAAGTATGATGAAGAGATTATGGGATTAGCACATCTTGATAAATTTCTTAAACTCATTAGATCGTTTCCATCAGAGTTATTATGTTATTTTCCAAGGAGAATTCAAGTCGGTTCCAACACAAATGAACTCAGAGTGAAAGATGTTTGTTTGGAAGCCGTTGAACATAATCTGTATCATGTGTTTAAGTTTGTTTCTGCCTTGTTCTCTACTGATTATTTGGGTTGGTGTTCACTTTTTATGATCAGTGATCAATATAGCTTCCAAAATGGGCTTTTGAAACAGGATGAAGAGATTATTGTCGAGTCTGTTCGTGTTGAGCTTCAGGGAAATACAGATTCTGCTGTTCGAGTAGAAGGAATTACTCCAAAACAGAAGGATCATGGACATAATTCATTTCTTTCAATTGAAGATTCTATCAAGATCACTTTATTCCCAGTAAAAATTAAGACACAGATCAATGAAGACAAGAAATCATCTAATGGTGGAGTAATGGCACGTGCTGAAAATCTGACCAGCTTCACCGCTGCTGAAATGTCAAATTCACCGAAATTCCTTGATGTTATTCAACAAATGTGTCACTATTTCTTGAGATCTAATGAAGTATTATACAATTTCAGCACATTGATATTCGTTGATGAAAAGTTTGATTTGATGGTGTCTATTCTTGAAATAGATCTTGACAAAATTGAAGAATTTAAACAGCTGAATGTTTCGAATCATGCAACACTTGAAATCAATAAGAGGTCTTTGTTGAATGAAAATAGTGAGATCATTGGAGAAGTTGAAGAAGCAATACTTCCCGTTAAGTACCATGTTTTCCCACTAACTACACTTCAAAAAACCCAGTCTGGTCCTGTTTATTCGAATATAAATAGAGGATTCATGAAAATGATCTTGGAAACTGATAAACTTATTAAAAGAGTCAGCGATATCAACAATGTCAAAGAGATGAGAGAAAATATGATGGCATTGAGAAAATCTCTGAGAAAACCAGAAGGCAATGGGGCCATTAGTTCAAGAAACCCATCAAACTCCAACAGAAATGAAGGAATCCAAACTCAATCAAAACCAGGCGAAAATATGGCTGATGCGGATAGTGCTTTTAAAACGTATGAAGATGGTCCTTCAAAGGGGATATTTGTTAGAGGTATTGAACTTCTTTTCACTCATCCATCTGAAGATGTATTATCTTATGTCACTAACCTAGTCACTTTGTCACACACAAAGCTTAATAGAATAACCACTCATAGAGCAGTTTCATTGTATGATCTTTTGGGAATTGAGTCAGCATGTCCTCATTTTTGGTTGTACGATGACGATGATGACGATGATGATGACAGTCCATTGGCTAATGTTCTACTCTTGTCGAAAAAGAGGTTTATTGAAGTATTGGAGAATAGTGATAATGGGAATGTTAAGGTTTATGAGGAACTATTGAGAGAAGTCAAGACTTGGAAAGTCGATGAACTTACTTTGAAATATTATCCATATGACAGGATGCCTGAAAATTCAAACGATGAGTATGATGAGTATGATGGTTCTCTTGAGTGGAAATACATGCAGATGATTTGGTTTTATAATTCAAATGTTGGGAGAGATAATTTGTCAGAAACAATTGCTATCCCAAGAACTTTTCTGAATGGTAAAGATATGACTATCAAATATGGTAAGTTTGGTGATGAAGAAGATGTTGCGTTTTTCATGATTACAGAAAGATTGAACCATCAAGACCAAAATGGAAACCAGGTTGATGATTGGACGAAATGTTTACCATTGTCTGAAGATGTGATTGAAGATGCATGTCATCAGATTGAATTGATGATCATGAAACTGTTGATTCGTCATGGTGATTTGGAGTTGAGAAATATGATATTTTCAAATAATCGTATTCATTTCATTGATTTTAACCAGTCTTGGAACCTTGAAGGGTCAAGTGAAGAAGACTTGAAAGAGATTGTGAAATTGGATAAAGAGACGATAAGAGAATTACTAAGTGAGGGTAGTTAATATGTAGACTGTTTTGAATGACAAGTATTGCTGGGTCAATTGAAACTGTAGTTGTCTAATTTTTGTAAGGATGGATTTTTCTATTGATCTTTGAAATCTTTACCAATTTATTTAACCCAAAACGTTACATCTGAAGTAGAAGATAAGATGACAACTCAACTAAGCTGTCAGCTCCGTCTTCATAAATGATAACAGACTCCTCTTTAGCATTGCTCTAACATCAAAACCATTGACAGTCACGTGACACTCACCATAGCTATACAGAAATTTCAAAAGAACACAAGATAACCTCCACATTAATGGACAATCACACCAGCAATGATGTACTGGAATCACTGAGATCCCACTCTCAGCCCACACAGGGACAATCTTCATCTGTAACCCCAAGTGAGATAGATCAAAACATACCCATTGCTCGTATTGAATCTGGTCTTGTTTCGTCCTCATCACTACCAAGTGTCTCATCGAAACAAGACGTTCCACAGATTGGACTTTCTGCAGATTTATCATACCAAGAGAAGCAAACCCGTTTCCAGTCATACATGTCATACTGTGGGTTTGAATATCAAGTAAAACAACATAGTGAAGATGATGATTTTATCACTAATTATCAATGTGATGAGAGGGACACTTTCATTTCACAAATTGGTTCCAAGAAGAAAGTGAGGAATGTATCAACGTTATCATCACCTTATGAACTGTCAATCCTGGAAAAAGAAGAGTATAAGAAGTATGATTTGGAAATATACGTGAATGATGATAAATGTGGAGTTAATGAGCAAAAATCTGATTTCATTGATCCATTATTCATGTCACGAACACCTGATATTCATAAATTGAAAGAATTAAGTGAGTTTCAAACACCATTGTTTAGAAATAACTTGACTGATTCTTGGAATGGTTATGATTACGTTGCGTTTGGAAGTATTATTGTTGTATTGAAGAATTGGAAGATAAAACATCAGGTCAATATACGGCCTGCAATTTCTACAACATTGCATCATAGAGTAAGGACAGTTTCTGATCAATTACATTCTTGTAATTTTTTAAAAGTTTCAAGGTTGGTATCTAAAGATGTCTTGTTAGTTTGTGGCGATGATGGAAGATTATTGATATTTGAACTGTTACAAGATGGTCAATTGAAGAAATTTTTAGAAATTCAACTATCTGATTCAGTATGGGGTGTTGATTCGAAAGATAAGTATATACTCGTCTCTGATAACTCCTATTCTATAACAATGATTGCAATTGAAGAGAAGAATGTGTATTGTCATACCATGAATGGTTTAATAACCAATAATATTCCTGATTTAGCAATCATTGAAACAACTGAAGATCATGTCATTGGTGCAGCAATTTCAATTGATGAAGATTTGTTTAATTTTGAATTTAAAATAGAAAGAAATAATGATTTGGCTTATGAGGAATTGGATGATTGGATTTATGAAATTGATTTAGCTACATATCATTTACCAGATGAAATTTCCATCACGGGTTCAATTAAGAACATGATAGAGATTCATACAACTTGGGGATGGACTGTGAATAATTTACAAAAATCATGGTTTAAAGAAGTTTCTAATTTTCAAGATTTAGGTCAAGATCAATTGAAAGCGTTTGACATATTAGAAAAGTCTGAAGTTCTTGATCTTAAAGATAATAATCTTGTAACTTCAGATCTTGGTGGTGCTGCTTCTTTTGAAAGTCTGTATGTGAGCTTCGAAAACCCATTTGGGAAGTCTGAAGCAACTAACAGGGACTCAAATCTAGTAGCTAAAGAAGAAAATTTTAATCAAGTAAGAAAATGGTACATGAAATCTTGTCCAGATGAATCATTATTATTGATAACAACATCTTCTAATGTGGGTCTTTTTGGAAGTACAAGTCTCATCAACAAATCATATACATGGGATATCAGATGTACTGATGGACATTCTGATAGATTATCAATTGTTAAAATCATACCTGAGCTAAGCGCATGTATCGTTGTGAGTCAAATTGGAGATTTCTCTGTATTCAGGTTCGTCAAACACAGAGGGATCTACACGCTACGACAAGAGTTTGTGACACAGCTGTGCTTGGAAATGTACAATGATGCTCCAGACGAAGAAGATTTCCCATCAATAGGTGGATGTTTTATCAGGAAAGCATCAGAATCAGAACCGATTTACACCGTTGTTATCCACACACTTTACGACGGATTCCACGAGTTCTTGCTCAGACAGCAAGACCATTCGCAATCACTAGTCATAAACGCATTCCTGTGAGCCAATAGATGTCAATCTCTGCCCCCACTGGCTGTAGTATAGTGGCACCACCTTTCATGGGTCAAACGGAAACTCGCTCTGCCTGTGGCCGTACCAACTCTCCCACCGCTAGGCAGAAAAAAGAATTTCCAGCTCCTTCTAGAGTGTTCCAGAATTGGTAGGGACACGCAAGGAGTCCTCTAATTTTTCCAGAACCTTCTTTGGAGATGAGTATATAAAGAGATTGAATTGAACCACTTCATGTGTTGAGCAAACATCAAAGATTTATTACACAATGGATGAAACACAATTCACAGACAGAGCACTTGCGATTATCACTGCTGCACAGAAACTAGCTGAGGAACACTCACATCCTCAATTGCAACCAATACATTTGTTAGCTGCTTTTGTTTCAAGACCTGAAGATGGAAGTATAAGTTACATTCAAACATTGTTAGAAAAAGGTAGATTTGACTATCAATTGTTTGAGAGAACAGTCAACAAACATCTGGTTAGAGTTCCATCACAAAACCCTGCACCTCAACAGATCACTCCAAGTTACTCATTTGGTGAGATCATTAAGAAATCACAAAAGATCAAGAATCAACAGAAGGATTCATTTGTTGGTCAAGATCATATCTTGCAGGCATTGATAGAGGAAAGTTCCATTCAAACTATATTGAAAGAAGCTTCTGTTAATGTTGAAGGTTTAAAGCAACAAATCTTGACTTTGAGAGGTAACCAGAAGATTGATAGTAGAAGTGCTGATACCAATCAAGAGTTAGAATATTTGTCCAAATATGCAATTGATATGACAGAATTGGCAAGAGAAGGTAAATTAGATCCTGTCATTGGTAGAGAAGAAGAGATTAGATCAACCATCAGAGTCTTAGCAAGAAGAATCAAGTCTAATCCATGTTTGATTGGTGAACCAGGTATTGGTAAGACTGCTATCATTGAAGGTGTTGCACAGAGAATTTTGGAGAACGATGTTCCTTCTATTTTACAAGGTTGTCGTTTATTCTCATTAGATCTTGCTGCTTTGACCGCTGGTGCCAAATATAAAGGTGATTTTGAAGAAAGATTGAAAGGTGTCTTGAAAGAAATTGAATCTTCAAAAACTTTGATCCTTTTATTCATTGATGAAATTCATATGTTGATGGGTAATGGTAAAGATGATGCTGCTAATATTTTGAAACCTGCATTGTCAAGAGGTAATTTGAAAGTTATTGGTGCAACTACAAATAACGAATACAGAGCAATCATTGAAAAAGATGGTGCATTTGAAAGAAGATTTCAAAAAATTGATGTTAAAGAACCAACTGTTAGAGAAGCTGTTGCAATTTTACGTGGTTTACAACAAAAGTATGAAATTCATCACGGTGTTAGAATTTTAGACTCTGCTTTAGTTAGTGCTGCTCAATTGGCAAAGAGATATCTACCATACAGAAGATTACCTGATTCTGCTATTGATTTGGTTGATATTTCATGTGCTGGTGTTGCTGTTGCTCGTGATTCTAAACCAGAAGAACTCGATTCCAAAGAACGTCAATTACAATTGATTCAAGTTGAGATCAAAGCTTTAGAAAGAGATCAAGAAACTGATCCAACAACTAAGGAAAGATTACAACAAGCAAGACAAAAAGAAGCATCTTTGGAAGAAGAGTTGAAACCATTAAGAGCTCAGTATCATGAAGAACGTAAAGGTAATGAAGAGTTGACATCTGCAAAGAGTAAATTGGAAGAATTGGAAATCAAAGCTGCTGATGCTGCTCGTCGTAATGATACTGCAACTGCTGCTGATTTAACTTATTTTGCAATTCCTGAAGTCAAAGCTAAGATTGAAAAATTAGAAGCTCAAGTTGCTTTTGAAGAATCTAGAGCTGGTGCTAATTCAATGATTCAAAACGTTGTTGATTCTGATACAATTGCTGAAACTGCTGCTAGATTAACAGGTATTCCAGTTAGTAAATTAACAGAAAGTGAAAACAGTAAGTTGATTTCAATGGAGAAAGAATTATCTGCATCTGTTGTTGGTCAAAGTGAAGCTGTCAAAGCTGTTTCTAATGCTATTAGATTGTCAAGATCTGGTTTGGCTAATCCTCATCAACCAGCTTCTTTCTTGTTCTTGGGTTTATCTGGTTCTGGTAAGACTGAATTGGCTAAGAAATTGGCCGGTTTCTTGTTTAATGATGAGCAAGCACTTATTAGAATTGATTGTTCAGAATTAATGGAAAAACATTCAGTTTCTAAATTATTGGGTACAACTTCTGGTTATATTGGTTATGAAGAAGGTGGTTTATTAACGAATCAATTACAAAGAAAACCATATTCTGTTATTTTATTTGATGAAGTTGAAAAAGCTGCTCCTGAAGTTTTAACAATCTTGTTACAATTGTTAGATGATGGTAGAATCACTTCTGGTCAAGGTAAAACCATTGATGCATCAAACGCAATTGTCATAATGACTTCTAATTTGGGTTCTCAATACATTGTTTCACAACCAAAATCCAAGATCTCTGAACAAACTAAAGAGTTGGTTTTCAACACTATGAGAGGTCATTTCAGACCTGAATTCATCAACAGAATTTCATCTATTGTTGTCTTTAACAAATTATCAAGAAAGGCCATTCATAAGATCGTTTCCATCAGATTGAAAGAGATTGAAGATCGTTTCGTTGCAAATGATAAGAATTACCACTTGGAAGTTTCTGATGAAGCTATTGATTATTTGGCAAGAAACGGATATACTGAAGATTTAGGTGCAAGACCATTGAATCATTTAATCCAAAGAGAAATCTTGAACAAGTTGGCAGTTTTGATATTGAAAGGTCAAATTAAAGATAAAGAAACAATTCATGTTGAGTTTAAGAATGGTGGTATTGTGGTCATTCCAAACCATCCTGATGATATGGATGTTGACATTGAGGATGTTGAAGGTTGGTCTGATCCAGATGATGAAGATGATGATCTTGAACAAGTTAATCTTGATTAGATTGTCTTTCATGGTTTAATCTCTATTTAGTTCTATTTTTATTTTCATGTTTATATACTTCTTTTTTATACAGCTTGTTATTTGCATATCACTTTAATTTATAATAAATGAAATAATAATTCATAATTTGAAAGACCAATTGGTTCTACGTAGTATGGAAGTAATTAAAATATCTGGCTCGAAATGTTTATTAGACTAGAGACATGCAATATTCACTGAGAAGAAACTATTCAAGGAAAGATCAGGAACTCTTCAGATCCTTGATCTTCAACTTTCTTGATAGCCCTCTTGAAAGCAGGTCTTGACTCAACTTGATTCAACCATTTTTGCAGAAGTGGGAACTTATCATATTGAAATTCTTCAAATTTTTTACCTCCCAACACAACATTAACAGAAAAATGTGCCAAAATGTCAACAACAGTTAATCTGTTTCCAACAAAGAACAGTTCTTGTGTACCTTCATTCTTTGCTAAGAATGATTCCAAAATTTCAAAACTATCAGAGACCTCTTTTGCACCATAACTATTTCTAACACTTTTAACAAATCTTCCCACAACAGCACTGATTAACACTGGACATTTAGACACTCCAACTTTCAAAGCACTCAGATAGATCAAATGTGGATGAATTGACGATTCGATGAAATAACTTAAAAACTCAACATCTTCGACATCTTCTTCTTTCTCAGGGACAAAATCACCATCAGTTGCATATTTCCTAACTAAATAATTGGCAATATGGGCAGATTCACCCAACACAACAGGTTTTTTACCATCAGGAAATGTGATCTCTAGAATAGGAGACTTACCAGTTGGGAATATCTCTTTCAAAGCAAGATCTGCTTTTTGATTATCATCCCTATGATATAACTTCAACTTATAGTCGAGTTTTAACTCTTCGAGCAACCATGCGATTCTATGTGCTCTTGATCTTTCCAACCTGAGTGAAAGTTAGTATATGGCAAAGAATACATCAATTACTCAATCTTAACAGAACTTACCAGTGTAATGTGATTGTTGAACCCATTGTGGAACTTTTTAACCTTAAAATGTAAAGAAATTCAAAAATAGAAAAATTGTGTCAACTTTGCTCTTTATACATATCGGACTTACTGGAGATAACTCCGAATGAAATGTGCCCGAACCAATTTTCGGCCAACACTCGTAACACTCAAATTATTGCAACAGTTTATTAAACACACAGTCTTAAACTTGAAATAATACGAAAGTGTGTTGGTACAGTGATGGATGTTGAAGCGGTTGAGTGGGATCAGAGGTCCAATGGCCAATCCAAGAAGAATGTGTTTCTAAACCTTCCAACTGAGGTTTTATTGGAGGTGATTAAATTCATTGACACTCGAGACTTGGAGGCTTTACTAAAGATATGGGAACTTGATCATGTTCTTTCGAGACTGATATGTTTTGTGTCGGATATAGATGTGAGTGATGCCAAGCCTGGGCTGAGGATACATCTACTTGATGATTTTGCAAGAATTCCTTATGAAAATCTACCCAAATATTCATTGGTTGTCTTGATACTCTTAGGTAAAACAAGGTTTTTTCACGATAAGAACGTTAAGTACATTTGGGAGAATTTTGAAACTCGTATTCATTGTGATGGTGCTAATGAATTCCCTGATGTTACAGTTCAAGATTCAAAAGTGACAGAATTTTTCTATTCAGGCAATGATCTTTCTTTGGCTTACCATTCTTTAAACCCTACTTTGTTTAAATTTCCCAACATTACATCAGTTTATCTTGAAAGTTGCCAAACCAGTAATCCGAATTATTTTCTGGGCTTACCATTACTTGAACAGCTAGAAGTGACACATAACCTTGAAATATTGAAACAGTCTATAGATCTCAAAAACACCAATCTTAGGTATTTAACAATCACAGATATTGAAGATACAAACACCTGGACAGACGTTGAAAATGATTCTCTTCAAAAGATAGGAATTGAAAATTGTGAGACACTCGATATATACCAAAATCTACGGTTTAACAATTTGAAAACCCTCCAATTAGTGGATACTCCAATATCAGAATTTTCCAAGATTTATTGTCCTAACCTAACTTTTCTGAGAATAGACCAATCAATACAGTCTACTTTAAGATTTTATGATGTGGATATGCCTAATTTAGAATCACTGACTGTATGGGTTCGTGAATTAACTGATTTCCATGACGTTCATCTCCCCAGCTTAAATAAGGCTTCAATAATGTTATCCAGGAGATTAATTTTAGATCAAACCGGTCCAAATCATGTCGATTTATCATCCTTCAGACCGATAAATGA
Source organism: Gotozyma montana (assembly GCA_003706615.3). Classification (NCBI taxonomy): domain Eukaryota; kingdom Fungi; phylum Ascomycota; class Saccharomycetes; order Phaffomycetales; family Phaffomycetaceae; genus Gotozyma; species Gotozyma montana. Next base: position 820,284 of record PPLU03000003.1, read on the forward strand.
TTTGGATACATGTTTGGCTCTTGAAATTTCTAAAGAATCGATCAATTTAGAATCTCTTAAGATAAGAGCATTCATCGATTATGATATTCTGAATTCAGCATCTTTAGAAAATTTGACAACGTTCAACATTGATTCTTGTGTGCAACCCATTGACTTTTCTAAGCTTCAAATGCCAAACTTGAAATCTTTGCTGATAACTAGAACAAGAGGTATTAAAGAACTTAAGGGTGATGATATCAATAAGTTTACCAAACTGGAGAAAATTATCATTGAATTTTCAAGCACGACAGCTTTCAGATCTTTGAATTTACCAAACTTGAAAATATTTGATTATTCAACAGCAACATCAAGGCCATTTATTATGGAAGATTGTGAATTTCCTAATTTGAAAGAATTTATATTGAAAAATGAATCTTCAGAGTTTATTCCAGATGGCTCGGCTATTTTGGACATTGAAGCACCTTCATTAGAGTCGATATCAATAGAAGGTGAATTCTTTGAATTTTTGGAACTTGATGGTCTTGATAAATATCCTAGATTATCAGAAATCACAGTTGGGAGAAGAATTGCCAATTTAAAGATTTCAAATTGTTCAGATTTGAAAACCTTGTTCTTGAAAGATTTAACGGTTGATAGTTTTGAAATCACAGGAGGTTTGGAATCATTGGAGGATTTCATATATCATGGAGATCCACTCCAGCTTTTTGAGTTCCAATTCGAAGATTCTATCAGAGAGATACTAGAACAGAAATTAGATGCTTCGTTTGTGTTTGATGAATAATGAAATTAAAAGAAAACAAGATTAACTACAATGTGCAATGATATACATATGAAGATCATATTACGTGCATATCTCTGTTTTAACTTTGTAGTACACGTATCCTAGATTCATCTATATGATTTGAGTTGTATTGTGCGGCCATTAACAAAATTATCCATGGTTTCGACACGAATACTCCCATATCACTTTAGTTCTAAGCGTTAATATCTTGAGAGCACACATTATTATGGGAGCCAAATAACCATAATTCAAATCTTCATGATATTGATCATTACCATCCTTTGTTCTCCTGTTAGTGGAGGCACCAGAATTGCTTCCACTTCTCTTATGTCAATATCATTGCCACCCCATTTTTCATACCCGTAGCACGCCTGGTGAAAGTAAACTCATCCTTGTCCGTAGTGGAAAAAACCTTGCCGATTTAGTTATCACTGATCAAATTAATGACGCCGGTGAAAAGACGGTCCATCAGTGACATCAGAATATCTAGAAAAATGCCAAATGCATTTCCCATGGTCATTGGTGTGTGAAGTGCTTATACAATACTGTATTTAATCTAAATCTCAAGAGTCATTCTCAGTATCACCGTTGATGTAAGCATCAAAAGGTGAACCATGTAACTTCTGAGTCTGAATTGGGCTTTTGGACTTGTGTTCTGTCTTTCTAGCACTGTTATGGCGCCAACCGGCAGTGATTGCAGCACCAACAATGAGATTACTAACTGTCCACACTGCTGCTACTCCAGAGCATGCGCCTAAACCTGCCTCACCGGTCACAGGGACAATACCAACACTTGATAACAATGTTTCGGCACAGTAATTCTTAAGAACATAACTTGATGCGATACTGATTCCCGCAAACACTGCTGACCCTCCTCCAACAGCCCAAACCTGCCATGGCACCCTTTTACCCAGTGAAGGATTAGTGTGAGATGCAATTTGATATGCCTTGTGTGGATTCAGAGTAGCTAAGGCATAAATTGTAAGAACAGCCAAGGCACCGACTAGAGAAAGCATGAGTTTGAGATAAGCAGCATTTCTAGGTATTTGGGCTTTGAGAATCGCTCGACGTGTTGACATTGTTTACCGTTCTTATATTATCCGATTATTGAAGTAGAATGTGAATTGTTGTCAATGTTATTGAAGCATTTCGGACATTTGCAGCCATTATAATTTTTTTAGACCTAAAATGATGGCGAGAATGTATTAACCAATCGACACTCATATCTTCGAAACACCATCCTACTGTTATTTATCATTTTCATGTGACATGTCCATATTATCCAAAATGTAATATGTACTACTAAGTTGAAAGCTCTAGCTTCTAACAAACAAAGTTCAAAGGTGACAGCTGTTGCCAAGATATATGTCAAATAAGTTGCCTTGGAAGTTTGTGGACTCTGTGTCTGTGAGTCGTGACTCTGAACTTTTCTGAAGTTTGAAGTTTAGTCTTTACTTACCAGTATGAACAGGTCTACTATTTATGAACTATTGAAAACTAACTTCTTAGCGTCGAATATCAATAATGTGTCAACTTTGCTCTTTATAGTGGACTTATTGGAAACATCCGGAACATTTGATTATTCGACGAATTTATCGATCCCATTCATCATGGAAGATTGTGAGTTTCCTAACTTGAACAACTTCACATTGGCAAATTACAATGATGATGTGGATGGTTCGACTATTATGGATTTTACAGCACCTTTATTAGAGTCGATGTTAATAACTGATGAATTCTTTGAGTTTTTGGAAATTGATGGTCTCAATAAATTCCCTTTGTTATCAGAGTTGAGACTTGAGACAAGAATTAATAATTTGAAGATTTCAAATTGTTCAAGATTGGAATCCTTATCTTTTGCAAATGCATCCCTTGATAGTTTTGAAATCTCGGGAAGTTTAGAATCATTGGAAAGAGTCAGATACGTCAATACTAGCCAGCATTTTGAATCCAGGCCATTTGACGATCCTATCGTTAAGAGATTACAACGTCACGGTGGAACAGCTTCAAATATCACCGTTATCGATGGGTTTGAAGAAGATTTATAATATTAATATGATAGATTAGCTAAAAATAAGATGTGATATCTATACATGCATATGATAATTCCTATAAAAAATGCTAGTAATATATATCTAAATATCAGTTGATTTAGTGAGTACCATGTCAAAGTAATATGACCATATAAACAGATCTGTAGGATAATTAGAGTTGCCAAAGGATGGCTAGAGGTAAGTCAAACCACAAATCAAACACATAGATTCAGATAAATGTAGAAGAATCGGCCGTTGAAAACATCACAGCGGATCCAGAGCATGTTACTATCCTTCTCTCTTCCAAAATTAAAATAGATGACTAACCTTAATAAGATAAGAAAAGACTAAAGACTTTGTCTTTCTGCTAACCTCAACAATCAAAAGAGGATTTTGAGAGGATATACGAAACTTCACAAGACTTGTATCTTAGTTAAGGCCATTGTTGACTCTTTCATTTCGATTTATAAACTTTCAAAGCTTCCGCCAATTTCATAGCTGGGATCTTAGAAACAGAAGTCTTAGTTAATGAGATTGATCTGTGTGGTTCAGGATCTTGTGATTCTGCAGATAAGTGATATGATTCTGCCAAATAATGCAAAAATCTTCTTTTTTCTCTGACCATTGGATTGAAATTATATCTTCTTTGAGAAGAATTCATGAAAGTAGTGAATGTTTCTTCAATACTTGTGCACCATTTTGGTTGTCTGATGTATACTTTGAGAATGTTTTCAATATCGTATGGTATTTCTTGAGTTGATGATGATGTTGTGGTTGTTGTCACATTAGAGCTTGTTGAGTCTAATCCGAATGCCTGTTTTAACATTTCTTCACGTTGTTTCAAAACACATGAAGTTTCACAATCAAGAACATTTCCTTCACAACTTTCAGTTGATGAACTTGCACCACATGCTAATTTCTTTTCAATTCTTCCACATTTACATTTAATAATCACTGCAACGTTACACTGCTTGGTATCATCACAACGAGCAGGGAAATGACATTTTGAATGATCATAATGTGAACAATGTGTTCTTTTCTTCCCACAAACAGCGGTACATTTGACAGTTTCACAAGGATCAGAATGACAATATCTCGTACATTTGTGCAAACATGGTAATTGTTTCCCACATTGTTCAAGACAGAAAACATATGTTTGGAAACACATGGCTTTAACTTTGTTCTTCCCACAATTACATAACTTCTCAACTGTTTTAGTACATTTTGGACATGAAATATCATCTGGGTGACAATTATGTGGCATTGGTTCATGTCCACAAGATGTTGGCCTTATGCATTGGGAATGACATTCAGGTAATACGGTACCACATCTGACTGGTGCGGGTATGATTGTTTTCCCACAATTACAAACAAGATCGTCATTTGTAGATTCAAGACATGGTGGACAAGGACCAGAATGACACGTCTGTTGACAACGATGGTTTGGATTACCACAACGTAATGGGGCCAAACAAGTTCTTAAGCAAATATGTGATGCTTCGAATTGGAAAGTAGCATTGATGGGACTGTTAGAAACTGATCTTTCATCAGGTATGGTTGTACTTTTAAGTAATTTCTTACGTTCTCTTTCTCTTTGTTGAGCAGCTTTATAATCGACACAACATATCTCTTCACAACGATGACGACGACATGATAGAAGTGCAAAACATTTGTCGGAACAGGTAGGTTTTGCCTTTGATTGGTTGAATTTGCAAGGGACTGAAAATTCATGCATTTGACATTGACATTTAGTCTGTATGATTTCATAACATGGACCACAATCACCAGAATGACATTTTGATTGACACTTATGACCACATGGTAATTTTTTCGAGCAAACTTCTTCACATGTCGGTATAGGATCAACACATGAAGTTCTCTTAACATTTAGAGAAGACAATGAAGTCTTCCCACAATGACAATTTTTAATCCTCGATGGCGATAATGGACATCGTTTAATTTTAAGTGAAGGTTTTTGACAAGATATCAATTCATCATGTATACCACAATCGTACATGACTTCTTGCCTTTTGGAACATTTAAACAACCCAATCCATTCAGAATCACTTGATTTACACTGTATTGGTTTAGTTGCAAAACATTTCAATTTATCCTTTGTCTCACCACAATAACAAACAGCATCAACAAACACCTGACATTTCCCACAGAGTCCATCATGGCATACTTTCTCACATTTATGGATCTCACATGGCATCAATTGTTCACATTTATCCTCACAATGCCATCCTTTCTTATATGGAGTCATTGCACATGGCCATTGATTTTCATGTTTCCCACAGAGACATTTCATAACGGGACCTAACGATCCACATGCGGAATGCGGACCTGGATGACATGGCATCGTACAACGATGAACACATCCTTTTAGTTTGGCACCACAACTCTGTCCACAACTTCCTGGATTTAACTTATCAGTAGCAGGTTCTAACACTTTCCCACACCAACATTTGTATTGGAACTTGGTTTTTTTATGAGTGGAGTTACATGATGGACAGTTCCAGTTCCCATTTGAGTCAGTGGAGGACCCCTTGAGTGACCAATGGGAGATACAGTCAAGATGGTACACACGATGACATGGTGAACAGGACCATGATTTGTCTTCTGGTGAGATCTCACACGTGCAGACAAGACAGGTGTAAGTTCCTTGTTGGATCTCGTCGATTATAGTCTCGGTGATCTCATGCGGGTCCGGTCGGTGTGTGTCTGCCTCCATTTTATGAAGATCTTGAAGAGATTTGATTTAAATCTTAGTGAAAAGTTTTGAAGATGCCCTCCGGAGTTTCGGAGATAACGAATCTGCTTAGTCAACAAAAAAACAGACAAGGGACAAAAAGTTGATAAACAAGGACAAATTTAGTGAGTTATTCAGGAGTTTTTGTACTTGAAGTATTCTTTTGACCACTTTGAGTGAAAGAGTAACTAGTTTTGCAAGATATGAGACATACAATAATCAGAAGGGCAACCGATCCCTGGGCAAGACGTGAGGCGTGGAGATACGAAGGTGTTTTTGCAAAGAAGGCCATTTTGAGGAACCTATGGCCCGGTTTCACTTGGGGAGTTGGTGCCTTTGTCGTGTACGTGATTGGTGAGAAATTACTGGTTGGCGATAGTCATGGCCATAGTGAAGAACATGAGCATTAGAATTGGTTTGATCAATGTTGGTTCTTTGCTTGTAAAACCCCACACATTTATTTATTTTGGATCGAGGTCCTATTTATTTATTTATTTTATCTATTTATTCACATACATAAACGGTCAATCAAAGACGGTTCACTGCAGCTTAGAAGTATCACAAATACCAGATATCTATAAGTTTTACTCTGACTGTAGAAGATTTAATTGTGAATCGTAATAGCAGTCACAGAATGACAAATCTGAAAAACGCCCGAGATATCAGAACCGCTAAAACTTTTCACTTGTGTAAATAATCTGTTTATTTGACACTTATCCTTTGATTTCTGTAATTGATAATCGATATGGCTGATTTTCTATTAGGTGAATTCAGTTCTTTTGAAGAGTTAACACCTTCAAGAGCTATTGAACATCTAGGACAATCAGATTTGACTTTTGATAACCGTCTCGAAAGTCCAATAAAAATTTTTGAAGATGGTGGTGCAACCGGATGTGGAGGTAAAGTCTGGATTGCTGGGGAGCTCATGTCAAAGTATGTTCTTGATAAAGGACTGTACAATAAGAAGAAATGTTTGGAGTTAGGAAGTGGGACAGGACTTGTTGGATTAGCATTAGGTCTTTCCCAAAAGAGAGATATTGATTTGAAAGTGTATATTACTGATATCGAGAAATTGGTTCCATTAATGGAGGAAAATATCCATTTGAATGAATTAGAAGGAACAGTTATTGCAGAGACTTTAAGCTGGGGAGATGAACTGCCCAGTTTTTCTGAAGGTGTTGATGTTATTTTAGCTGCTGATTGTGTATATCTAGAAAGTGCATTTCCTTTATTAGAGAAAACATTAATAGATTTGACAAATGGTGAAGAAGAGGTGCTTGTATTGATGACTTACAAGAAAAGAAGAAAAGCTGATACCAAATTCTTTAGAAAGATAAGAAAAAATTTCGATGTTTTACAAATTTCGGAATTTGATGATTATGAAGCTTACAAGAAGCAAAGCGTTAACTTATTTCAACTAGTAAGAAGAAAAAAGTAGCCTAATGATGGTAAAAAATTAGAAAACAACTAAGACGGAGTGAATATATACAGGTGCGTTTAATTAACTATACTAAATTGATTTTTTCTCTTTCTTCATCTCTCTCTCTCTTTCATGATCCCGTTATTCTATTTTTATCAGATGCTATTCAATTCCGCCTCATCAAGGATCAAATCTTCAGCAGTAGGTTGTTGACTTCCTTGTGGTCCAGCATGTCTAGACTCAGCGATTTCAGTAGCCTCAACTGCTCTAACTTTCCAATCATCAATGAAACTTTGTTCTTTTTCAACACCATGTTCCAATGCTCTTGGACCATAAACAGCACCGAACATACGGTTTTCTTCTTCTGAAACTTGTTGTTGAATATCTTCTTCGATTCTAACTCTATAAAATTCAAGTCTAGCTTGATCATATGCAGATTCTAAAGTATGTTTCCCATCTTCATTGTTCAACAAATATATCGTTCTTTGCACAACACTTTCCCCATCCAATGGTTTATTAACTTGTCTGATCGAGCTCCAGTCCGCTTGACCGGAATCATCACCACTGTTTTCCAACAGTATCTTAGGACGTGACAATTCCCATGGATGCTGTTCAAAGAAAAGTGATCTCAATTCATCCTCGACAAATGTCAATTTCTGCGGTTTGTATGCATTACGACCATGTGTACGATTGGATCTGGTCTTGTAAATGGGAGCATTTGGATCCACAAACTCAGTAGGTTTCTTCAACTCGAAACTCTGCTTTAGTTTTAAATCTTTAGGTTCTCTAAGGAATGACTTGTTTGGTGGATGTTGGCCCACAACGTGGAGCCATGCTGGTTGTTTCTTAAGGACCCCTGATCTGAGGTAGTTGGATGTACGTTCCAAGACGTTCACAGCTCCTACTTGTGGTTTCATCTTAGTCTGTTGTAGCTCTACAACTTGTTGGTCGTTAAAAATGGAAAATTTTGATATGTGTTTTTGTTTCTTATGTCAGATCTTAGTCATGATCACGTGACTGATCACGTGACATAAATTTTCTCCAAACAACAGCAGCAACAACAACAGACATCTTAAACAGCCATCTAAACCATCATACACTCTCACACTCATCACAAACCATCACAAACCACTAACAATCACTCAAATACACACACTAAACAATAAAAACGCCTTACACTTCGTCTCTCTATTTCTTGTACTTAGCGATACTTTTCTCTCTTGCGCTTGTACTTAGCGGACAGTCACGTGATTTAAGATATGAGTCAACACTTCCCACTATGAGATCATTACTAGTATTACTACTACTACTATTAGTATTAGACTACTGTTACTCTACTATTGCTATTACTATTACTATCATCAGTATATCAATATATCACTATATCACTACCAATATCAATATCATATACTTTATATCTCCACTATCTCATATCACAATAAAGATCCCAAGGCACCACAAACGGCACATTTGACACATTGTGAAAACTTTTCTATATAAACCGAATGTTCCCTTATTCTTACGAAGACGCATTCAGCTCTCAAGATTTACGATACTCTTCGCCATTCATGGACGAGTCACTCCAAACTTCACTGGTTCACAAATACCTTATCAATCATTCAATTCAACTCCTTTTAAACAAATATTATCAAAATTTATCAATAAAGGATGTTCAGGAGATAAATTCAGATTATAAAACATATCTCAAGGGAATCAATAACTTCATATACACATTATTCATAAGGACGAAATCCCAATTATCAGATTTTCAAAAACTCATCATCATAACTAATAAATTCTTTAAACTTAATGAGATTAAAAAACTGAGGCTAAATTTAAACCTCAAACAGATCATACTGGCATTATCCATAAAGTTAGGCCATAGAGATGAACTATTGACGAATATTAATTGGACTGCTATTTCAGGATATAATCAATCACAATTGGACCTACTGGTATCACATATGGATAAAGTGTTTGAACAATACAGTGATATAGTCTACGATGAAACTGTGGACAATGAACAAACGGATGATTATGGGAAGGTTTATGATGTTATGAATGTTAACAATACTGATTTGGATAGATTGAATTCAATTATGAAGAATTTGGTTTATACTAATTTTGAAGTTGTTAGATAAGGGTATGAAAACAATAAAGGATGAACAATAAGGGTAAACAATGGGAGGATCCCCATTGATGGGAAATTTTATACAATATGTGTGCTATAGTTTGTATTTTGAAATGCTATTTACAATTAAAGATAATTTGGTAGAACAAAACGTATAAAAGAGATTTTTAAATTCTTTATATTTTCTAAAAAGTGTGCTTTCAAAGCACTTTTGAATTATAACAAAACACAGTATAGCTAGACGTTGCAAACAAACTTCAAACCCCAACCATATTAAAACACACAACACAACATTAATGACAACGACAACAAAACAGGCAACAACAATGAGAACAACAATAACAAAGAGACCACTTTTTTAAAAAAAATCATTAAAAATATCATCAATAGTTATAAACATCTTTGATCAACGTTGACCTTCTGGGATTATCCCATCTAAAGCACCACCTGCACTTAATAATTTCTCTCTGTTTCTCTTACAAGTCAACGTATCACTATGTCTCTTTAATGCATCTTTTCTAGCGAAACCTTTCCCACATAATTGACAAACATGAGGCAATATTGGTAAATGAGCTCTTTGATGCCTTCTTAAATCACTTGATCTTCTAAAAGATAATGAACAATCTTTACAAATGAATGGTTTTTCGGAACTGATTGTATTATTTCCCAAAATTTGTGATGTTGATGATGATGATTGAGTTCTCGTTAGATTCAAATTCGATGCCGATGGTGGAGTATGTGTTCCTGGAGGTGTTGATGTTATTGAATTAGGTGTAGTTATTGAATTCTGTCTTTGATTAGAAAGCATAACATTGTTTCCTAATGGATTTCCCCACCCATTAGAACCATCATGAAGGTTTGTGTTTGTATTAGTTGATGATGCACTTGTTGTTGACGATATTGATGCATTAGTTAGATTATCAAAATAACTTAGATTAAAAGTTGGGAAATGAGTCTGTGTTGTTCTTGCTGGATTAACCAGACTTGATTGATTGAATAAATCGTCATGAGCATTATTAAACCCATTCAGCAGATGATCAGATGATACGCTATGATGGTGTTGTTGTAAATGCTGATGGATCCCTGAATTAGAACCGGGTCCATCACTGTGAGGTGTCTGTGCTTGCTGTGAGTTCCTTGGGCTTCCACGACTCTGCTCATTAGAAGCGTACTGGATTCTCTTGAGCAGTTCGAGTATGGTTGGGTCTATCTGGCTGTTCATTGATGTAGCTACAATTGCTTCAGCAGCAGCTCTCAAGAACTTTCTGTCCTCGTCCTCTGAGGCCAGGCCTCCCTGGACGTTGTCGGACATTGGTGTTAAGATATGGGAGATAATTGTGATTGATATTTGGGAAGTTGATTGTAGATTGAACGATGATTCCCCTGTGTTTTGTTTATGGTATAACGGACGGTTCAAACAGCAAATACCCAACTTAAATAACGTAATGTCGATGACCCGTCAAAAATTCCTAATCCAGTATAAATCCACACTTTTGTTGATGTTTGTTTGAGCCAAAACTGATCAAAACAAAAACAAAAGTCAAGAACAAGTGCACAACTAAACGACTCTTTCAACCAACTGCAGCTGATAAACACACTGATTAAATCTATAAACACTCAACAATAAACAACTAACTAACAAAGGTAGGTACAAATTATACTCATCTTCAATACGCTTTTCTTTTGGTAATTGGCACATAAAATTGATACAAGTCACGTGCAGTTGGCTAATCACTTACGAGGGTGTTCAATTCCGGGTGTTTGCCCAGTGCCACGTAACCAAGAAAATAGTTTTTCCGAGAGTTTCGCGAATTATAATCGTCTCTTTTTTTATCGATTCAATCTAAGAGATAATTGCTTTAAACAATTTCATTATTTGCAATTGTCTTATATCGATCATGTCATTCGAGGAGTTTCTTTCAGAGTCATACGCACAGGTGATACAGGAAGCCACGCTGGGGAACATAGCGGAGATCCCAGGGATAATCACCACTGGGATATTAAACAAGTTCAAGTCTGATAAACAGTTCAATGAGTATAGATTAAGTATCACTACTACGTTAGTGTCTCAAGATATAGAAGGTGATGTCAAGTCAGTGAGTGCTGGGCTCATTAATGAAAAGACGGATGGGATACTGACGATTCGTGAGACGTTTAATGATGAATATGATGTGGTTATCGTGCTGGTATACATTAAAAATTGAACAATAAAATAAAAAAACACATGTTTGAATTTATATTTGGGTATGATCTATATAGTTACCTGAAATGGAAAAATATTTATGGGAAATGAGAAGAGTATTGTAGGATGATTAGAATCTTCCCATGAATGTGGTTTGTAATTCTGATGATGGGATTTCCAACTGTAAAATATTACGTTGTCTAGTTTCTGCTTTTCCTGTTATTCTTCTGACTTGATTCTTACTAAACCCTTTGAATTTAACCAATGATTCAAAGAATGATAATGGGATATCATTATGTTGTTCAACAATATGTGCCCATATGTTGACTAATAAGTCTTCATCTTCTATAGTATCACCTGGAACTGATAGGAAATCAATAACTTCTTCAATTATTTGGAATTTTTGTTTTAATGTTTCTTCATCTGTTAAGAATTTTTGAAATAATTCAAACAAGTCTTGGAAATCATCTCTTATTAATTCAAATATTTTTTCTTGATTCTTTTCTTTGAATATATTTGTATCTTTTTTAAGATTTTGTAAATATCTAAGAATACATTCATCAATTGTTTCTTCTGCAAATATTTCAAATAAATATTGATTCATATTTTCTTGATACTCTGCCAAATATTCATAAATAGTACCATATACCGGTTTCATAACATTATCAGATCCATTCTTCAACCATTGTTTATTGAAAATTTTATCAAATTCAAATTTCAAATCATCAAACATTAAAACAATCATTGCATCACAACATTGTTTACCTAAATCTGCAAATCCATCAATACCTTTCTCCAAACTTTCATTAATACTGGTTTGATATTTTTTTGAAACCATTGCACAATATTTATTGGAAATTACTTCTGTGAAATCTGCACCTCTCATTTGATCATTACCCAATGCAATCAAATATTCAATTAAACCAGGTGGAACAGGTTCATGATTTATAAAATTACCATTCTCATCAACATCTTCATCTTTTGAGTTTTTCTTGGAACGTTCTCTTTGATTTTGTTGAATTAATTTAGAAACTTCAGATTGAATTAATTGACTCCATGATTTTTGTCTATCAATTAATAAATCAACAAATTTATTAATAACACCATCTAAGATCTTACCTTGTTTCGTACCTAATGAAACTTCACACTGTTGAGTGAACATTTGAAAAACAATCTTGGATCCTTCTAAACCATATAAATTTTCAGAATCAATTGCAGGTGCGGTAATTCTTTTTTTAAAAGTTTCATGTTCTGTCTTTATCAAATTTTGCATCCATCCTTTGTTTGTATTTATAACCATATTCAGATAATCATCCAATAATTTCGCTTTTTCTTTTTCTCCAATGACTGTCTTTACTGATTTAAGTCCAAATTCTTCATTCATTATATCTTTAAAATTAGAATCAAAATCAATGATCTCTAATATGAAATATGTTTCAGGTTCAAGTTCAATCAATCTATTGATGATTATGTTTAAATTTTTATAATAAATTTCAGAATAAATCTTTAATAAATCCCATCTTGGATTCTTTGGTGCTAAATTAACTAATTCTAATTGAACACATTTCAAATCTTGAAAAACCCATTGAAGATTATCTAAAATTTCAAACAATTTAACAGAATCACCAGAAGCATTAAACGTATCCCAACAATTCTCAAATATTTCATTGATTGCCTTCTCGGATTCATGTAAAAAAAATTCTTTATAACCTCTCTGTTCTAATCTTTTATTGATTAAATTTCCATTTATGATTTGTTCAAATAATATCTTATCATTTCCTGAATTGTCTGAATTTTTTTCATCTGTAGTTTCAAATAATGTCTTTCTTGCTGTTTGAACTTTCAAATCTTCTAATTCTTCATAATCAATAATCTTAATTAGTCTAACGATCAAACTGTTATTTCCAATTTTACAACTTTCAATCAACCCATTTATGATATTACTTAGCATGATATTGAACTTAGCAACAACAGGATCAACTCTTTTCAATAGTTTCTTAGTTATAAATTTAGAATCATCATTAGAGAATTTACTCAATTCATTAACTAAATCCTTGAAATTTAAAACTTCAGTCAATTTATAATGTATCAGCAATAAATTATCAACTTTTGAATCAATATCTATACTTTCATAGTCTTCCTCTTCAATCAATTCTTCAATCTCTTGTAATTCCGGTTCAAAATTTGAAATTCTATTGACAATAAATGTAACAATCTCAAAAATTTCATGAATCTTTGTTAATTTATTAATTGATTCATATTTTTCAATAGATTTGAATGATATCTCAGCGAAAACGTTAACTTCTTTAATAAATTTCCTCAATTTCTTCAAATCTGCAGAGCTCAGTTGTAAATTATGGAAATTACTCAGTAGTTTCTCTAATTCAGCTTTCGATTTAGAAGATAGTTCAATCTCAATTATTGACTTCTCTTTCAAAATCTGCTCTTTCAAATGCGCTATCTTGTCCAAATCATCGTCTGTCTTGAGCAGTTGTGCCACATTGTGTAGGGCAGTGGGAAGCGCCGTCATTGAGCTCTGTGATTGGCCAGCAAACGGATGTGTCAGCAACGGATCAGATCTTTGAAGAGTTGAAATAAGTTGTTTGTTTTTGTTTTTGTTTATGAGTTCCGGGATCGAGTTCCGACTCTGGTCTACTATTGCAGAAATACACTACATAACTCGAGATTTTGATGAGTCTAAGCTGGTGGAATTTTACAGTGAGCAGATTATTAGTGATGATGATTATTACTTGCCTTAAAAGATGAGTTTACAGGCAAAAGTCTCTCGTTTATTGGCCATCATTGAAATATTATGTGGCCCGTACCGATGAGATTGGAAAATATATCAAGTACTAACAGATAGAAATAGGTAGAAATACTAGAAATAGTAGAGTTGTTGATAAAGATGAGCCTCTTCAAGAAGCGCAAGAGCCACCGGCAGAAGGACAACGACATCTGGGAGCAGAACCGGCTGCAGAGTGCCGGCACGATCCAAAAAGGCGATGTTGACCATGATTTTGACGATGATGAAGGTCCCAGTGTTCAAATAACTACAAACCATCTGACACCTCCGTTTCTCGATGAGTCCAGTGTATTCACCAGGCAGAAAGGTCCCGTGTCTGTGATTAAGGATCCACAAGGTGATTTGGCCCAGTTTGCTAAGAAGGGAAGTTTTTTGGTGCAGAAGACAAGACAAGAGAGGGAAAGAAAGCTCAAGGTTAAGAAATCTACAGAGTTGGCTGGGTCTGCGATTGGTGAGGTGTTAGGGATCAAAGATACTGGAGATGACGATGAAGAAGTCGTTGTTCAGCCCAAATACGAATATGAAAATTCCAAAACTGTTCATGAGAGAGAGTCTTTGAAGTTGAGTATATTAGAACAGAGGAAATCATTACCAGCTTTTCATGCCAAAGATGAAGTGTTGAAGATCATTAGAGATAATCAAGTGGTTATCATAATTGGTGAGACCGGTTCTGGTAAGACTACGCAATTGACTCAGTTCTTGAACGATGATGGATATGGGAAATTGGGACTGATTGGATGTACACAACCAAGACGTGTTGCAGCAACATCGGTTGCTAAGAGAGTTTCAGAAGAAATGGGTGTCAGACTTGGAGATGAAGTTGGTTATTCCATCAGATTTGAAGATATGACTAGCTCCAAAACGATTATCAAATATATGACAGATGGTGTTTTGTTGAGAGAGACATTGAACGATTCAAATCTCGATAAATATTCATGTATAATCATGGATGAAGCACATGAAAGAACTTTGAACACTGATATTTTGTTAGGACTGTTCAAGAATTTGCTGATAAGGAGAAGGAACTTGAAATTGATTATAACTTCAGCTACAATGAATGCTGATAAGTTTTCCAGTTTTTTCGGTAATGCACCTCAATACACCATTCCTGGTCGTACTTTCCCTGTTGATATCATGTATTCCAAATTCCCAGTTGATGATTATGTGGAACATGCAGTGAAACAGGCATTGACTATTCATTTACAAAATTCAGAAGGTGATATATTGATTTTCATGACTGGTCAAGAAGATATCGAAGTAACTTGTGAATCCATTAAAGATAAATTGTCCAAATTAGATGATCCTCCACCATTAGACGTACTGCCCATGTACTCCACATTACCACCAGAACAGCAAGCAAAGATATTTCAACCTGCAAAGAAAGGACACAGAAAATGTATTGTTTCAACAAATATTGCAGAAACGTCATTGACTGTTGATGGTATTAAATTCGTCATTGATACAGGATATTCCAAACTAAAAGTCTACAATCCAAGAATTGGACTCGAAAGTCTAGCTGTCACTCCAATATCTGTGGCTAATGCAAACCAACGTGCAGGTAGAGCTGGTCGTACAAGTGCAGGTAGTTGTTATCGATTATACACGGAGCGTGCTACCAAAGAAGAAATGTATCAGCAGACAATTCCTGAAATTCAAAGAACTAATCTTTCCAATACGCTTTTATTGTTGAAATCGTTAGGTGTTGATGATTTAATCAAATTCCCATTCTTGGATTCCCCTCCAAAGGACACTATTGTTAATTCATTATATGAATTATGGGCATTAGGTGCTTTAGATAACTTTGGTAAACTTACTAGACTGGGATTACAAATGACAAAATTCCCATTACAGCCAAGTTTGTCAAAACTATTGTTAATATCGGCAGAAAATGAATGCTCTCAGGAGATGTGTACTATTGTTTCGATGTTATCTGTTCCCAACATCTTCTATCGTCCAAGAGAGAGACAAGAAGAGTCAGATATCGCAAGATCAAGATTTCAAATCCCTGAATCTGATCATTTAACACTGTTGAATGTTTTCTCTCAATGGGAATCAAATAATAGAAATAATGGATGGTGTGTTAAGAATTTCTTACATGCAAGATCCTTGAAAAAGGCAAAAGAAATCAAAGAACAAATTGAACTGATTATGAAATCTAACAGATTTCCTGTGTCATCATCAGGTTATGATTGGGATATCTTAAGAAAATGCATATGTTCAAGTTTTTTCCACCAGGCTGCTAAAAAATCAAGTAAAATGGGACAATTTATAAGTTTACGAACAGGTATTGAATTACAACTACATCCAACTTCGGCACTATATGATTCAAGTGATTTGCCTGAATATGTGGTGTATCATGAATTATTGTTGACTACTAAAGAGTACATATCAACAGTTACTGCAGTGGATGCAGAATGGTTGCTTGAATACGGTGGTGTCTTTTATACGTTGAGAACAAAGGAGAAAGAAGGAGTTAAGAAAAGATTCATAGAGAGGAAATTAGAGGCGGATAAGGCGAAATATGAAGAAGATAAGTTGAAAGCCAAGACTGATACGGTTAAAAAGTCTAAAAGTGTCGTGAATATTGGTGTTAATAACAAGAGAAAAAGAAGAGGTTTTTGAACTCTTGAACTTTTCTTTATTTTATAGATGATTGCATAGACTAATTTAAATGTATAATTTTAGTCGTATAATCTATGTACAATTCATCGTATGCATGCACTCATGAGACTCCAGGATCAGGGTCTGTCCAGTTTCCAGCTGGCCATGTGAGTTTACCTGCCCTGGTATAATCCCCACGTTCTGTTGATCCTTCTTCTGTTGAGCTTTTTGCCAGTCTTAAATATAATGGTATTTCTTCATTTGAACCCAGTCCTAAATGAACCATCTCTTTCAACTGTTTGCTTGATTGGATCAAGTCTTGAATATTGAGACTGTTAAGGTTACCTACGTAACTCTCAACATCATTGATGATCAGAGAATAACCATCAAGTTCTCCCTCCTTTTGATTAGGCGACCATGAAACGTTACCTCCGTAGAATGTGAAGTTCGATGGTGGATCATTCAAATTCCCTGCTTCACCTCTCATTAAACTCACATTTGACTCAGCTATCGATGCGAAATCCCATCTTGCGACACCAGATATCAACAATCCTAATAATACACCTTGTAATATCAAAGCAGGTATGCCTTTAGTTGACGTTCCTGGGATGAACAGCAATCCTAATATGTAATGATGGATTCGAAGTCCAAGTCCTGGTAGAAGCGCTAGGATTATCACACCTAATATGACTATTCCGTATAGTTTTATGTATGTGATCAGTCTTCCCGCTTTCCAAACATGGTAGCCTTGAACAATTATGCATAAAATCAATGTTATTAGTATGAAAACAACCGTTAAGAAACTTCCTGGCATCTCACGGATATCATTTGGTGTTAGTCTATCCACTGGAAGTCTATCAAACGTGACATTATTGGCTATACCTATCCAGAACATGGGATACCATAACAATGTTTTCCCAATTGAAGATGACGGCTCAGATAGCGTTCTTTTCACACTTGTAGTCCATATCACGTATAAGACAAATGCCAGTGGAAGAAGTCTTTCAAATCCAATTGAGAACAATTGTGCAACACTCTCTGGATTTTTAGCTTCTGTGATGATTGGAGGATCTAATGTCAGGATAATAGTCCAATATCCAACGATACTAAGTGTCCAGAATGCCACTTCTCCAGATGCCATGAACATCACGGGAATCCCTAGTATCACATTGATAAATAAAACTAAGAATCTGGGATCATAGCATCCTTGGATAGATGTAGAATGTGTAAACTTTTGGAATATGAATGAAGATGGGAAGAATGAATCAAAATCAATAGAGAAACCAGTTCCATGAGCGCCATTCTTAGCATCAAACGATATTTTAGCACCTTCAAACTTCATTCTTATACATCCACCAACCAAAGGTGAAACTGCACCTGCATGTACTGCAGATGAGCATGGGAACGAGTCACCTCTGTATGGATAAGAGACATCATAGTCGTTTCGTTGTTTCTTGGGTATTTCACCACCACCAATTGTGTACTGTCTATATTTAACCATCGAATCACCAACTGGAGTTGAAGAGTACGTCCATCCTCTATCACATAGTGCTGGGCACTTGATGACAACTTCTTTCTCATCAGGAAGACATTTCTCTCCATCTAATCCACAATGTTGGTTCTTTCCTGACCAGAAATGACCATCACCAGTACAAGACAGTGTAATGACTTCAAGTTCAGTACCATCCTCAGATGTTACTATGGGACCTTCTTTGAACACGGGACTCAATATGCTGCTGATTATTGTGAACCACGCAACTAAGTATGCAATGTAAATAAATGTGAGCTTCCAGTGTGTGTACCTTCTCTTGAAAAGAACAGGAAACCGTTCAAATGACCCAAGGACACCATTTGTGAAATCCGGTTCTCTATCATGAAGCTCTCGAGGTCCTGAAAGGAAATTCATCACTCTGTTCAACAATTCATAATCGGACGTAAACACCTGTCTCTCTTCCATCTCGATATGCTGTCTCTTCTTGAATCCTTTCGAATAGTCCAGTTGCTCGAGTTCTATGTACTCTGTCCCACTGGGCGAGTCGCCATTGGAGTTCTTCCGGGATGAGAATCGTCCCAAAACACCAGAAGTTCTCATTGTTCAACAGATATAATTTCTCATCTCTTTACTTGTTGATCTGTTTTTTTTCTACATCTGGGGATCGAGATGAGGTTTTGTATATTGAAGAAATACGGTTAAGAGACGCCCAATTCCGGTGGTGTCCACTGTTTATCGGAAACTCTTAATGCTGCTGCCAAAGTGTAATCACCTCTCTCGTTTTGTCCTGGTTTTAAAGCAGCTTTTCCGACTCGCAGATACAGATTCTTCCCGGACATAAATCCATCATCTAATAACTCATCTAAATTCACACTGTTGTTCTCTCCAAGGTATTTTTCAACATCGTTCACTATAAGGGAGAACCCATTGAGGATTTCATGGTTTTGATGCTCGATTTCCTGGTAATTATCCCATGATACAATACCATTCTCGTATTTGAACCCAGTTGGAGGTTCAGTGAATACACCGCCTGCTTCTCCTCTAAGAAGCTCGATGTTTGTCTCTGTGATAGGTGCAAAGTCCCATTTGGCAATTCCGGATATCAGCAGTCCCAATAGCACACCTTGGAGAATAAATGCGGAAGTTCCTCTGGTTCCTGTTCCTGGTACAAACCACATCCCCATGATATAATGATGAACACGGAAACTCATCCCTGGGATAAGTGATAAGACTATGACCAGCAGTATGGAAGAGCCATATATCATGAAATATCTCTTAAACTTCCCTGATTTGAAGATCTGATATGCTTGAATGACAATGCATGAAACAACAACGACTAAAAGTATCACAACGGTGAGTACACTGCCTGGCATCTGTGCAATATCATGAGGTGTCAGTCTGTCCACCGGAAGTCTGTCAAATGTGATGTTGTTGGCAACACCCATCCAAAATAGAGGATACCAAAGCAGAAGTTTAGACAAAGGAGAAGTTGGTTCTTGAAATGTCTTCTTAACAGCAACTTTCAACATCACATAAAGCACAAAAAGAAAAGGTAAGAATCTTCCTGCTGCTGTTGAGATCAATGACAACACAGATTCATGATCTTGAGGATCAATTAAACTTGGTGGGTCTAACGATAATGAAACCGTCCAAAATGCAACTGTAGTTACATGCCAAAAACTAACCATTGGTGATCCTAAATAAATGACAGGTGCACATAAGACAATGGAAGCTGGAAGAATCAAAAGTCTAATGTCATACTGTCCTTCAATTTTGTAATTTGAAGGAATTTCTCTAAAAATGTATGATTGTGGGAAATATGCGTTGAATTCAACAGATTCTCCAGTATTGTGAGCTCCCACAACAGATTTAAACTCAGATTGAGGTCCCATGAATTGAAGTCTCAAGTATCCACCCCATCTAGGTGACAGTATCCCCGCATGAACAGCAGATGCACATGCAAAAGAATCAGCTCTATATGGATATGTCAGATGATCTTTATCTTCAAAATCGTTCAACGTGCTTGCACCACCACCGATTGCAAATTGACGATATTTAACCATCTCTGTCCCCACAGATACTGCTGAGAATGTCCAGCCTCTGTCGCATAACGCAGGACATCTGATGTACACTTCCTCATTTGGAGTTTTGGCACAATCTTGTGCATCAAGACCACACTGTTCATTCTTGCCCTTCCAAATATATGAATTATCCGTCAAATCTTCACAGGATAACGAAACAACATCAACGGGGTTTCCTTCTCCATCACGTATCAGTACCCCAGTACTCAATGAGTGTCGTAATAAAACCGATAGTATAAGGAAAGATCCGATCAGATAAGTAACCAAGCAGAAAAACTTTTGAACCCTTGTTAGTCTATTTCGTATTGTGTATGGAAGATTCTCGAGTTTAGATAAGAGCGGAATGCTATTGAAGAACTGAGGTGGTTCATCCACTGGGAAATCAGGGCCTTTGAACAATATTCTAAAATAATCTATTGGTGATGATTGTTGCGGTCTGAATGGTAACTCGTCTTCTTCAATAATGAACTCGTCAAAAGTGTGATCGTCGGTGTTGGTGTCTTCATCTCGTGAACTGGCAAGTAATGAAGCAGCAGTATCCCTATAGGAATACTCTAGGTCTTCTTTCCGGCTCATCCTCTAATGATTGAACCATTTGAGCCTTGTATGGAAGTCGGAGACAAGAATTAGCCCGGAGTTATTATAAGTTCGGAGTTAACTTAATCACGACTTTTACACTTCCACCATATTCACCTCAAGTCACCAGCTCTAGGCTTCTGAGAGTCTGAGTTCTCTAGTATCGATCTAAAAGGTTCCAAATTAGTTGATCATCATTGTCTACAAAGAAATTAACTTATACAATAATGGATCAATTTATTCCATATGCGTGTCCTACGAGATGGATAAAATAAAATAATAGCTAATTCCATATTTTCAGTTCAAATCAACAAGACCTAAGCATAACCTGTAGCGAGTATCTTTCTAAGTTTCTGTTGATCTTCATAAACCAATTCATCAATATCCTCATTCTCATCAATTTTTTGAGCATTGCTGAAGTTCACAAAATATATTCTTGATTTTGAGTAAACCAAATTTCTAGAACTTAGATCATTATACTTGATTTTCAACTGTCTGATGATTATTTCCAATTCTAAACAAGCCCGTTCAACAACAGAATCAGATAATGGCAAACAATCTTCAAACTCAGCAACTTCTGAACTGATTCTTTCAGTAATGAAAAAAAATCCACAATCCTGAACGACACCATAGTCACCAAGGTCAATCTTAAGCGAGTCACCTCTCCACAATGGTCGTGGGACTGATACCATTGGTTGATTTTTTGCTCTTGCAACTTCATTGTGATTGTGTATCTTGTTGAGAATCTCCCACTCAGATTCATATTGCTTGTACACATCAGCCTCATGCGCTTCAAAATCATCATAATCTTCATAAATAGCATACAGATTATAAGCAATATATTCACTAGGAAAGTACTTCACTACTACATTCTCCACATTCCACTCATTGATGGTTTCTATAACCTTATAATAATCATCAATCAACTTAATGGAGTTTTGAGGATGTGATTCAAACCCTTCAATCAATCTACTCTTAGGTAAATACATGATCTGGGCAACCTCATAATCATATTTAAATCGAGGATTCTGCAACTCAATATCAAACTTCTTGGAAAGGGATAGAGCTCGGATACTTGTTAAGTGAATTGTTCGATGTGTTGAACTTTCAACAATTCCCACTTCGTTCTTGACAAAATCGATGATTCTATCCTCACCTGTTGAGAATAAAAGTTTAAGATCTCCTTTCATGAGCTGAGGGGATACCAAAGTGGTCATTGGAGATAAGGAAAGTCCACTTGAAAGCATTGAAGCAATATTACCTTGACTTTCTCCATCAACTTCATCTTTCATCTCAGCATCAGAGCATAAATGGGAAGTGTCACTTTGTTCAAAGGCGTAACCTGGACCAGTATCATGATATATACCAGCAAGAGAACCTCCAGTGCGAGTATAATGATCTCCCGGTTCAAGACTCTTCTTGAATTTTTTTTCTCAGCGCCATCATTTTATGCAGTTGTTGCTCCATTGTATTGATATTGGTGTTTTTGGAGATGATCTTCTTGGATATTGATAACATTTTCAATAGTGCCTGGTTTATAAGAGGTGTTCTCCCATCTGATATTCCTGTATCAATTTCCAAAGGATAGAAATAAGCGTTAACAGGTATTTTTTTCATATCTGAGCCTCCCATTTCCAACATTTCTAATGGATCAGACATTATATCATTCATATTGATCTCCAAATGGCACATATACATGCTTTTGTCAATAAGGAAGTATAAGATCGCATGGTCCATTGTCACCTCATCACTTTCTATAATGAATCTTATAGCCTGAGCCGCTAATTCTCTGAAATTCTGTTCATTATTTAGACACTCAGCGTTCAAGCTTTCTGCGGTAAATGTGTCATTAAAAACTTTTAATTTCATTTCAAGTGGAATCGGATAATATCTAATATCTAAAACCAGGTCGTTGTCCGCTCCAGGTAACGTGGTTTTTGTGATTGGCACCTGTGAAATAAGACTTGATGCTGACCCAAAGTGAGTTTTAGCAATAGCATCGCAACCTAGCATTTGATCAGACGTGAGCCGTGCATATCTCAACTTGATATCAGAGAGGCTGGTGCTAATTCGGTATATAACAGTATCGTTTTCATCATCTTCTTTGATCTCTCCTAACGCAATGAGCTGGGTTTTTGGACCAATCAATAATAATTTTTGAAGAGCAACTGATACTGAAAGAAACTGATCATTCAAAGTGGATTGTAAATGAAATTCATTGAACATTGAATAAGTTTCTGAGTCTGTTTTCAATTTTCCTATAATTCTGATGGAAAGCACATCAACTATAAGACTTTTTACGCTTTGGCATAATGAGTCAGAATATTCACCAGTAAGTGTTTCCATACGTCTCGTATATCCATTAAACAAGTGAGAAAACATCATGAAATCTTCTTCTAAGTCTTTTACACTTTCATTGACACCAAATATTGGAAACGGATTGTAAAAATAGCGATCATAAGTAAACGATACTGATGCATGACTTGTTCCAATTTCAGCAGAATCTTTCAAAGGTGGCAATTTATAGGAAGCAGCCATACCCAAAGTGATTGGAAACATAAACAATCGTGGGATCAAACGTCTATTCTCAGGTTCCACCGCATCATTGAGAAATTGCTTAAATGAAACGTCTTGTCCTGTATTATCGATGTATAGGGTCATAGCAACTTGAAGTTGTCCCAACAAGGTGCTGACTCTATTACTATATTTATCAACATTATTTTTGACACCATCCACCGGTTCTCTGATATTTGGTTCTGGTGGTCGTTGTGCCGGTTGTAGAGTATAAGCTTTGGTTAAAAGTTCTAGGTGTTTCAATTCGACAGAATCCTGGACGAGAGTTTTAAGACCAGTATTGAGGTTAATGTACGCCCAATCGGACTTGGAAATCGACATTGTGATTGGATGGAGTTCTTAGGAGAGTTGAGGAGAAAACTTTTGTTTTTCTATTGTCTCATTTCAACCATTGAATATGACAGAATCCGAGTAAGTATAAGAAGATGTAGTGTGAGTTAGTTCAAACTTCATAGTCTACGATTTATAGGGTCTTCAAATCTACCTCATACTTGTAACTTCTAACTATTGGACATTGGTTTTGAAGAAATTCCATATGCTGTAGCTGAAACAGAAATAAGTTGTGACTGAATACGCTCTCATAAACAAAAATCTTTCACGGCCAGTCAAGAAGTCACCACTTAATACTAGCAGTATTGAAATACCAGAGCCTGTTGAAGAGCACACCAAGTGAGTGTAACTGGTAATGTTAGATACGGAGAAGACACCTTCTATTTATCTGAACAGGATACAAGTGATATTCTGAGACTCCCTGAGTTTAAAATGGTATCACAGTTCAACAAATTCCCAGAATCAGTCACTATAACCAGAGAAAATAACTCTATCTACAATATTCAAAGAAGAAACGATACAATTATACCCATTTAATATTAATATACAATAAAGCCCAATAAAAAAGAATCAACAAATAGAGATATGACCTCTGTAAATATCATCTGTAAGAAGCAAAAAAGAAATTGAAGAAGTAAAACACCAAAAAAAAAGATTCAAAAAAATAAATCTTCTAACCTGAACACATTTCACAAGCTTCAGGGTTGTTAATGGCACAAGCAATCACTTTAGAACTGAAAATATCAGCTTCTTCCTCCTCAGTGCCTTCAACAGCATCTGTGGTTTCATTAAGTTCTTCTTCTTTTGGTTCTTCTGCTTTTGGTTCAGGAACTGGTAATGGTTTATCATTATCTTCCAATGACAAAGAAGCAACACTTGTTGATGCAGTAGCAATCTCATCTCTTGGAGAAGTTGAACTTTCTCTGGAAATATCAGACTCTTCTTCAATGTACTGAATAGCTCTTGATTGATAAACTGGTCTGATCAATTTAGACAAATCAGCAACGTTCTTAGATGCAGAAGCAGCAACTTCAGAATCAATAGTGAATTGAATAGCAGCAGAAGCAGCTTGGGTTCTTAAGTAGTACATACCAGTTTTCAAACCTTTCTTCCAACCGTAGAAATGCATACTGGTCAATTTACCCATAGTTGGGGCTTTGATATGAATGTTCAAAGATTGAGATTGATCAATGTAAGCGGCTCTATCAGCGGCCATGTCAATGATTGTCTTTTGAGAAATTTCCCAAACAGTCTTGTATAAATCTTTAAGATCTTTTGGTAAATTTGGTAAGTTTTGAATAGAACCATTGTCTGCAATGATATGTGATTTCATAGCATCATCCCAAACACCTAATTCAACTAAATCTCTTAATAAGTATGGATTAACAATTTGGAATTCACCAGCAAGAACTCTTCTTGAGTAAATGTTAGAAGTGTATGGTTCGAAACATTCATTGTAACCTAAAATTTGAGAAGTTGAAGCAGTTGGCATTGGTGCAACTAATAAAGAGTTTCTAATACCATCTTTGATGATGTTAGCTTTTAATGAATCCCATTCCCATAAATCAGTTGGTTTTTTATCCCATAGATCGAATTGTAAAAGACCTTGAGAAGCTGGAGAGCCTGGGAAAGTTTCATATGGACCTTCAGCACGAGCTAATTCTAAAGATGATTCTAAAGCAGCATGGTAAATGGTTTCAAAGATTTGAATGTTTAATTCTTTAGCTTTTTCAGACTCAAATGGTAATCTTAACATCATAAAAGTATCAGCCAAACCTTGAACACCAAGAGCAATTGGTCTGTTTCTCATGTTGGATGTTTTAGCTTCTGGAACTGGGTAGTAGTTACGGTCAATGATTCTGTTTAAATTCTTTGTAACAACTTTAGCAATTGAGTGTAATTTTTCAAAGTTATAACTTTGAGTCTTACCATCAGCAGAT
The DNA here is from genome assembly GCA_003706615.3 of Gotozyma montana. Taxonomy (NCBI): domain Eukaryota; kingdom Fungi; phylum Ascomycota; class Saccharomycetes; order Phaffomycetales; family Phaffomycetaceae; genus Gotozyma; species Gotozyma montana. The sequence goes on from PPLU03000003.1 coordinate 845,980, forward strand.
CTTTCAACAAAGGCAGGTAAAGCAATAGAAGCCAAGTTACAAACGGCAACTTCTTCTGGTGATGAATATTCAACAATTTCACAACACAAGTTAGAAGATTTGATAACACCCAAGTTCTTTTGATTGGTTTTTTCATTACAAGCATCTTTGTATAACATGAATGGAGTACCAGTTTCAGTTTGAGCTTCTAAGATAGCATACCATAATTTTTGAGCTTTAATGGTTTTTCTACCACGACCTTCTCTTTCGTATTTTTCATACAATGCTTTGAATTCATCACCATAAGTTTCAGCTAAGTTTGGAGCTTCATTTGGAGAGAACAAAGTCCATTCACCATTTTGTTCAACTCTTTCCATGAACAAATCAGGAATCCATAAAGCTGGGAATAAATCTCTTGCTCTAATTTCTTCTTTACCATGATTTTTTCTGATATCGATGAAATCAAAGATATCTGAATGCCATGGTTCCAAGTATAATGCAAAAGCACCTGGTCTTTTGTTACCACCTTGATCAACGTATCTTGCAGTGTTGTTGAAAACACGAACCATTGGAATGATACCGTTAGATGTACCATTAGTACCAGCAATATAAGAACCAGTTGATCTAATGTTATGGATGTGTAAACCAATACCACCAGCGGTCTTGGAAATCAAAGCACATTGTTTCAAAGTCTCATAGATACCTTCAATAGAGTCATCTTGCATGGCAACCAAGAAACATGAAGACATTTGAGGATGTGGAGTACCAGCGTTGAACAAAGTTGGAGAAGCATGAGTGAAATATCTTTCAGACATCAAGTTATAACTTTCAATGACAGATTTAATATCTCTACCATGGATACCAATGGCAACTCTCATAATCAAATGTTGTGGACGTTCAGCGACAGCACCGTTAACTCTCAACAAGTAAGATCTTTCCAAAGTCTTGAAACCAAAGTAGTTGTATTTGAAATCTCTGTCGTAAACGATAGCAGAATCTAATTCATCTTTGAATTCTTGAACAATATCATAAGTTTCCTGTGATAACATAGGAGCCGCTTTTTCGGTTTTTGGGTTAATGTAATAGAACAACTCTTCAACAACGGCACTGAACTGTTTGGTGGTTTGCTTGTGTAAGTTGGAGATTGCGATTCTAGCAGCAAGGGTGGCGTAATCTGGGTGGACAGTTGTCATGTAGGCACAGGTCTCAGCGGCCAGGTTGTCCAACTCGATGGTGGTGACACCTTCGTAAACACCGGAGATGATTCTCTGAGTGATCTTAACAGCATCAATGTAGTTTGGGTCTAAGCCATAACAGAGTCTTGAGATTCTTGCTGTGATCTTGTCGAACTTGACTGGCTCTTTGCGGCCATTTCTCTTGCAAACGTACATCTGAAGAGTATTTTCTTGTTGTTTGGGAGGGAAAAGGAGAAAGGGAAAAAAAACAGGACGCGTCGCTGTATTTATACTTTGTTGTTGTTTACGAAAAAATTTTATGTTGCGCGGTTCATAAAAGGTGTTTTTCGCGTCAGTTTCGCGTCAGTTTCGCGTTTTGCGGCCTGTGATTGGTCAACGTTTGTTTGTTTTTGTTTACTTTTGCGCGTTTGATTTGTAATTTGTAAATTTGTAAATTTGTAATTCGGAGTGGCGATTTGAGGCGTTGCGTGAATTCTCGTGTTTGTTTCGTGTTTCGTGTTTCGTGTTTTGTCTCAGTGATCATCACTATCAGTCACCCAGTAATACCCAATTCACATAAATCAGGTGTAATTTCACTCACTGGAATGATAAATCCAAGATAATAACTATCAAATGAACGCTGTGCTCTACTAACAACTATCCACTCTTGACACTACAAGTCTCTGCAACACACAACGGAACAGACTCTCCTCTCTTCCTCCCACTCATTCCAAAACGCCATCGCTCCAAACACTCAGTATAATTCGCGAATTCCAGTATCTACTATCAATTATCAATCCTCATCTCATCTCTAAGAGCAACACACACAATGGCCGTAGAAGAATACTATGCCTTGATAGACCTCGCAGAGGCGTACATTCGTGGGAAACTACCACATTTCACCACCCCTAAGGCCCTCATCATCTGTGGGTCTGGTCTTGGTGGGATCTCTGAGCTCGTTCATTCTTCAACATCGATAAGCTATACTGAAATTCCTGGTTTCAAATCTTCAACAGTTCCTGGTCACGAAGGGAAGTTATTGTTTGGCTACATTGGTGAAAACAAAGTCCCCGTCGTATGCATGGTTGGTAGATTACATTTCTATGAAGGCTACTCATTTGATGAGACGACATTTCCTATCAGGGTTGCCAAACAACTAGGCGTTGAAACAGTGATTGTCACCAATGCAGCTGGTGGTATCAACAGAAACTTCACACCTGGTGATCTAATGATAATTTATGACCATTTGAACTTCCCTGGATTCTCTGGGTTTCATCCACTAAGAGGTCCAAATTTAGAGAAATTCGGACCAAGGTTCCAACCATTATCAGATGCTTATGATTTAGATTTGAGAAAACTATTCTTTAAACAGGCAAAGAATTTGAAAATAACCAGAAAGATACACGAAGGTACTTATTTCTATGCTTCTGGTCCAACATTCGAGAGTAGAGCTGAATCCAAGGCAATCTTAACTTTGGGTGGTGATGCCGTTGGTATGAGTACTGTTCCTGAAGTTATCGTTGCAAGACATTCCGGATTGAAAGTTCTGGCATTAAGTCTAATCACTAACTCTTGTGTCATCGATCCTCCAGCATCATCTTTTGATGAGAACCCAACACCGTTGGATAAAGGTATTGCATCACATGGTGAAGTTTTAGAATATGCAAATGAAGCATCTAAAGATGTTCAAAAAATCATTGAAGCTACAGTTAATGAATTGTAAAATAACAATCAAATCAAACATCTAAGTTTTATCATTCTTGTAAGATTAATTGTACAAAGCTACTTTTCTTTTGAGTTTTTTTTTCCTCAAATTCATTCATCAATTTGACCAGCAGGTTCCCATTTCCCATCCAAACTTTCTCTCCATAATGTAACAATATTATCACCACCAGAAATAGCCAAAACGTTACCTGACAAAGACCAGCTTGCTCTCCAAACAACATCTGGGAATTTCTCTTCCTGAAGTAATTGTTTCTTCCATTCTCCACCAGCTTTCTCTTGAGACCAGATTATAACGGTACGATCTTGGGAAGCAGATGCAATGTATGATTTGACCAAAACTGAAGGAGACCAAGCAACATCTCTAACCCAATCAGTGTGACCTTCTAACGTATGTTCAAGTTCATATGTGTTTTGAGCAGGTGCATATTTCCAAACTTTGACTAAGTTATCAGAACCACCAGAAACAAATCTACGTTCTTGCTGTTTATCAGATGATGCCTCTAAAGTAGGTTTTGTAGCAAGTGGTGGAGCCCATGTGGCTGAATTGACACCAATAGCGTGTGCCCTGTCAATGACAATTGAAGAAGTTGTTCCATCTTCTTTGTATTCCACAATTGATATCTTACCATCTGAAGAAGTCACTAACAATTGAGCACCATATTCATGAGGAGCCCATGACACGCTGTTGACAGAGGCTTGATGTACTGTGTGTTCGGAAATAATTGACCATCTGCCTTGTTCTTCTCTCCAGATGAGCACTTTACCATCATATGAGGCACTGGCTAAGATAACCCCGAACTTAGGATGTGCCCAGCTCACTTGCCAAACAGGACCTTCGTGGCCTCTTAGTGTCTCAACTAATCTGTGCTCGGTGCCATCCACCTCAAAGATCTTGATCGTCTTGTCCGACGAGGCCGTGGCCAGTCTCTTGCCGTAGTAGTCGAGCACTGCGTCGTGGATCAGGTCGTCGTGTGCGTTGTCGATGGTGACCATTGTGCTATAACTGTCCCTTTTACACTATTCGAATCGGAAATTGAAATCGAAATCGAAAACAAAACTAATCCAGTGGTGTGTGGGTGTATAGAATATTTGATTATGTAATACTGATGAGTCAGTACTTAGTCATCAACCCGCGAAAATAAATCCGAACAACGAACTGTTTCTGAGTTTTAGTAAGACGGAACCACTAATTGTACCGATATATCGTCTCCAATGCTCTACAGTGTGTGGAGATTGTGTCTTCTCAGTGAGTTTCATGGCATTATGTCTAGCTAGTGTCTTTACTAACACCCAGATCAGGTTTTCTGAGCACAATATCACTTGCAAACTCATCAATTGATGAGATCCATACCAATCTATACAACAAGGCAGTGGGGCTTCTTAGTGATGTTCCTCAGTTCGTGAATGAGAAAATATACAACAGTGACAAGAATGTGGTGATTAATGTGCCCATGGACTACAGCATTGAATATCAACGATACCTCAACAAAGAGATTCTTCGAAACTTATCAACATCACAGGCACTTGCGTATCAATTACTGGAGGAGAGTTCAGAATTGGGTAATGTTGATGCTTCTTATACATTGGCCGATATCAACATGTATGGGAACTATAGTTATCCAAGAAATGGATCCGAAGCATTAAAATATTACCTTAGGGTATCAGAGGCAAAACCAAATTCAACTGCATATTTCAACATTGGATTCATATACTCGACTGGTCTGTTTGGTGAAGTTGAGATTGATCAAGCTAAGGCTGATTTGTATTATAATTTTGCATTCAATCAAGGCAGTTTGAAAGCAGGAATGGTTTTAGGGTATAGATATTTGACTGGGGTGTCAGTGGAGAGTAATTGTCGTCGAGCTGAATTTTACTATCAATCAGTGGCTGATAGACTTCATGATTTTTATAATCAAAGTGCACTCGGTGGTCCAATACTGGATAGCTATTCTATAAGAATTTCTGATTTCAGTGGTGGTGTTTATGGTGAAGGCGTTGACAATATGAAAAGTTCATTGACTAGAAAAGCCGATAGATATGATTATTTACTGTCAGGTAGTTATGCAGTCAATGAAGAACCTGTGTTTGACTCCTTATATTGGATGATCTTAAACGAATATGAAGGAAGTTATATGAAGAAGAGGAACTTTACAAGCGCATTGTCGGATGCAAAATATGTGAGGGATCATGCTTTGAAATTAGGAATAATGATTGATATCGATAAGAAGTATGTTGCTCGTTGTATTTACATCTTAGGAAGAATGTACATGAGAGGAGAAGGTGTTGAACAGGATTATGAATCGGCACTCACATATTACAAGGAAGCATTAACTTTTGCCCAACTAGGTGAGATTTATAACAGTATTGGATTAATCTATGAATTTGGTCCTGATTCCATAAAAGACATGAAGAAGGCAGGTAAATACTATAAGAGGGCTAATAACATTGCCAATGGGGCTTATAATTATGGAAGATGGTTGTTAAATAATGGGAATGCAACAGGAGTGGAATACATTGAAGCGGCATCTCAATATAGAGACATGCAGTCACTTTATTCATTGAATCAATTGAATTCAGGAAATGATAAAATTGCATGTGGTACTTCTGTTTCCATGTTAAGATACTATATTGAGAGATTTGACTCTATAATCACATCATTAGAATGGAGTTTCTTCGAAATGATTTACAATCGTCCAGAGAACGCATTGATAGGTTATGCAATGGCTGCTGAGCAAGGCTTTGAAACTGCTCAATCATCAGCTGGATATCTATTATTTCAACTACCAAACTTGTTTGAGAAAGATCCACCTTTAACAACTGATGAAAGACGTCAAATGGCAATCACATACCTTACTAGATCTTCATTACAATCAAACGTTGAGTCTGCATGTGTCTTGGGGGATCTATACTGTGAACTTGGCGAGTATGAAAAGGCCTCGGCTGCTTATGATCTAGCTGCGACCAAACATTCAAGTCAAGCTCATTTCAATTTAGGCTGGTTACATGAGCATGGTTTAGGCTCAAAAAAAGATTTCAACATGGCTAAACGTCATTATGATTTAGCATTATCATACAATTCAAAATCATACCTTGTTGTGAAACTTGCTTTGCTTAAATTGAAATTTAAAAGTTTCGTTAATGATATCACTGGTGGTAAAATCAACGGAATAAATCAAGGTGATGAAGATTCGAAATCTAAAACCACAGGATGGGCAGCATGGAAGGAGCTTTATAGAAACGTTAGAAGCAACAACTTCCCAAGTGATGATAGAGATGATGAAGGGACTACAAGCGCGGGAAATGGTTCATCCGATGTAGACAATTCATTCGAGTTTGAAGACCTCATTGTTATTGGATTTTTCTTGTTTGTTATGTCCTTGTTTATCTTGTTTCATTATTTAGCTGCAAGACAGAGAAGAGATAGACCTAATGCCGCTGGAAATGGAAATTTGGGTGGAAATCCTGATGACGGTAATCTTAGAGGTAACTTCAGAGGTAACCTTGGAGGTTTCAACTTTGAATTTAATGTCATTGCCATATGATGTATATAAGAACCTCAAAAGTTCCCATGATAATGATTGAGTTTTGAAAATTAGATGAAGACAACGATCGCATTTAAGTACATTGTTCTTTTTCTGAACCTTCGTTTTAAATAATGTTAGTTTTATGTATGATATATGCAACTTTGTAAATAAATAATATCTGATTCTAATTATATGACTTTTTTGCATCAGAAACATCAAACCCGTAACCACGAGCAATACCTTTCCCAATTCCATCTTCCACAATCGCACCTTCTTCATCATAATCCTCATCATTGATGAAATCACTTCCTAGACCTGTCCATTCTCTGTTCTGTAAGTGAATGGCAGAGGTAGAAACAGTGCCTTTGATAGTCACTGCCTGTGAAAACTGTTTCACAAGTTGTCCTTCATCCTTATATTCTTTACTGACTGAGTCAATTTCCAAATGTTGAATAGTTCTGAGGGGTTTTGAGGTGCTGACATATTTACCTGTCACTGGATTAAACACAGGAGCATCGTCTTCATCTTCTAATGTGTCTGATGAAACTGACGTGTCTTCGTCTTTCTCGGAGTCATCTTTCTCCTCTTCAAGGAATTTTTCGAATTCTGTATACCACTTGCCTGTCCATGAAACCATTGGGTTCAAAGCTAGTTCCAGTTCATATGGCGTGATAATTGGTCTGTAGAACTCATTATTAGTATCAAGCACAATACCACCTTGTCCACACCCCAAGACACACCAAACTTCTATAGATTCGAAGTTTGCAAGTTTTGCAACGTTTGGTTTACCAACGACGAACATGTATGATTTTTTCCCAGCTTCTTTGATTTTATCCTTCACGGTTTTGATCATCTCAGTTATATTTCTCAATGACAGTGTATTAACTAGGATACCTATCGTACCTGCTGTTCTTGAGATATGCATGTATCTATATCTTTTCATTAATGAAGGAAATGGTCCTTGGTCTATGCTGTTTTTGGATGGGTCGTAAATGCTTAAAGTGCTGAATTTAGTTGATAGGTATAATAGATGTGGAGCTTGAGGTTCAGTTATATGGAAGAGATCATACTCTAATAGATCTTCATCTTCCGTTATTTCATCATCACTGATTATTATTCTATTGGAAAATCTCAATTTGGAATTAGTCTTTAGTTTCGAATTCTCATATCCGATGATCTTAGCGGTGTTGGCTTTAGACAGGTTTATATCAGTGAATGCAATGTTTTTATATGTTTCTTGAAGTCTTTGATGGATCTCAGGCAGGTGTCTTGTATGAGGAGTGTCTGCCATCAATACAACTTTCTGGTCTTTATCAGGATACGTCTCATTGAATTTTTCAACAAGGGCATCGATGTCAAAATATGGTTTACCAAAAACGTAAACAGCTGGTAATTTTTGAATGGCATTCATACAAGCATCACCAAAATGTATAACCAGATCACTATTCACATGTTCAGCTGCAACTTCATCAATACAACATGAACTGTATGCGGTATCTGCTAAGATCCAGACGTTTTGTGTGTTATTTTTGCTTGCTAGATCAAGAGGATCTGAACATTTGCAATTTGTGCATGATTTCTTGCAGTTATCTTTCTTCTCATGACCTTCGTCATTCTCGTTATGATCATGGGTCTCTGGTATACTCTTATTCAATCCTTCCTGCAACTGTTGAACAACAAACGATGAGTCTGCAACTAAGTTATCTGGGAACTGCAGTGTGATTCTCTTATATATTCTCTCCCCACTTTCATTCTCCTGTGACAAATACTCCAGTAGTTCCTCAATAGAGTAATGCTCCCTAAGTCTTTCAGCTAGTTGGGCCTCATCATCTTCATCCCAACCGGGACCTAAATAACTTCTATTCTGGTTATGTTTTTCGAACTGTTGGAATTCAAAAGTAGATTCATCCTGGTACGTAGACAGTGTAGGAGCAACTGCTATTTCTTCACTCATCGTATCTTCTCCTAATATCTTCCTTTTCCTGATTTAATCTCTTCACTTACAAAGCTCATCGCAAATTTTCCGCGAATTTAACTTCAATTCCGGGTAACTATTATATAATAGCTTATGTAACATTTTTTATTTTATCGATTTATCCTCATTGTTTACTTTATCTGCATTATTCTCTTTGGTTTTACTCAGAGTTTGTCTTTTGAAGCTGTTACTCGCTAACTCTGTGCTGGTCTAGAGTGTCGGTTAAAGCTTGCTGGAACTGCTGAACTCAATTCCATATTCATCTACAATTGATTGTTTCCAAAAGTCCCCTTTTGCGGATATAATATGGCCTCTTATCCCAATTCAAACGGGCAATTCACATCCATCCCGCATCTGGAATCTCAATATCAAAATCAGATACCCTCTGATATAGCAGGAATGTCTACCCCATATCCGGATACTCCTATAAAAGAAACGTCGGATGAACCTCATAAATCCTCTAGAGAAAGTCCTAAATCATGTTCTTGTGGAGCTTGTAAGAATGAAAGTCTAGGTGATTTTATATTGAGACGTGGGTTTTTTGAAGGTGCTTGCTCTGATATAAAGATAAAGGCATTCAACAAGGAATATAATCTTCATAAGTTGATCTTGGATAGAAGTGGATACTTTTCTTCTTTTTTCAATGGTCCATGGAATTCAACATCCAACAATACAATTGATCTAGTATTTGATGATAGTAATATAACCAAAGCTGCATTCGAGGCTGCTATTGCTAGACTATATGGAGTTCAAACCGAAAGCATAGTTGACATACGAATGAATTATAATCTCATTGCCGTGGGTCAATATCTGGATATACCCGAAGTGGTATGTACATCTACAGATCATCTTGTGGATAGTTTAGATTTCGATAATCTGAAGGAAATAGCCACATTTGCATTGGATAATAATTATGGAAAAGCAAGTGAGGTTTTAATTGATAACGTTAAGAGTTTATTATGTTCTGATGGATGGCAAGCAGGCGTTAAGAATTGGGATGGTATTCCTGCTGATATAATTGCTGGTGTTGTTGGTCTTGATTCATTTTTCGTCCCTTCTGAATGGTATAGAGCTTTATTCATCATAAAACTTATTGAAAGAAGAATTTCAACTAGTAAAAAACAAATGGATTACGATGATACTGCTCCTATTCGTGAAACTCTCAATACTAAAGTCCATTTTTGTCATATGAGTCCAGAGAAGCTTCATAAACTAGAAAACTGGAAGGATATATATGGGGAGCCATATGTGAAGCAAAGTGTTTTAAAGGATGCTCTATGGATCAATATAACATTACAGAAAAAGGTTGCCACTTCAAGCAGTGATTCCCTTGATTTGAAGCTTGCTAAGACATCAGACCATCCACCAGATTCAAAAAGCTCATGGTTCATACCTACAAAAGATGAAACATTGTACGGTACACCAGATCGCTTGAATGAACAAATACTAAACAATCACAAAGTGAATCCATATGACATTGAAAATACGAAAACGACCGATAAATCAACTTCTGATGGTTACTATCAAGTAACCGAAGTCCCACCTTTCAGATTTTCAGTTGCATTTTATGGGATATCAGATTTTGACTCTGATAAGAGAGTCTATTCTAAAACGCTGAAATTTGCAGGATCATATTGGAACATATACGCTCAAAAAATGAAGCATAAAAAAGCCTACCAGATGGGTGTTTATGTCCATAGAGCAACGAGTGCGTCTCCTTCCAAGAATGGATTACTGAATAGAGACTTGTTTGGAAGAGACAGTATTGATCCATCTGACTCTCTAGTTAATGGATTGGCAGATTTATCTATTGATTCTAAGAATAGCGCGTCGTCAAGATCTTTCCAGTCTTATTCAACAGCAGATGAAGATACCCCAGAACCTGGCTCTAACGAATATGATGACGATGATGATGATGATAATAATTTAGAAGAGGCTGACACCTCGTTCCTAGAATATGAAGATAAGAGAGATAAGTCCTCGGTATACTATGTGATTTATACCCCGTCAAGAAAAGTGAAACACTCACTAACTTGTTTCATATCGACTCCTGATCTGTTCAATAAATCACAGAGTTGGGGTTGGAAGAGTAACAGTATGTGTGCTTTGAATGAGGATGGTGGGCTTGCGGAAGGAGAGGATGAGATCTTGAAGTTCATGGTTGTGTTAGGCAATACATGAAACTACAAACAAAATTAATGAAAAATAAACGTGGGATTCTAATGATGATATATAGTACTTGAAATGTAGTATTAAACACTTCTCCATTCGATTGACCATTCTAGCTTATCACCAGCTTTGAAAGGAGCAACGATCAACTCATCTTGTGAGATGACATCCGGAACAGTTTGTTCCTTTTTGACTAAAATACAATGATCTTGATTCACTGCGTCTTCGTCCTTAATGCCATAGAAACGTTTACCATTATCGGTGACGAAGCCTTTCAACTTATCCAACTTACCTTGTGATTCAAAGACTTCAGCCAGGTAAGGAACTGCCAATGATTGTGAAAAAACACCAGCACAAACTCCAACATGGGTTGATTTGGCATGTAATGGATGTGGAGCGGAGTCTGATCCAAAGAAGAAGTAAGGAACACCTGAAGTTGCTGCCTCAACAAGAGCTCTACGATCTTGTGGAAGTTTTGCAACTGGTTTACAAAAATTGATTGGATTGCCTGCCCAGTTATCAACTGTTAAACTTAAATGATGAGCAGTGATTGAAGCTGCGATTCTGATATCTTCTGGCTTCTTGTCTTTGTTGATTTGTGTGATTGTATCAATTGCAGCTTTGGTAGTACAGTGTTCAAGGACAATCTTCAAGTTTGGAAAGTCTCTACCTAGTTTAGCTAAAGCGGGTAGAAAAGATTCTTCTGCATTTAAAACGTGGATCTCTTCACCAACTTTATCACTTGATGGTTTTTCACCGTGTAAATTCAAAATCAAATTCTCTTCTTCTAAAGCTTTGAAAATTGGATAGAAATCAGAGAAATCATTAGGATCAACACCAGCAGATGAGTTTGTAGTGACACCAGCTGGATAACATTTGACACCAGCAATAGCACCAATCTTAGCAGCTTCATGAATGAGTTCAGGGGTGAGTTCTCTTGAAAGGTAGAAAGTCATGAGAAATGTGGTTTTTGGAGCCAAAGCTTGAAGTTTTTGCTTGTATTCAACAACTCTGTCAATGGTGGTGATTGGTGGTACCAGGTTAGGCATGATGTAAGCAAAAGAGATACCACCTTCTCTGACTGTTGGAGTGATCAGTTCCATCATTTTACCATCACGTAAGTGCACGTGCAAGTCAGCAGTGAGTCCCAAGTCCAGCGTAGTGGTCATTATTTACAGATATGTTTTCGATGATGGATTCTGATAGATTGAAGATTTGTTTTTTATTTTTTTCGGAGTTAGTGATTTTTTTCTCCGAGGTTACTTTACTACAAATCTTTATCTTTAAACAATTATTATTAAAATGGGAACGTAGTATGGACATGTCTTTGGGGTATTAATGGTAAAACTAGATCTTGTTCTCTAGTAAATGGTCGAAATCGTCATCGAGTTCAATACCATCCATGGATCTTTGGATCAAGTAACGTAAAGAGTTATACCAGATGTTATGACGTTGTCTAGTTGGACAAGTGAATTTGATAGAACGAGTCTGTGAATGAACAATGATACTCTTGTGATGTAGACCAGCTGGTAGTGGGTTGTTGTCTTCCACACTTTCAACGCCAATGATTGCAGCAGCACGGGTCTTATGAGATGCAGGGTTTCCCAAAACAGGATTGGTTGTGGACCAGTATAAAGTCAATGTGTATGGGTGGATCCAGAAGTATCTCTCGTGTCTTGTCTCTGAAATGGAGCTCAATGGGCCTAGACGACGATAATATTTATGTAAGTACTCACCAATGATTGTTTGAGTGAGTGCAGGAATGATTCTTGATTCTGTTAATGAGGCATTGGTCATTAAGGATAATCCACCATCAACTGAAATATCACGAGAAATTGGTTTCAATGAATTGGTTCTTGAGTTAGAAACTGATGGAACTCTTGAATGTGAGCGTGATGAACGATTTGTTCCATGATCGAATTCATAAGCAGCAGCACTCTCAGCGGCATCTGCGATATTCTTTCTTGAAGTGCTTGTTGATAATGAGGTGATTGTGCTCTTTCTTGTGAGATGACTAGCTGTATCAGCAATACTATGATCATATGATGCAATTTGTAGACCTCTCTTACTGATTTGTTCTTGCAACTCTTCGTTGGACACTTTGTCAAGGTTGAAAGCCTCAGATTTAGTCAACTTGTTGTAATACGTAACAGGTAAAACAACAACATTATTGACATCAGGAGTTCTTGAAACATTTGTAGCAATAAATGCGTTTTCTGGAATAGTCAAAAGACCCATGTTTCTTGCATTTTCTTCCACTTCTTCTCTTGTCAATGGCAATGTTGTACCTTCATCTTCAGTCTCTTCATGACTTTCATCTTCTTGTGATTCTGAAATAAATGATTTGGTCTTCACACTTTGAGCAGTTGCTAATTTGGTGGTTAATGCGTGATAATCATCTCTTTCAATGGCAACAAGGCCAAGTTTTGCAGCTTCAGATGATATTTCTTCTTTTGAAAGACTTTTAGGAGATGCTTTTGATTGAATATCTCTAAAGTCGTTCTCATCGATAGCAACGAATCCAAATTGTGCAGCCTTGGATATAACATCATCTTTGGTGATCTCAGGAATGACATGATTATTTTGGTTTGACTTCAATGTATCGTATTCAGCCTGACTGACTGTTACAAGACCAAACTCACCAGCTTTTGAAACAATATCATCTTTACTAACAGGTTTAGGAGCTTTGGCTGCGGTATTGTCAACAATATATAAACCCAGAGCTGATGCGCCAACTGTTAATGCTGCCAAGTCTAGTGTTTTGGAACTATTTGCTGATTTTTTCAACTGCTCATACTCATCTTTCGTTAACACTTCTAATCCTCTTTCGTTTCCAAATTCTTTGATGTTCTGGTCAGTAACTAATTGGTTAGGATTAATGTTATCAATAGCACGTTGTGTGACACCATCTAACTCATTTGGGTTTAATACAACAAGACCAAGCTTTTCAGATGCTGAACGTAAATATTCTTCATCGGGACTCTTTAGGGTTTGAATTTGTTCTTCAGTGAGGACTTGGAGCCCAAGTTCTTGTGCTTGTGACTCCAATGAGTTTATATCGAGTTTCTTGTTTGATAATTTATCAAATTCACCTTCTTCTAAAACAACCAATCCTAGATCTTGTGCTCTCTTCAAAATATGATCTTTCTCATCAAAAGTTTCATCTCTTCCAATCGTGTCAAATCCAGAATAATCACCTTCGATTACCGAATCACGGTTGTTATATTCACCAGAAGGAACCAATGTGAAACCTAAACGAGTGGCATTTTCTCTCAATCCATCAATGTCAAGATCATTTGAGTTCAACACACTACCATTGATAGTTGATGTGTTTGATTCAATACGAGACAATGCATCTGTGAAGTCACTCTCATTGATAGTTGACGCAAAAGTCGAAACTGAATCGTTTCCATTGGTGGTGAAAGATCCTCTATCTGGAATTCTTGGAGGTTCATGTAAATCAACTAATTTCGAATGGAAACGGGCAGCAAGTTCTTCAACATCATTGTAAGAAATCTCATCTTTTAGAACAAATCCTTTCTCTTTGATCTTGTCAGGAGTAGAATTTTCAGCTTGTTGTTTCAAAGAGCTGTAAGTTTCAACAGGAACAGCAACTAATCCTTTTTCTTCAGCAAGTTTGACAATGTCATTGTTTGAAGGAGATGATAATTTCTCATGGACATCTTTTGAAATAACAACCAATCCAGCGGCAGTCACTAAATCTTTCAAACGATCTTCACTTGGAGTTGCCAGTTGAGAGAATTCATTTTGTGAAAGAACTTTCAAATTAGAATCTTGAGCTAGTTCATTGATAGATCTATTAGATTTTTGAACCACTTCATCATAAGATTCCTTTGGAACAACAACCAAGTTTTCAGCTGCTGCAAATTTTTCTAAGTCTGATTTTGATGGTTTCACCAATTTAGCATGATCAGCAACACCTAGTGTAACTAGACCCAATGCACCAACACCGGCTAGCAGTCTTTCTTTTGATGGATTTTTCAATGAATCATACTCTTTTTCTGATAGAACGACCTGTTTGTTTTCTGCCGCCAAGTCAGAGATTGATCTTTGAGATAGTTCTTGAAGTCTGTTCAACTCAACAACAGGCACTAATGATAATCCCAATGCTGTCGCTTTTGATGTTAAAAAGTCTTCAGATGGATTCTCTTCAACAGCTTTCAACGATTCAAACTCTTGTTGGGTAATAACAACTTGATCATTTTCCTTAGCAAGATCATCTATCGTTTTCTCAGCTTTTGATTTCAACTCTGTTAATTCATCTGTCTTAATCAATGATAAACCTGCAGAATCTGCCTTCGAAGTCAAGAAATCAGTCGATGGTGATTCTTTAATGGCTTTCAAAGAATTGAGTTCTTCCTCTGGAATAACAACATGATTCTTTTCAGCAGCAAGGTCATCCACAGACAACGCCGATCTAGCTTTCAATTCAGTTAATTCAGCAATACCGACCAACGAAAATCCTGCTACTGCTGCTTTTGCAGTTAAGAATTCTGAAGATGGTTCGGATTCAATGGCTTTCAAATTATTGAAATCATCCTTAGATAGAACGACTTGATCTGATTCTTCAGCAAGATCTGAGATTGACTTATTAGCATGTGACTTTAATTGAGATAGCTCTTCGGAAGGAACCAACGATAAACCTAAATCAGTTGCTTTAGCAGATAAGAAATCTGTGGATGGGGATTCAATTGTAGCTGTCAATGATTCAAACTTATCTTTGGTCAAAACAACTTGGTTGTTTTCAGCTGCAACCTCATCAATTGATCTTTGAGCCTTACTTTGAAGTTCGACAAATTCAGTTGTTGGGATCAACGATAGACCTGCAGATTTAGCTTTTGCAACCAAAAATTCTTTAGATGGTTGCTCTTCAATAGCTTTCAAAGATTTGAATTCTTCTTCAGATAACACAGTTAATTTTTTCTCTGCAGCGAGTTCATCAATGGATTTTTCAGCTATGGATTTCAAGTTGGTATAATCCTCAGATGGGATCAAAGTTAAACCAACAGCACTCGCTTTTGCAGCCAAAAACTCGGCAGAAGGCTTTTCTTCTATTGATTTCAAAACTTTAAATTCAGCTTCAGGAACAGCAACATGTCCATTTTCTTCGGCTAATTCAGTGATTGACTTAGCTGATTGTCTTTCTAACTTTGACAATTCATCATCAGAAATCAAAGAGTGATTTAAAACCTTTGCTTTGGAAGTTAAGAATTCAACAGATGGAGATTCTTTTAATTGCTTCAAATTCTTAAAATCGCTCTCTGGAACAACCAATAACGATTTTTCTTTTGCCTTCTCTTCAAGATATTCAACATCTGGTGACTCAATAGATTTTTTCAATAGTTCATACTGATCATTTGGAATTAAAGAGTGTGAGTTCAAGTTGGCCTTTTCTCCCAAGTATTCAAGGTCTGGATGTTCTACAGACTTCTTTAAAGATTCAAGTTCATGAGTGGCCAATGCTGTCAAACCAACAGCTGCAGCAAGTTTTGAAATGGTCTGGCTATCAGGTGCTTGAAGGTCGGCATGTTCCTTTTCAGTAAGAACAACTTTACCTTGCTCTTTGGATAACTCATCAATTGATTTGCCAGCTTTTGTCGTTAGCTCAGCATGTTCCTCTTCAGAAAGAACAACTTTACCTTGTTCCTTGGACAAATCGTCAATTGATTTACCAGCTTTGGTCTTTAACTCAGCATGTTCTTCTTCAGAAAGAACAACTTTACCTTGTTCTTTGGACAAATCGTCAATTGATTTACCAGCTTTGGTCTTTAACTCAGTATGCTCTTCTTCAGAAAGAACAACCTTACCTTGTTCCTTGGACAAATCGTCAATGGATTTTTCAGCTTTGGTCTTTAACTCAGCATGTTCTTCTTCAGAAAGAACAACTTTACCTTGTTCTTTGGACAAATCGTCAATTGATTTTCCAGCTTTGGTCTTCAAATCAGCGAATTCATCATTGGCAATAATAGACAGTCCTATTGTTGAAGCTTTCTCATGAAGATAATCAATGGATGGTTTCTCTAGGTTGGAAGTTAAAGTATCATAATGAGGTTTGGATACAACAACTTGATCATGTAAAGCAGCTTTGTTCTTTAAAGTATCAATTGAAGGATTTTCATTCTCTCTTACCAAAGTTTGGTGATCTTCAACAGGAATCACCTTCAAATTGTGACTGTTTGCATGAGTAGCAATGGATTCAGGAGATGGCTTCAACAATGATTGATGAACATCTGCATCCAAAACAACTTTGTTCTGCTCTTTGGCCAAATCATCAATTGAACGATTAGCTTTAGCAAATAAGTTATTATAATCAACTTGTTTAACAATAACATCATCAGCAGAAGCAGTAGGTATCAAGTTCTTCTCAGCCAATTCTTTCTTCAATTCATAAATCTCTTTCTTGTTCGAATCAAATGTGGAACGTGAAACAGCAATCATACCGAGAGCAGCAGCACCTGCAGCAATGAAATCTTTAGTTGGTGATGTTGCCTTCTTTAAAATATCTGCATATTCAGTATCGGAAACAATAGTGTAACCTAAAGCTTTGGATTTTTCAGTGATGTGGTCCAATGTAGGAGAGTTGGAAATAGACAACAATTTCTCGTGATCTTGCAATGGAATAGCAACAAGACCAAGTTTCTCAGCTTTGGATGAAATGATTTCTTTAGATGGATTGATCAATTCTTCAAGTCTCTCTTTGGTAACAACAACGGAGTTTTTGTCACTGGCTAGATCTTCAGCTGTTCTTTCACTCTTGGTAACAAGTGATTGGAATTCAGAAACTGGCAATAGCTTGAAATCGGATGATTCTGCTTTTTGTTTCAAGTACTCAGTGGAAGGTGAATCAATCTCAGATTTCAATGACTCAACGATTTTGGTAGATTCAATCTCTTTCTTCTTAGAAACATCCAGTTTTTCTTCCAATGATTTGATATTCTTGGTTAGATCAGAGACAGTAGATTCATTATTAGCAATCAAAGAAGTAAATTCAGGAACAGGTATCAATTTGAAATTAGAAGATTTGGCCTTCTCTTGCAAGTAATCATTTGAAGGTTCTTCCACTTGTTTCTTGAGAGTTTCAATTTGTTCAGCAAGTTCAACGTTCTTCTCTTTGGACAATTTCAATTCATCCTCTAGAACCTTGATGTTATTGTTCAACTCAGTAACAGAATTCTCATTCTTCGTAATCAACTCATTAAACTCAGAATTTGGAATGAGTTTGAAGTCTGAAGCAATGGCCTTATTCTTCAAATATTCATCAGTTGGCTTTTCAATCTCAGATTCAAGTTTCAAAACAAGCTCACTTGTTTGTTCTTCTTTCTTCTTGATTGTCTCAAGTTCTTTTTCTAGTAATTTGATATTATTGTTCAGTTCTGAAGAAGATTCTTCATGCTTGCTGATCAAAGAGGTGAAATCTGGAACAGGGATTAACTTGAAATTTGAAGATGATGCTTTTTCTTTCAGGTAATCAGTTGAAGGTTCTTTGATTTCTAAATTGAGTTTCTCAATCACCTCTGTGGAAGATATTTCTCTCTTTTTGAAATCAGACAATTCATTTTCAAGGACTTCGATACTGTTGTTCAATTCTTTCAATTGGTTCTCATAATCAGCAACAGGGAGAAGTTTGTGATTGTTGGAAGCAGCCTTTTCAGAAATGTAATCAATGGATGGATTAGCAATCTGCTCTTTGAGTTCACCAATTTGCTGAGAAGTTTCTTTGTCTTTTTCAGACAATTCGTTCTTTTTCAACTCCAGATTAGTTTCTAATGCAGAAATACTGGATTTCAAATCATTCAACTCTTTTTCATAAGTTTCTACTTCAACAGCTCTCAAACCAAGCACAGAAGCTTTCTCCTTAATGTAGTCTGAAGAAGGCTCTTCGATCGCCTTTTGGAGTTCTTCTCTTGATTTGACTTCAGTTTCCAAAGTTTTAGCATGCAAAGCTTCAGCAGCCTTGAATGCAGCAATTTCACTAGTCAACAATGCAAGCTTGGAAGCAGATGATGTAGATAATTCATTCAACTTCTTTTCTGATTCTGCATTCAATGACTCAATAGCTGATGAATGGTCTTGTAAAGCCTTTTCATGAGCTTGAGATACCTCAGTGAATTTAGAGTTGAGCTCTTCTTTAGACGATTTATGTTCATCAACCTCTTCACTTAAAGCTTTGACCTTGGACTCTAACTCAGTTTTAGCAGTCAAGTTCTTCTCCAAATCAGCGGATAAAGATTTTAGTTTTTCCTGTAAAACATTCTTTTCTTCTTCCAGTTTAGATTTGAAGGCTTCTAACTCAGTCTTAGCAGTCAAGTTAGTTTCCAAATCAGTGGACAAGGAGTTTAATTTTTCCTCCAAAGCCTTCTTTTCTTCTTCCAGTTGAGATTTAAAAGCTTCGAATTCCTTCTTATCAGCCTCAAAGTTTTCAAGGTTTGACTTCACTGTTTTTTCTAATTCAAGTTTAGCATTATATATCTGAGTGGAAGACAATTTCAAAGCTTCGAGTTTGGATTTAAGCTCTTCCTTTTCACTCTGAACTTGCTTAGTGGATTCATTCAAATCATTCAACTGGCCTTCTAAACTATGTTTGGTTTGTTCGGTCTCTTTGAGTGATGTTTTCAATGTTTCAATCTCGGATATCAAAGATGTATGAGTATCTGTGCTCAACAATTTCAAGCCTAACAAACCCGCCTTTTCAGTAATGAAATCAGATGATGGATTAGCAAGTTTGTATTCCAAAGACGAAATTTCAGTTTGTAGATCTTCAAAATCATCAAGGGATAAAATCTGGAAGTTTTGTTTAGCAGCTATATCTTTGATGTACTTTTCTGAAGGAGCAGCAATTTGAGACTCAAGTTCTTTGATTTTTTCTCCACTTTCATCCAAAGATTTCAAAGCATTATCAAGTTTTGATCTGTAATCAGCAGCTTCTCTTGCATATTTCTTCTCAGTTTCTGTGATAGCAGCAAGTCTATCATTCAAAGAATTGACTTCCAAGTTTCTAGCATCCAGTTCTTTCTTTTGTGTAGCCCATTCTTGCTGAGAAAAGATACTGAAACCTCTTTCTTTTGCTTTGGAAACAAGCTCAGCTTCCTTAAAGTTCTTGAAAGGGGACTCTGGTTGATGAGTCTTAGCATTTTTCAAAGAGTTAAAATCTTCAATAGGTAGCATTACTAGATTGTGTTCTTCGGCATATTTCTCAACATCTTCAATAGAGATAGGAGTGATCTCAGCGGATAATGGAGCGGCATGTTCCCCGTCGAAAGAATCAATATCGGAATCAGAATCGTCAATCAAACTATTGGAAGTTCCAGAAACTGTGGAGAGTGGTCTTTGAGGACGGATTATCTTTGATGGTGAGCCTGATACATCAATGTTTGAAATTGTTGAATCACCTTCAAAGTTTTCCCAATCATCGGTTTCAGATTCAGAAACGATATATGTTGATGATCTATTTGAGCTTCCTAGAATTGGGAAATTTCTACTCTCATTAACTTTTGTAGACTTTTTCAACTGAGGAGGATTCAAGATTGATTTAGCATCAGGGGATTTGGATTTGAGCTCATTAGAACGAAGCTTAAGAATCTGTTGTCTCAATTTAGCAATCGTCTGATGAGCATTGGACAAGGAAGATTGAAGCTGTTCGGTTTCCAAAGCAGTGATATTGCTGGGTATTATCTTCACTGGTGAAATACCTGGCTCGTTGAAGTCATTATCTGAGTCTGAATCATCTTGTGGCTGAAGAACAGGTATGGCAGTGAAAGGAGTAGTTTTAGGCTTCTTATTAGCATCGTCAAGTTTCTGTTTCAGTTCATCAAGTTCATCATTAAGTCTGGAATTGACATCATTCAACTCATCGACATGAAGCTTCAATGATTGGATTTCTTGTGAAACAGTTTGTTTGTTTGATGAGAACTCCTTCTGTAAGGTGTGTTTATGCAAGTGAGCTTCTTCTAGCTCCGTTCTAATCTCATTAGAAAGATCAAGCTGCTTGTTTAGTTCTTTCTGGGCCTTGTTGTAACTTTCATTGGTTTGTTTGAACTCTGTAGTAAGTTGCTGCAGTTTAGTTTCAAGTTCCCAGTTGAGATCTTTATACTTTTCTTGATTTTCAAGCGTATCGTTCAATTTGCTGTTCAAAGAAGAGTTATTCGACTTCAGTTTGTTCAATTCATCTTCGAATGTTTTCAATTGAGCCGATTTCTCTTGGTTTTCTGCTTGTAATCTTCTGCATTCAGCTAACAAGTTCTCACTCAACCCCACAACAAAATCCATTTCTTTACCAGAATTCTTGACGGATGGTGATTTCGAAGTCTCCAGTGCTGGAAGAGAGACTCTCTTCTCTCTTTTAGTGAGGAAATTAGAAATCGATCTTCTGTCGCCCTTTTGGTTTGAGCTTTGAGAGAGATGGCTAGGGTGTGGTTTTCTGCCATTTGCGGACTCATCGCTGGTCTGTGGTGCTCTCTTTGGTGAATTGAACGTTGCTTCCGATAGAAGTTTCTGGATATCGGAGAGCTGTGCCTTCAAGTCTTGTTCGGATGCCCCCATTTTGGCTTATGCTATGGAACTAGCTAGATCTGAGTGGATGGTGTGATCTGGCAGAGGGAGCAGGGATAAAAACGCGGACTGAGTGTAAGCGGTTGCCTCTAGAAGTGTCGCTATGAGGCTCTGTGTAGCAAGTGTGCAATTGGTGTGTCTGGCGGCGTGCAGTAGGGCGCCCGCTGTGCAGTAGCAAGTAGTGTGTGGTGTTTGTTTTGATCTGATCAGTTTGTTTACGTTTAAATTTTCAACTACAGCACTTTCGCGAACGACTTACGACTTCCCTCGTAATAGTAGACACTACTACTACTCACCAACACTCAGCAGAGATGTCGTTCCCGCCAAAGAGAGTCACAGAGACCGTCAGCCGGATCGCAGAGGTGCTGCAGAGACGTAATGAGACGATATCCGTCTCCGAGGCTGCGTGTGGAGGGCTTCTTTCCGCCTACTTGGTTTCCGTCCCAGGTGCCTCCAATTGGTTCCATGGAGGGACGCTTGTCTACAGTCTCAAGTCCAGGCTGAAGCTCAGTGGTTGGTCCCAGGAGGACATTGACAGCTACACGGGGCCTTCTGAGAAGGTTGTGCTCAGACTGGCTAGGAATCTGAGAATCGATTTGGGCTCCACTTATGTTCTCTCAGAAACTGGTGTTGCTGGTCCATTGATCCTGTCTGACGAGACAAATACTCAAACAAGAAAATTCTTTGCTGATGAAGATATTGGTACAGTCTACTTGGGGATTGCCACTCCTGATGGAGAACATTCCAAAATCCATAAGACTGGTAATGTGGAAGATAGATCATATAACATGCAGGAATTTGCGACTATTGGATTGGAGTTCTTTTTAGAGGAATTACTCAAGATAGATCAAGACCAAACTGAGGATGAATCCGAAAGAAAGAAACAAAAAGTATGATTCAATGCTACATAATGACTAAAATGAATGTAATATAGATTTGCAAGTTGTATCAAAAAAATTCCCTGTGGTCTAAATCAAACAAATCTGAATATCCATCTGATGAGTATTCTGTTTCCGAGATATAAACAACCTCTTGGTCATATGCTGTTCCTTTGAGATTCTTGTTTTCAATCTTTTCGGGCTTTTTAAGAGGTGTGATAGGCACCCCATAGTTGATTGTCTCGTAATACCTTATGGTTTCTTCATAACTAGGTATTTTATAAGTATCAACATTTGCAATATAAGGGTCATCGAGGTCAATATTCTCTGTTCCAATCTTTCGCAGGTGAGCAGGGCAAATGATCATTGCGCAACATCCACATAATGATCTATGGGCAGTTAAAACAGTTCTTTTTCTTGGTACTTGTTGAGCTTTGAGAACTTTGAAACTTGGTTCTTTCAAATCTTTCTTGATTGTTCCACTAGATGGGAATTCTCTGGTTATAGTCACTGATTCTGGGAATTTGTTGAACTGTGATACCGTCTTAAATTCAGGGAGTCTCAGAATATCACTTGTATCCTTTTCAGATAAATAGAAGCTGTCTTCTTCGCATCCAACATTACCAGTTACACTCAAATTATTAGTGTGCTCTTCAACAGGCTCTGGTATTTCAATACTGCTGGTAAGTGGTGACTTCTTGACTGGGTGAAAGATTTTTGTTTCTTTGAGTGGTTTGGTTAATAAAGGAGCTGCTTTCTCGTTTTTTTCAATGAACCTTTGTTGTTGAGTGGAAACAATGTTGATATTTTGGCTACTTTCCAAATTAACTTTGAAAGTCTTATAGATTGGATCACTTTCGTCTGCCAATCCAACAAAACTAAACCCATTTCTGTTGCTTACAATGAAAAAACAACAAGGTGTATCATATGACAAGTTTAAGCATTTTCTGGTAGCACCATCTTTTGCTCTCCCATTTTTAGTTTCAATCTCTTCATAAGTGATGGATTCAACAACTGGTCTTCCAACAACTCTGAGTCTAGCACTTTCAGCTTTATCTTGAAGTTTACCCCTGCTTTTGACTGTAACTAGAACTTTTTCTAGATGAAGACAATCAGCAGCTCTATGTCCTCTGATACAATGCTCACATCCAACTCTTTCACCTTGTAAATAAATCATGTTATTTTGTTTCTTCTTTGGCTTTCTCTTTTAATGCGTTAAAGCATCAGAGGTTCAGAACAGGATGGTTCATCATCTTTTATATTGGGAATAGACAGAAAATAAGGTCTTTGAGAAGCAGATTTGAGAGGCAGATTTTGAAAAAAAGTCACAATTTATTTCTGTTTCAGCAACAGCCTATGAAATATCTTCAAAACCAAAAGTTGGAAGTATGACCTAGACTTTCAGTTCAAGTATCAAGACCTTATAAGTCGTTATGAACCTACCTAATTGTGACATCTCTCACTTTTCCGTAAAATACAAATTTTGATAGCAATTCTCCCTGGAAGATGTAAAAAGTAAACACTAATCAAATAACAACTATATGTGCGGTATCATTGAGCCCATCAACACTACTTTCAAATCATAATAACAAATGCTTATCACACATTACGTTTCCCTGTACTTGTCAAATTTCGGATTCTGTCATATTCTATGGCTGACAATCGAGATGAAAATAAACCTACCCATCAAGTTGAAGTTAGAGATCTTTAACAAACCTGAGGAGTCAGATCAAAGACCAATCCCAATTGAAAACTTCACTGGTGAGGCTCTTGAAAGTTGAGGATGATCCAGTGTTCATTGATGCTATTCAGCAGGTTTTGGGTCACATGTTCGATAATAATGAGATAGTCTCAAATGACAGTACCATGACCTTCATTTTCAATAGAAAGATGTACATTTGTCACGTTGAGATTGATTTGGACAAGATAACGTTTCCAGATGATATGACACCAGAAGCTGTTAAAAGTGGTGTACAATTGGATGAAATTAGAGCAGATGGAGTGGTGTTGAAGAAATTACCTGTTAAAGCTGCTTTTTGTTGTCTAGAGACTGATACTGAGCGGTCAGATGAGGGTGTTCCTCATATCAATAGAGCACTATTGAAATTCTTGACATTGAGTAAGAAGCTTCTTGATCAGAGTAAGAGTATTAGCTCTGTTCAAGAGTGTATGTTGAAGATGAAGGCAATTCAATTTCCCCACCAGGGTCCAGCACATAACTCAAATGCCAATAATCTATAAAGCTACTAACTAACATGATACGGGAGGGACTTGGTATGAAGTTGAGCCTCTAAAGAACTGTTGACCTTCTAAAAATTGGTTCATAAGAGAAGTTCATAGGAATAATACTGGATGTAGGTAGTATATAGTAACTAGTTACTAGTCTGAACAGTATGAGCGGAGTCGGACTCTGCAATCTGGACTAATAACTATGGATAGTTGAATTCCCTAATATGTAAATTTCTCAAGATTTTCTATATAACCTCACTTTTCTCATTTCTTGTTCTCTAAAATTGTGTGAGTACAAAAATCAAATAGTAGTGGTTTTCTATTGATCTTCTCTTTAGACCATTTCTCATCGAACTCCAACTAATCACAATGTCAATTGTCAACACTCATGCCGACTACATTGACTTCAATCGCCGGCTCAAGGAAGCCTTCCGGGACTATGTCGAATTCCAGCACCTAAACGTTTTAACAAGCGCTTATACTTTACAACCAGCACCAAACCCCATCAAAGATAAAGAAATCATCGAAGAAGCGGTGTGTGGTATCAAATATTCAATTGATGTTTATAAAGAGCGTTTGAAGAGCGTGTTCCAATCCTTCAAAGATGCCATGGATCGATACATCCCTAATGCAAAGTCAGGCGTGTCATTTAAACAATTTGTTGATTGTGTTGTGGAACCTGAAAATAGACATTTGATACCACAGTTGTTGAAATTCCCTATAAGTTTGGCAATGACAACATCATATAAGTTGCCAATTCTGGAAGATTGTGAAATTGGAACCAGTGCTGCATTAAAATCGGTTACTTTCGATAGACGTTTCTATACCCCATTTCCAATATTTGGTGACAATGAAGGACTGAACTTAGAAGAAGATTTTATTATGTTTTCAGAGCTTTTCAATGATTATTCAAGAAGTATGGAATCAATGACAAATGGAACTTGTGATTTATCATGCAAAACAGTGAAAAGTCGAATAGTTGATGAGCTTGTGGATAATATTCTTGAAAATTTAGGAAAACGTCCAATAAGTGATTCAGAAAGTGATTCAGAAATCGATTCAGAAATTGAATTGCAATCATTTTTGAATGGGCAGTTCTTTCAAGTGTTACGTTCTCTTCAAAGATTATTATTGACTGGACAAAAAAACAAATCAACTGCATTGGTGGAGATTGAACAAGATGACGGAAATGATGTTGTTATATACCGAATTTTTGCCAAAGATTCTCCACGAAAGCTTAGAAATTCAGGCCTCATGCCTGATGAAAAGTTGGGGTTTGATGCTATTTGTAAAACACGTCACTTTGGGTTATCATCAAGCTTTATGTCACAGATCCCAACCAAAAAAACCACGTCATCTGGAACAGACAACACCCTGTTTCTCAAACTTAGAATTAGTTTGATCCCAATTGAAATCAAGTTGAAAATCTTTAAAGACCCACTTACCACTGAAAACTTAAATGATGAAAATATTTTAAACAATCAACAAATTTTTAATGAAACAGCAGCTCAGGCCATAAAATACGTTATAGGCAGTGATGAGATAACAATGGACCATGCTATCTTATATTTCATTATTGACAAAAAAATCTATATGTGTCATTTGAAAATGAACATAAACGTCATACAGTTTGATCAATTAGAGAGGGACTGTTCAAAAATGAAATTGCCTGTTAAAGCCTATTTCTACCCCCTAGAAATAGATACAGGAAGCTTTGATAAAATCACACCTCATATGGATGACACAACTCATAAGAATAAGAGTACACCTCATATAGGCAATAGAACATCCCATATAAACCAGGCAATGGTAAGAATGCTATGCATAACCAAAGAAAGTATATCCAAAAACACCAATATCAATACCATGGAGCAACAACTGCATAAAATGATGGCGTTGAGAAAAAAATTCAAGAAGAGTCTTGAACCGGGAGATCATTATACTCGCACTGGAGGTTCTCTTGCTGGTATATATCATGATACTGGTCCAGGTTACGCCTTTGAACAAAGTGACACTTCCCATTTATGCTCTGATGCTGAGATGAAAGATGAAGTTGATGGAGAAAGTCAAGGTAATATTGTTTCAATGCTTTCAAGTGGACTTTCCTTATCTCCCATAAGCACGTTGGTATCCCCGCAACTCATGAAAAGAGATCTTAAACTTTTATTCTCAACAGGTGAGGATAGAATCATCGATTTTGTCAAAAACGAAGTGGGAATTGTTGAAAGTTCAACACATCGAACAGTTCAATTAACCAGTATCAGAGCTCTGTCCCTTCAAGATAAATTTGAAATCAAGCTAAAAAACCCAAGATTTAACTATGATGGCAATGTTGGCCAGGTCATGTATTTGCCTAAGAGTAAGTTGTTTGATGGGTTTGAAGCATACCATCAAAAATGCAAGTCGACTGATGATTATAATAAGATTAAAGCAATCATCATTGGGTGGGACGTGAATGATCTTGAAGTGAAGTATTTTCCTATTGAAAACATTGCTTATAATCTGTATGATGTTTATGAAGATTATGATGATTTTGAAGCACATGAGGCTGATGTGCACAAGCAATATGAATCTGAGTGGGTGATTCTTAACAGGATCCACAATTACAATGAAGTTGCAAGGGTGAGAAACCACCCAATGATATCAATTCCACGACCATTGTGGAGAGGTGACTCGCTTAAGATGGAACTAGGTGACTATGGTATCGTTGAGGATTGTGGTTTTTTTTACATTACTGAAAAAATCAGTTCAGAAGTTGCTGAGTTTGAAGATTGTTTACCATTATCTGATTCCGTTGTTGAACGGGCTTGTTTAGAATTGGAAATAATTATCAGACAGTTGAAAATCAAGTATAATGATTTAGATTCTAAAAGTTTGGTATATTCAAGATCAAGAATATTTTTCGCGGGTTTTGACGACGCTGAAATAGTTGATGATGCAGGTATTGATAAATTGGTCTATGAAGAACAAGAGAAACTCAAGAAGATACTCACTATAGGTTATGTTTAAGTCTGATTTGAACTGAATATGTGGAATATAGCTATTGTTTTATGATTTATCTCGTAGGACGGATAACGAAGGTTGTATTAATGTTGGTTGTATGTGATAACTCCGGACTAAGTGATAGTTTGTGGTGTTGCTGATGCTCAATAGACACTAATTAGTAATTACTAGCGTCAAGGGTCCCTATTATCTCAGCCAATAATACGAAACTTCTTTGTGACCTGATTCGTAGTGACAGGGTTTACTCAAAAAAACACTGGCGCTTAACTTTAATCTGAAATTTCGATAAATGACAATTCCTGAAACTTGAAGTTTTCTAACCGCTAACCATCACCACTCCCTAATCGCTACTAATAGCTACAAATAGCTACTACTACTACTACCACCAACCACCAGCTCATTTATTGGTGAAACAGTTTCGCGATCAACAAATTTCACCAACACTCCCTCTCCAGCTAGCAACCACCACGATGGCCAGCGAGACTCCAGATGCCTTGAAGTGGACACCGCTTCCAATGCTGGCGCATGGGAGAGTCGTGAGGTCCTTCACACCGATCGACGAGTTCCCATCGCTGCAGTTGTCCGCTTTCTACCGCAATCTATACTTTGGTGATGAGGTCTTCCTCTTCGAAACCAACGACGCCAACTGGGCAAGAGGATACCTGACAGTGCATCCAATGCCTTCAAACTTCATCGGGACCCACGTCGATCTTGACAAGCTGCCAGAAATCGAGGTCAGCGTCGTGATTGTCCCTCTCTCACATGTTCAAATCATTGAAAGAATTCCAGCGACATCGAACTTTGCTGCTCCAGTTCAGGCTGATTTCGACAATACCAAAGCTCCAGACAGTTTCAATCGTTCTATTTATGAAATTCAGAAGAGTGGGTCCGGTAATGGGGACGGAGAATTGGTTGATTTGACAAATGATATCAAATTGAAACCACCATTACCTTTGATCAGTTTGAACTCTAATGATCTGTTGGCAGAAGCCATGCCTTCTCTGTCAGAGTTATCATCTCATATTTTTGCCTTTTATTCCATCGCTGAATATGGATTATATGAGAAACTATGTGATTTATTTGAAGAATTGCATGATGTTGGTATAGCACTTCAACAAAACATTTTAACCAAAAATGAAAAAAAGGAAAGCAAGGCTCAAATATCACTCTTATTGACTAAAATCTCCAAACTTCTTTCATCTAAAGGTGTCAACAGATTCGCATCTCAAGGTTCTCAACAGTTGAAATCTGATCCTTCTGGTTTCCAAACAATCACAACAAGAGACATAGATACTGCTGAGTTATATGATTATCAAGACAAAGATGTTTCCAAGCATCCAATTCCTAAATTGGTGGCTATGAATCAAATTTCAGCTGCTCTTTCTCCAAATTTCCCTGTTTCTAGCAACCTTGAAGAACAGTTACATCCTTTACCAATTACTAAATTTGATCCTGTTACACCATCACAAATCCTGGTTGATTTTAAAGATGTTACAGGTACTTCTAAATTGAATCCATTGGGTTTTGCAGGTATGACTGCATATTTATACTTAAGAACCCCAAAAAAGAGATTAACTGAAGCTTTTGCAATCCATATTAAAAATTCAAGAGATTTTTCATTGGATAAAATTTCAGCTGCATTGTTTAGAAACATTCCAGGTACAGAAGTCGATACAACTCGTATCTATTTAGTTGCAATCATCACTGAAGAGATCAAGGTTGCCAAACCAACACATGCAGCATCAACAAATTTGACTAAAGTTCGTAAAGGTCTTGCCGCTGGTGTTGCTGATATTACTAGAATCTTTTCAAGACAAAAGGGACATTTGGCCACTGGTGAATCACATCAATTCACTATCAAACTATATGGCTCATATGTTAATAAGACAGATAATACTAGAATGGAATCATCAAATATGAACTTTGGATGGGGTGAATTGATTGATAGAATTATTTCTGGTTCAAGTAAAGGAGTTGCTATTAATCCAAGGGCTGAGAAGTTAATTGTTTCAATCAAGGAATTCAGAGATGACTTAGCTAATGTTTCAAGTGAATTTGACTCAAATATCAAAACTCCTATTTATCAAATCAGAACCAGTTTCTTTGATCCCTTGGTTAAAGCATATGATAGAATTTATCTAGGTTTGAAAAAAGTTAACATTGTTCATAATATGAGTCCATTTCCTGGAGATTTGGTCTCTGTTCAACTTATAAATGAAAATCCAAATTCTCATGTTAAGATATCTAAAGGTACAAATGAAGTTCCTGGTAAATATTGGAACTTTACATCTGTTAGATCAAATGAAGTTATTGGTGAAACAATCAAGATCAGTAACATTGAAAAAATAGATGAGAATGAATTCTTAACATTGAAACTGTTCATCAATTATGAATTAAGAGGGATTGCTCAGTTGACAGTCACTTCTCAAGGTTTAATCCATGAGTATAATAAGAATCAAATCATCACGTTCATCAATCCAACTACAAAACTTACAGAAGGTACGGTTGAAGCAGAAACTGAATATATTGGAAAGACTTATAACGTTGAACCATCCTTTGTTCATATTTTCAACTGGAAAAGATTATTTCCACTACCTGAAGGTGAAGATAAATTGATTGAAGCACTAAAACGTTTAAATCAAGCAACCTTACCACAACTCATCAAATTTTTCAAAGATTTGTTGAATAAACTCTTGAAAATTATACATAGTGCAATCAGTTTAAATTTGGAAAAATTGAAACATGCTGCTTTTTATTCATACATACACCTATTGGACGTTGTTGTGGCAAGACAAGAACAGTACACTTACTTGTTCCATAACTATACCAATGATTTGACTAGAATCGTTCAAAGTGAAACAATCTCTGTTCCATTGATAGGAACTGATTTTTGTGACCTTGCAGCTTCATATATAGGTAAGGCAGAAACTGAATGGAAATATGTTGGCAGAACAATATGCAGAATTTTACCATTGTTGATGAAAATCTCAATCATTATTTATAATAGAAAAGATCCTGAAACTCTACATAGGGTAATGATGCACGTTCATGCCGCTACGATATCTTTTTTGAAGATTAAGAATGAGTCAATGATTCCTGATCAAGTGTTGATGTTGGGATACACTGATGTTGCATTAGAAAGTTTAAGAGAGTGCTTCCCAGATGAAAGTATTGTTGATTTTGCAATTGATATGATTTCAGTCATTGATGAAAGAAAAACGATACCTAACTCTGCTGATGCAAGTGCTTCTGTCAATGGAAACGGTAATGGCAATGTTAATGGTAATATACCATACAATAAGAAAGAATCTAATATTTCCATTGTTAAACTGTTGTTGATTCGTCGTTTTTTGAATGGGTTTATTTTCAACAATGATAAAATTCCTGAATCGACTAATAAATTCTTTTCACATTCTATTCAATGGGCAATCAATGAATTTGATGATGTTGAAAATGCTGATCCAGAAGTTTTAAGATTGGCTAATTCAGTTTTGGTCTCATGTTGTAATTTATCATGGAATATTTTACTTGATAAAAAGGAGAAACTTTACTCATTGCCTAGAAATGCAACCAGATTGCTATTAACGATATCTAAATTGATGATCAAAGTTCATAATCATGCAAGAACTCATGGTTGGTTCGAACCTAAGAGAAATTATACCATGATTTTTCCAAATTCTCACCCATTTACTGAACTGATAACTGATTCAATCGTTAACGATGTTGTTTTGGTTGAAATATTGGTTGAATTAAGTGTTATTTATTCATTCCTTGCTAATATTGCTAAACATGTTACAAATTCTTCATCACAAGGTTTTTCATTGATACTTGAATTATGTGCAAATGATAAAAGTTTCCAAAATTCTGAATTATTCTTTTCAAGTTTAGAAAAAGATGATTTATTACAATTAATTTCAGCAAATAAATTAATTCATCAAGGTAAATTTTTCCCATCTGAAAAATGGATATCTTTATATGCTGTTTTCATTGAAGCAACAGCAACAGTTTCTGAATTGATTGAATTTATAATGATTAGAGATTTCATCCCTGTTGCATCACAATCTGAACTTTTTGATAGATCTATTTGGTCTAAATACGTCAAATCAATCCTTGCAATCTCAACATCAATGCCAGCTTCAATTTGTCATTTGTCTGATGTTCCTAGAAAAGCTGCATGGAAAATAACAGGTGATATTAGAACAAGATGTGCCAATTTGATCAATCAAATATGGGATTGTCTTGGTTGGGATTCATTGAGTGGTGATCTTGTAAGATTTCAAATGAAGAAAAACACTGGATATCAAGCAGAGTTTATAGAAGATGATTTTGGAGTTTTAGAAGAATTGATTGTCTTCTGTTTACAAAGACATTCAGTTTGTCAGATTGTTGGTGTTAAAGTCTTATGGACGATAATGATTGCTGAAATATTAGTACAAGAAAACGTTGAAGATTCAGGTTCTCTTTCCGGTACTGCTGGGTTGAATAATAGACTGATTGAAGTTGAAAAAGGTATATTTTTAGGATTGGATAAATTCTTCAAATCAGGTAAATATATTCCAGCTCTTTATGAACAAAAGAATTTCATTCAAAGATTGAAAATGATTATTAGATTGGATCCTGAAGATGAAGCTTTCAATGACGTTTATAACTTCATTAACAATTTAAGTGAATTTATTGATGCTCAAAACAATTTAAGTTCTGTTCCATTTGGTGAAGAATTTGATGATGAGAGAACGTTCCATCAATTAGATATTCTTAGACAATTAACCAGGGTCAATAATGCAAAGAAGTTTAATTCTTCATTGGATGATCTATATGAAAAGAATATATCCAAGGGTAATCATGTTCAAGCTGCTTTATGTCTTGAATTAATGGCATCTACGTATGATTGGATCGTTGATGAGACTGTTCCAAGTTCAATCAAACCTAAACTTCCATCAGAGACTGTTTTTGAAAGAAAAGAAAGATTGTATATGAGAGTTGCTGAAGAATTGATCAAGGGAAACAAATTAGAGAAAGCTGTATTGATTTATAAAGAATTAGCAGAAGCTTATGAAAAAGTGAATTTCAATTTGAATGGATTAAGTTTCGTTCATGAGAAATTGTCTGGTTTATATTCAAGATTAACTTCTTTAGAAAGGGAAACACCTACTTATTTCAGAGTGTTATTCATTGGTTTAGGATTCCCAACAACTGTCAGATCCAGATCTTTCATCTTTGAAGGTTTACCATTTGAACATATCACTTCAATTCATAACAGACTCTTGAGACTACATACCGGTGCTAAGATCATCAATGATGATGAAGCCTTGGTTGCATCGGAATCACCACCTCCTGGTAAGTTCTTGAATATCATCACTGTTAAACCACAAACTGATTTCAACAACTATTATGGAGATTTATCAAGATCTGCAAGATTATACATGCAGAATAAAGATTTGAGATTTTTCACAACGTCGAAACTGGCACAAAAATCAACATCTGTGTTGAATTTATGGGTTGAAGAAACTACTTATGAGACTTATAATGTTTTCCCTACGTTGATGAATAGAAGTGAGATTTATAAGACAAAAGTTGTTAGATTATCACCTATTCAAAATGCATTAAAGACAATTATTACAAAGACACAAGATTTAGTCAATGCAGAATCAAGTGCACAAAAACTTTTCTTACAATCTACTGTTGAATACTCATCGAGTTCTGTTTTCCAAGAATTATCAAGAGATCTTTCAGGAACAGTAAATGCACCAGTCAATGGTGGTATTGGTCAATATAAAGAATTTTTCCAAGTTGAATACGATCCTGAAACACAAGAAGAAGAAACTAATGAAGTTATTTTGTTACAAAATGCCTTTGATAACTTGGCCATTTGTATTCATAGATGTTTATTAATTCATGGGAAGATGGTTCCTCATTCACTAAGGGATTCACATTCTGCAATGATCAATCTTTTTGAGAAGAACTTTGACCAAGAGATCAAGAGAACAGGATTAGACATCCAGGAATTAGAAACATCATTTCAATTGGCAATGAGTGAGAATTCAACACCTTCACAATTGTCAAAAGTATCATCCATGTCAACAATGCAAACTTCAACAATAGCAACATCAGCCAATGTGACTATGCCTGTCAAACCATCACAACAACGTACATCCAGTCAACGATTAGGATCATTGACACCAAATTTGCATCGTGTTGATTCAAGAACTTCTGACAAATCAAGCTCAAAACTTTCCCAGCTGACACAGACTACAAACGCAAGTGGGGGCAAACGGAGATTCCTCATGAACTGGAGACAGTCCCGAGTGGAGTAAATGTGCCTCTATAGACTCTTAAATAGAATACATAAAATATATCTTGTACTGGTTAATGTAGTGGTGCACGGATGTTTTTGTCTCATTGGGGATTACTAAAATTCGAAAACTTTCCCTTTGTAATGAACAACGACAAACGCTGAAACTACGAATAGAGATGTTTAGAATCGCTGCCAGAACCTCCTTGAGCTCATTTGCTGCTGTCACTAGAGCCAGAACCACCACCAGTGTCGTGAGTTCCTTCCGTGCATACACCACTGCCAACGGGCTGTCTGCTGCTGAAATCACCCGCAGAATCGCAGAAGCCAACTCCCATCTCGTGAAGAGCCCAGTTGAGTTCACCACCACCACTAATTTGGCCACTGATTTGGGTCTTGACTCTTTGGACGCCACTGAGTTCCTCGTCAATGTGGAGAACGAGTTTGATTTACAACTGAGTGATGAAGACTCCGAGAAGGTCAAGACCGTTGGTCAGATCGTGGAGCTGATTGCTGCAAACCCAGATGCTCATTAAATTGCGTCTAGAGAGAGTTATTTATGTCTGTATATATGTCAATTGTCACCTTGATGTAGTTTTTTATTGTATTTGTTGCTAATGATAAAAATTGTTTTCTATTCCTCTCATACTTCTCAAAGAACAAATATCACAATGTCGATTGCGAACTCTGAGCGTGAATACAAAGCTTTAAACCTTCACCTTGAAAACGCCATCGAGCGCTTTGTCGAGTTGCAACACCTAGAAGTTTTAACCAAAGCTTACACTTTACCACCAGCACAACGCCCACCAGAATCAGATATCGAAGAAGCTGTGAAGGGTATCAAAAATAATGTTGATAAATATAGAATCAAAGTGAGGGAGTTGTTAATACCACTTAGAGGTGCCATGAGTATGTACATATCCAATACAGGACCAGATGTCTCTTTCAAACAGTTTCTTGATGATGTGGTGGAACCTGATAATAAACGTTTGGTACCACGATTGTTTGTATTTCCTATCACTTTGTGCATGGCTGCTTCCTATAACTTGCCAAAATGCATACGTTCAGTGGAATCTGATATTGATTCTCATTGGAGAATCGATAGGCACAGATACTACAACGCTTTTCCAACGTTTGAGGTCAATTCAGGAGATTTGAGAGATGAGTTTAATATTTTCTCTGAAATGTTGAACAATTACGTGAAATATATCCAGGAGGTAATAACTGATGTTTCTGGCTCATCAAACTCAATGTGTCAAAATGTTATAACTGAAGTATTTAATGTTCTTGACACACAGGTTTTAACGTACCTTATAAAAGATCCAGATTATCATAGTCCTACTCTCAATGGAGGATTATTTGGTGTGATCTTGAGTAGACAGTTCAATGAAATATTGTCAAGTGTCCTAAACATCTTAATCATTGGACCAAGAAGAATGGAAAGACGATCAGTTGTATTAACCGAAATTAAAGAGGATGATGCAAATGATCCTGGTACGTACCTAATTTATATGGAACTACCATCAAATATACTTCAATACTCCAATATCAAAGAAGATGGTAGCGCCAACTTCCTTGTTGTTACTAGAGCTGCTAACTTTGAATTGAATTCCAATAATAATAAGATGTCAGGTAGCAAAGAGGTTTCAACTAGTGATGATTCTTCGTTTTTGAAGATGAAAATAAGCCTACCCATTACGTTAAAATTAGAGATCTTTAACAAACCTGAAGAGTCAGATCAAAGACCAATCCCAATTGAAAACTTCACTGGTGAGCGTCTTGAGAATGATCCAATGTTCATCGATGCTATTCAACAGGTGCTAGGATACACGTTCGATAATGATGAGATGACTTCAAATGACGGGACCATGACCTTCGTTTTCAATCAAAAGATGTACATTTGTCACATTGAGATTGATTTGGACAAGATAACGTTTCCAGATGATATGAAACCACAAGTTGTTAAAAGTGGTGTGCAATTGGATGAAATTAGAGAAGATGGAGTGATGTTGAAGAAATTACCTGTCAAAGTTGCCTTTTATTGTCTAGAGACTGATACTGAGCGGTCAGATGAGGATGTTCCTCATATCAATAGAGCACTATTGAAACTCTTGACATTGAGTAAGAAGCTCCTTGATCGGAGTAAGAATATCAACTCTGTTGAAGAGTGTATGGTGAAGATGAAGGCAATTCAAAATGCATTCAGAATCCTCCCACCAACACATAAGTCAAGGGTTAATGATTCCGCTGGTTAAGATAATCCAGAATGAAGTTAGTATTAATGGCTTGAACTTCTAAGAGTTGGTTCATAACAGAAGTTCATCGTAATACTTTGATCGGTCACAGGGAAATGCATGTAAGTAGTCTAAATTTCATGAATGAAGTCTGGACTAATAACTATGGATAGCTGAAGTCCCTAATATATCTAAGTTGTTCGGTATTGTTTATATAACGAGAAACCCTCACTTCTCTCATGTGAAGAGGAAAATATTGATAAATTGATTCATGAAGTTCAAAAAAACACTAGAAAGATACTGGCGGCTGGCCAGTGGCTACGTCAGGTAGTTTTTAAGTCTTGTTGATAATTTGAACTGGAGATATTGTGTGGAATATTAATTAATATCGATATAATTCAATATGAATATGGTACAGCAGCTCATGCAGCAGCAGCTCATGCACTAGCTATATTATTCAATATAAATATATTAATAAATAAATAGCTAGCTAATTAATGAATTTCTCAATATTAATAGGAAATATCAAGGTCCCTTTTTATTGTTAAAAATAATAAATTTAAGGGTCCTTCGAAGTATAATTCTAATTATATAATTGAATATTAATCAACTGACTACTAGTCTTTACCCTGATTCAATTATAGACTACAAACATACTCCTCAGATAGAGTGTAAACAGGTCTACCGACATGATATGTTTGGACAAATTTTCAAAAAGGGATTTTTTTTTAGGCCGATTCTGATTTTGGGCCAATTTTTTTTGGAAAAAAGGCCAATTCAAAAAAAAAAGGCCAATTTTTATCACCAAAACAGGGTCCAGGGATTCTGTCTGTCACAGTAAATAAAACATAAATAAAACATAAATTAAAGGTAAATTAGACGTAAACGAAAGGGTGGACTCACATTCTACACGACCTATAGGCTATTTAGCCCTTTTCTTTCCAATTATAGAGTAATAAAAAAACAGTCACGTGACGAATTGGCCTTTTTTTGAAATTTGTCAAAAATCTTACGGGATGGCTTATTACTCTCAAAACATTAAAATTGCATAAAAATAGATAAACTTGAATTACATCAACATATAAGTCCTATACAAAACCTTCTACAAATATCATAAAGTTTCTATATATCTACTTTCCATACCCATCACAACACATAAATTTTCTATGTTATGCCATGAAGAAAGAGGCCAATTTTTTCCACCATCCAAAAAAAAGGCCAATTTTTCACGTGACTTGAGATGTGAATGAACTGGTTTTCTGGCTGAATCTTCTTCAAATAGACTCAATTGACTTGAGAATGGATCTGAGTTAGTTTATCGGTGATTTCAATGGCTTGTTTACGGCTAAAAACTGATCTATCGTGTCACAATTGTCTTATTACGTTGTGTGTTAGTTAGTTAGTTAGCAGTAATATTCACGAATTCACAATAAAAATCAGTCAATCTATATTATTAACCAACTTCCATATACAAAATGCCTAGTTACGACAGCCATAGTGAGGACGAGCAAGTGAGTGATGTTGAAGTCACTGATTCTGCTCCTCTGTCTGTGCCCTCGGGCAATGGGATCCAAGGGGTGATTATCCCTGATGAGCATCCGGAGACGATTGATGCCGATGAAGACTTAACAAGGGATATTGAAGATGATGTTGATGTTTTAGAGTTGATCCATTTGAAGATCCGATCATTGCATGATTTGGATCTTGAGAGGTTTAAGGGATTAAGGGTTTTGACACTAAGACAGAATTTATTGGATTCAATTGGTGATGTTAAGAAAGTTAGTGATGATTTGGAAGAATTTGATGTTTATGATAATAGAATCAAGCATATTTCTGCAAATTTGAATGAGAAAGTGAAGTTGATTAATTTGGATCTATCGTTTAATAAGATCCGTAATGTGAAGAATATTGATAAGTTGGTTAATTTGAAGAATTTATATTTTGTTCAGAATAGAATTGAAGAGATCCAGAATTTAGAAACTTTAACCAAATTGGTCAATTTAGAACTTGGTGGTAATCAAATTTCCAAGATTCAAGGTTTAGATACATTGGTTAATCTAGAAGAATTATGGCTGGGTAAGAATAGGATTTCAAAATTAGAAAATTTAAACAAATTAGCAAATTTAAAGATTTTATCAATTCAATCAAACAGAATCACTAAAATTTCAGGATTAGAAAACTTGATAAACCTAGAAGAAGTATATTTATCACACAATGGGATTGAAAAAATTGAAGGGTTTGAAAAAAATTTAAAATTAACAACAATTGATCTAACATCGAATAAAATTTCCAAAATTGAGAATTTATCACATTTATCAAAATTAACAGATTTATGGATCTCATATAATAAAATCGAATCATTTGAACAAGTTGAAAATGAATTAAAAGATTTGAAAGAATTGGATACCGTTTATTTTGAAGGAAATCCATTACAATTGAATAATCCACCGGTATATAGAAGAAAACTAATTTTGTTTTTACCACAGTTGAATAAGATTGATGCAACTTATGTAAGATGAATCTTAATGATATAATGTTTTGGAAGTCATGTAGATCACTATTTGTACAATGTTTAACAGATCTAATATAACTTTTTTTACATGAATATATAAATAAAATGCTGATTTCTTTACTCTTCTTTGAATTCAACAGGTTCCAAAGATCCATAATTTTGAGCGAATAATCTATCTTTTGGAACAGAAACACTTCTTTGATAAATACTTCTCGTATCAACGAATTCTGGACCTAATTCAGAAATTTTATTAACACCTAATAATCTCATATTCATTTCAATTTCAGTTCTTAAAAGTTGAATTGCTTTTCTAACACCAGCTTCACCATATGCTGAGTTCGCATATAAAAATGCTCTACCTAAACCAACACCTTTGGCACCTAAACATAATGCTTTCAAAACGTCAGAACCTCTTCTAACACCACCATCAATGTAAATTTCAATCTTATCATCAAGTTTTTTTTCTCTTAATATTGGCATGACTTCAGCAAGGACTTCAATTGGAGCTCTTGAGAAATCGATTTGTCTACCACCATGGTTTGAAAGAACGACACCTTGAACACCATGCTCGATTGCTAAAAGGACATCTTCTTTACGTTGAATACCTTTAATAACAATTGGTAATTTAGTAATGGTTTTGAAATGATCAATATCTTTCCAAGTTAAAGAAGGATCAATGAAGGAACTTAATGCAACTGAAGCACCTTGAGATCTATCAATTTCAGAATCATCATCGCCTTGAACATCAGAACTATCTTCAAATTTCAACTTCATATCTTTTTCTCTACGACCTAAAGATGGAGCATCAACAGTTATGAATAAACCTTTCATACCTTTCTCTTCGGCATGTTTGATTGCACGATCAGTTAAATCCCTGTCTGAATTGACGTATAGTTGATACCATTGAGTTTGATCTTCTTTAACTCTTGCATCGGCAATATCATCAAATGAACAAGAAGCTAAAGTTGAAATCATTTGAACAGTGTCTTCTTTACCAGTACCTCTAGCGATTGAAATTTCACCATCTGGATGACCTAATTTAGCCAATGCAGTTGCACTTGCATAGAATGGAACAGATGTTTTAACACCTAAAAATTCAGTCGTTGTATCAACTTCAGAAACATCAACCAAGATCTTTGGATTGAAGAAGATTCTATGAAATGCAGCATGGTTTTCTCTTAATGTGATTTCATCATCTGCAGCAGATGAATAATAGGCCAATGCTGAAGGTGGTAATGTTTGAGTTGCAACTGTTTCCAAATCATGAATGTTAATGATTTGAGATAATGGTGGTTTTCTATCAACTCTATCCAATCTATCAATCTCATCAGGGGTTAATTCTTCTTCAACTTCTTCGAATTCACCAATCAAGGGACCTAAATGACATTCAGGTGGTAAGAATTTAGACAATGCATCAGGTGGATGAATAGGGACAAAGATCTTTGTAGCGTCTTTACCAGCATTTTTCAATAGGATTTTCTGACCACCTGGATGATTTGGTAAGAAGTTTGTCAAGTCATAGACATTACCATTGATAACGATCCACAAGTCATCTTTTGTGTTGTGTTTAGAGACTTCCTCGGGTGTGAGTTCCACTTTTGGACTTACGTCTGAATGGATTGTGTTTGTGAATATGAAGTATGAGAGTATTGATGATGCTATCAGAGTACTTGCTAGTGCTTTTGATCTGTGTGACCTGACTGGTGCTGCAGTGTGTGCCCATCGTGTGCTTCTGAGTGGTCTGAGTGCCCTTATTGGCCTCAAGCGAGATATTCTGAGCATTGTGGTATTAGTTAATGAGATACAAGAGACTCTCGAAGGTTATATAGTGGTTCCCCCACGATTGGGAGCGTGGGGAAAGTTTTCTGGGGAAGAATCGGCCAATGAAAATCTCGACAAACGTTACCCGCAACATCTTTCTGCCGGGCGGTCCGGGTAGGATCCTAGTACTAGTAGTAGTTAATAGTAGTTATATTATAGTGGTTATAGTAGTGGTAGTATGGGTATATAGGTTATAGGTATAGTAATAGTAATAGTGATAGTCATAGTCATAGTCATAGTCATAGTAGTACACATTATGAGTCTAGCGCTTATAGCTATTGCTCATACTTATTTTACACTACTAGTCTGATTAATAGTAGTATTAAGAGTAGTATTGGACTCCGGTAGTCACTACTAGTAAACTGTAAAGGGTAATAAAGAATAAAGAAGAGAGAAGAGAGAAGAGAAGTGGTATGTCATACAAAATACAATGGACAATGGTTATACTATGATCTATTCATAATCCTTCTCGTAGTTAACTGTTATTATTTATACCCTTATAGTGCTCATGCTGTATGTGTATACTATGTACTATATACTACACACTACATCTAATACTAGTGATGATCTACTACTAGTGATATCCGCGAATATCGATAAATGGTTACTCACCCCTGGTCTTTTGGTGTCTGGGTGCCATTCCAACAACAACTAACTGTTAACTAAACCCAACCACAACGTGACACATTGCTACACAACACACAACTCCTAAACACAATGGCCTCTCGCACAAGAAAAATCTCAGTCGTCGGTGCCCGTGGTGTGGGCAAATCAACACTCGTTGTCCAGTACGTCGACAACTATTTCCTAGAGAGCTACTATCCAACCATCCAGAATCAATTCAACAAACAGATCAAATTCAGAAACCAGACATACGAAGTGGAGATCCTAGACACCGCAGGCCAGGACGAGTTCACAATCCTAAACGACTCCACAATAGTCCACGGTTATATCCTAGTGTATGCAATCAACAGCAGATCCTCTTTTGAACTATTGCCCGTTATTAGAGACAAGATTCTGGATTCAATCGGGTCAGAAGACGTCCCTATGGTCCTTGTGGGAAACAAACTCGACTTGACAAGAAACGTAACAAAGGAAGAAGGTGCTAAATTAGCAAAAGAACTAAATATCCCATTCATCGAACTAAGTGCTAAACTAAGTAGTGGTGATAATAGTGATATCTCAAAAATATTCTTATCGCTACTTCAACAGATTGAAGGTGAGAAAATCGATACGTCTGATGAGAAATGTGCCATCATGTGAATCCTTTACCATAATTGAATCGAATTGACTTTACTTTGACTGTTTTGTAGTGATAATTCAAATTGAATGACTTTATCTCTCACGTGATGTGATTATATAAGCGAGGCTTATTTTATATTTTAAGACCTGAGATTTCATCTATCAAACATGAAATCAACATTTCTATTTCCAACAGTTTATCCAACAGTTCATCACTATGTCGTATCCAGGTCAAGGCCGTCAGAGTTATGGAAATCAGGGTTATGGTCAGCAGCAGAACTACCAACAACCTCAACAAAATCAATACCAAAGACCATATCAAGCACCACCTCAACAACAATACGGTAATGCACCTGTGAATTTCCAACAACCATCACATGTTTCTAGACCACCAACGAATCCACAATCGTTTGGTGTCCAGGGTTATAATTTCCAATATTCTAACTGTACGGGGAATCGTAAAGCTTTATTAGTCGGTATTAACTATATTGGTACAAGAAGTGAATTAAGAGGATGTATTAATGATGTTCATAACGTTAAGAATTTCTTAATTAGAAACGGATACAATGAAGGTGATATTGTCGTTTTGACAGATGATCAACGCGATATGGTTCGTGTTCCATTACGTGCTAATATAATAAGGGCAATGCAATGGTTGACTGATGGTGCACGGGCTAATGATTCGTTATTCTTTCATTATTCAGGTCATGGATCACAAATGAAAGACACGAGTGGTGATGAAGAAGATGGATATGATGAAACGATTGTTCCATTGGATTATGAAACAGCGGGACAAATCATCGATGATGAATTATATGAAAGATTAGTAAGACCTTTGGCACCTGGTGTTAGATTGACTGCATTGTTTGATTCTTGTCATTCAGGTTCAGCATTGGATTTACCATATATGTATTCAACTAAAGGTGTTCTTAAAGAACCTAACTTAGCAGCAGAAGCAGGTCAGGGTTTATTAACCACGGCAATGTCATATGCAAGAGGTGATAATATGGGGATGTTTAAAGGTATTAAATCATTAGCATCATTGGCAATGAATGGTGGTGGTAATTCACAAGCGAGAGAGAAAACCAAAACAACAAACACTTCACCTGCTGATGTTATCATGTTGTCTGGATCTAAAGATAATCAAACATCAGCAGATGCAACTGAGAATGGTATGGCAACTGGTGCAATGTCTTATGCTTTTATAAACGTTATGAATCAAGCTCCACAACAAACATTTTTATCATTGTTGAAAAATATGAGAGCAGTTTTACAAGGGAAATATTCACAAAAACCACAACTTTCTTCATCTCATCCAATAGATACGAATTTACAGTTTATATTTTGATATTTTATACTTGATGAATTACAATGGATCATATTT
This sequence comes from Gotozyma montana, assembly GCA_003706615.3. Taxonomy (NCBI): domain Eukaryota; kingdom Fungi; phylum Ascomycota; class Saccharomycetes; order Phaffomycetales; family Phaffomycetaceae; genus Gotozyma; species Gotozyma montana. Next base: position 888,691 of record PPLU03000003.1, read on the forward strand.
ACAAATCTGTAACTCCCCATATTCTTTCATCATCAGGTACATCGTCTGTTACACCTTCTGTTACAACCGTTACCTCATCCTGTTCATCATCTTGCTCATCATCATCCTGTTCATCTATATCTGATTCATTTCTAACAACTTTTTCAGTAATATCATTACATTTTGAAATTTCATAAAAATATTCACCATGTTCTTTTAAATGAAACAATCTTTCCCAATTAAATGAAAATAAATCAGAAAATTTAAAACCAACTTCATGTTCAATATATTTTGCTTTACCATTATATTTAACAACGCTTTTTGGATGTGGTAATTCAATTTTTTCAATAAAAAATTCAAATCCAGATTGAATAAATTTATCACCTGGTGGGAATAATGGAATATAATCATCTTTATGAACAACTCTAATCGATCCTTCTTTTAATGTACCTTCTTCCATTATATTTTCATCAAATAACTCCTCGGTATAAAAAATCCTATCCATAAAATTCGATAACTCTTCATTTGAGACTTTTGGACTTCCATAAGTTATAACCAAAGGTTTATATCCAATTAAACTTAATTCTAAACCAATCAATTCGGCAAGTGAACCACCCATTGAATGACCGGTTATAACAATCTCATAATTTGGGAAAACTTCAATTAATTTATCAAAAACTGGAAATATTTGATTTGAAATTTCTTTAAACCTTTTATAAAAACCATTATGAACTTTACAACCACCAAATTCACAAGAATATAAATTTTTTAAAAATTGAACATTTCCAAAATCAGTAACTGGTTTATATTCAACCGTATTAACATTAATATCCGTTAAATAATCTCTTAAATTTGATGTTCCTCTTAATGAAAGTATCAAAGTTCCATTATTCTCATCACGATGTTCAATTGCAAAAAAACCTTGAGTGCCACCATTATCTTCATGTGCAGGATATATCAATTTTGCAATTGTTAATTCCATTGATTCATTATGTTTATCAAATCCGAAATAATCATTTGAATTAAATCCAGATTGTAAAAAATTAAATGGTTTTAAATTAATATTGAATGATTTTGCTAGATTTAAATCATTATTGAATATCTCATCAATACAATAACTCATCTTGGAAATGTATGCATATTTGATCAAGGAATGATACACATCATTGTCATAATTATCACCAAGAACGGTCGTCACTAGGAAAGATTGTATAAGAAAATGTATGAGATGCATCGTGATTATCTGTGTGATTCTATGTTTGGTTAAATGATTGTGTGTGTGTGGATGATTGTAAACTGGGTCTGCCACACAGTAAGGTCTCTTTTGATGGTTGGGTTATATGGGTGATGATTATAGTGTGGTGGGTTCAAACTTTGATCTTAAATCACAAAAATATTCATAAGATTTATTTTGACACAAAAAGAATCAATGGTAACCACAGATACGTATAATGGAGATATGTCAGTTCAAAAGTGATTGATGGAAATGTTTTGTAGTGACTGACAGACTACAGTGACTGCATTCTGTGTATGTCATAATGCACGTGTAATCTTCATGAGACTTGACTAATGCCTGGAAACACGGTTTATATATCAATCTCATCAACAACATGTCATAAGTAAACAAATTCATCTATGCAGCTTAACATATAAATGATCAGCGGTCCATCAACAGCACGGTACACCAACATCTCAGCTCTAATTATGTACAAGGCATAAGGTATTCAGATATTCATCTTCACAGCGATATGAGTGAGTAGATGGTTAAGTGTATTGGTAAAGAGAATTTTTTTTTTTTTTTTTTAACAAATCATATATTAAAACTATGTCTAAAGATATATCTAACTAAATAGACGAATCGGTTTCTTCAAAAGGCATTTCACAATCGCAACGAGCATTTTCGGCTTTGGAATGACAGTTCATATTAAGTATTATTATTCACTATCTTCCACCCCTCTTAACAGAAAAAGATTGCATAACCATCAAAAGTCACGTGACTAAACAGATATTATAAGTAAGCCAATAGGACAATAAGAGGCACATAGACAAGAATTCTGTACCTACATAGGAATGGTCGTAGCGAATTATGTCAGCCACCCTACCTAAGATGTAAAAGTTTATAGAAAAATTGATGAATATACGCATACATACGAAAAAAAAAAAAAAAGAGGCAGATTGCGATAAGCTAGCAGGAGACTGAGTCAGGAGATGCAAAGGGAAGTTATTGAAAGGATTAAGTCCACTACAAATGTTTAAATATTGTATCTCATTTTGAATTAAAGCTATAAAGCCACCGTGTGTATAGTATGTTCCAGACATAACTGCACAACACTGTTCAAAACATGACTAGTGTTTAAAAACCTGTGATTAAGTAGTTAGTACGAATATCCTGATGTAAATTTACATGATTTGTAGAATGAAGGTTGACCATCAAATAGATTCATGTGTGGACCATACCTACTAGTAACAGATCATACAATGCTAAGAGACCTGTCTGATTCCTATTGGGCTCTGACAGTGATGTTCATATCACGTCTCAAAACAAGTAATGGTTCATATTAGTAGTAAACACTAACTGAAACAGTAACCAGTTTAAACTTGGTCTTCGAACCAATAACGAACGGCCACAAGCGCCTACCTACTTACGAAGGAATGATGGCTGAGATATCTAACTTGTTCAAAATTGAAAATTTCAAATTTCGAAATAATTATATAATCTTTTTTTTTCATTGCGCCGAGTTCAAGATCATCACATTGATATTGTATCTAGTTTGATCCCGGTGTTCTGTTCATTAGATATACGATCATGGGCAAGAAAGAGTCAGAATCCGTTGATGATGCGGGCAATCCGTATAATTACATCGTGGTTATTGATGCTGGATCCAATGGATCAAGGGCATATTTATACCGTACCCAAACTGATGTGAAGGTTGGGAATGATGATATTGGAGGTGATATTGCTGGTGATGCTGCTAATAATGGCAATGATTCAGATGATGATAGTGATGATGATGTTGATGAAGGAGATTTTGATGGACATTTGCAAAAATCTCGTGATTGGAAAGAAGAAGATTTAATTAAATCAAAGCATTCAACGTATCCAGAGATTAAACTAATTAAACATAAAAAAATCAAGCCTGGACTTGCTTCATTTGTTAATAATCCAGACAAGGTGGGTAAGAAGAACATTGGTAAGATATTGAACTCAGTTGTTAAACGTATACCTAAGGATCAAATCAAAAGAACACCTGTTTTTTTACATGCAACTGGTGGTATGAGATTAATTAGACCTGAAGATCAAAATAAATTATTGAATCAAGTTTGTAAATTTATTAAATCAAATTATGATTTATATTTACCTGATTGTGAATCACATATAAATACAATTCATGGAGAAGTTGAAGGATTATATGGATGGATTGGTGTTAATTATAAATATGGTTTATTAGATGGTGCTATAAAAGAGAAATCTACATTAGGTATGTTAGATATGGGTGGAGTTTCATCACAAATTGCATTTGAACCATTAAATTCTGAAAATGAAGATTTTTTATTCAATTTGAAATTAAATTATCAAAATGATTTGGATTTAAATTATAACGTTTTTAGTCAATCTTTATTAAGTGGGATGCATCAAGCACATTCGAGATATGATCAAAGTTTGATCTTGAATGGTACTTTAATTGATCCTTGTTTACCATCAGAATACGTCAAGAAGATTAAGAATGAAGATAATAAAGAATTAGAACTTCAAGGTGGTGGTGATTTTGAAAATTGTTTGAATTCATTATATGATGTGTTGATGGATGTTAATAAAGATAAATATTGTAATCAAACACAAATCAGTTCAACATCATCATGCTTGTTCAGTGATGAATTACCTAAAATGGAATTCAATGTTGATAAATTTATTGGTGTTAATGAATTTTATTCAAATTTAAATAAATTCGTTAATTATAAAGAATTTTATTCAAATACGAAGAAAATTTGTGAAACTTCATATAATGAATTAATCAATGATGATGATCATAAATCCAAAAAAAAATCAGACAAGTTAACAGAACTTTGTTTTAAATCATCATGGATAATTAATGTGTTACATCAAGGTGTTAATTTCCCAAGGTATGGAATTGATCAAGATTCAGACGATTCATCATCATCAATTGATGAATCATTCGGCATATTGGATGATTATTCATGGACTTTAGGAAGAGCTGTGCTTTATAGTTATTACGAAGCCGCCGCTGCAACGAATAGTGAAGAAAAACGTCCACTTGTTGGTTATTATGAACCATCTTCCAAAGTTTTCGTCTATGGTGGTGAAAAGGAAGGAATTGAAAATCGTCCTTCATACGTTGGTGGATCTACGTTGAAGTATGATAATGGATACGGTTCAACTGATGATGACGATGAAAGTGATGATGAAGATAATGATGATGATTGGGATGATGTTTTGGAAGGTCATAGATTATGGGGATCTTTATTGATGTTATTTACGTTATTAATAGTTGCATATTTATTGTTGGGTAAGACAAGAAGACGTACATTGAAGGAAACTATTGTTAAATTATGGAATGATAAAATTGGTAAGAATGAAAATTATGGACCATTAGCTACAAATCAATCAGAATTAGAATTAGGTGAATTTGATTTAGATAATGAAGTTGAATTGGAATCTGATGATAGAAATTTAAACTTGCAAGAGAATGAAAGGGTTAAGAATAAGCGTGATAGTTTTGAACTTGAATGATATAGCATTTTTATGAAGAGAAAATTGTAGATTATATACACACTATTTATTATTCACATTAAGAACGAGTTTAATGATTGTAATGTCGCTCTGCTTGGATTGACTCTTTTCTTAGTTAAAATTTGCGCCAAATGTCTCTTAACAACGTCTTTTGTAGTTAGATTTCCACTTGACTCAACCCATTGTAAATCATAATGAAGACACAGTATAGTAAGTGCAACTCCTATACACAGATCATTACCCGTATCACACATGACTAAACATTTCGTATTATCCCAATCTTCATCAATGGCTTTAATAATCGCAGGTAAGATTTTCCTCAGTTCGTTTGAACCTTTTTTATTTGAAGGAAGTTGATGATGTATTAATTTCTTACCCTTGATATCAGTTGTTGAGTATTTGAACTTATCAGAAAGGATAATAACTTTGTTGAAGCCAGCAATATCATCTATTGTCACATCTCTAATGATTTGACCAATTGATAGTTTATTAGTCAATGAAACAATATCAATAATTGATGAATCAGTCGAGACTGGATTCAATTCCAAAGAGTCAATGATCTCTAATAACTCAGAATCTGATCTATTCAAATCAGTTAAAAGGTGGAAATTCTGCCAGAATAACTCAGCGGTCAACTTATGTGCCCATAATTCATGATCATCAGCTGCTCCTTGTACATAAGTGAACCCATCTAGTTTCAATGAACCATCTTGAGCTTTCATTGATGCAACACAGTTGAAAATAGGATAGAAGTCATCGTATTGCGGTTTTTCCAATGGGAGACTCATCCCTGGATAAATCCACATCGGTCTAAGATATTTCCCTTTCAACTGTTTCAACAGTTGATCTTTATTTACAAGTTTGAGTTCATTACACACAGTGTTTGCAAAACTTGGAATCAGCTTAATGATACAATCCTGTTCACTTTGTGAGACCATCTGGTGAGGCAGGAAGCACCAGTTCGTCTCGTGCTCGCCGAACATGATGTAGTTAAGCACTGCACACCAGATGGGAACCGTCTTGGACAGCGAGTCTGGCATGAGTTTCCCTCTCCGTGTGGAGTCCACCACTGTGATTCCCTCGCCGTCTACAATCGTCTCTACCAGGTGCAAGTTCAAACGTCGGTGGGAGAAGGACCACTGGCCCGTGTGGCCGTCGGTGGACTTGAAGTAGCACCTCCCACTAGTCGCTGGACCCACGTACCACACACCGCACCGCTCGTTCGCCACCAGTGGTCTGCCTAAGCTCCCGCCTACGGTCTCCACCCAGCGCGAGTCCCTGGCAATGGACCTCAGCCTGTTTCCCACCGCCCGGGACTCCGCCCGCAGCTCTTTCAGCACAGCATTAACCTCCATCACCTTACAGAAAAAAAAATTGTTAATTAGAAATTCCACTAATCAACAGTGATAGCCGCCCATGTCCAAAGTCCTTTACCTCGACACGAGCTCCACTGAGGAACTTTTCAGCGAGAACAAGCGGCTCTTCCAAGCTTCGCTAACCGCCAGCCATGTTGAGGGCTTCAGAACTCTTGCCCAACTGCTCACGTTCGTCTCAGTCGTTGGAGCCTCAGAACTCGACCTCGACTATCCAACAGTCGTTATCATCAACGAAGACGCCAGCCAGGAGCTCACGGGGCTCAACGCTCTCTCCTTTGAAGACACAGACCTCCTCTTAAACCACCACTACAAGCACCTCGACATCCTCTGCTACACACTCGCCGATTTCAGCTTCACCAGAGTCAACAGGGACATTGACGAGTTCCACCAGATCCTCAAGAACAGAATCGTCAGAATGAAGTCCTGGGTCGGCCTCAACAACCACAACGCCAGAAATTGCCCCTGTCTCCACAGCATGACAAACTGTCTCAACATTATATTGCAAAACGACGTCAAGCAGTCGGCAAAACTAAGAGAGTTTGTCTTGCTGATCAACAAGGAGATCGATTTCTTCAAGCTATTGACATTACCGAAACCTTTGGACTTCTACAAGTACTGTATCGGAAACTGGGGGTTTATCGCCCATGAACTCACATGTGACGAGTTGACTTATTGTGCTTTGCTCATATTCAACTATTCCTTCTCGATATTAGACCCAAATGAATCGTTATTATTAGAACAGAATGAGATCTTAAGTTTCCTATTCAGTTTAAGAGACTCATATCGTGGTGGTAATTCATTTCATAATTTCAGACATGCAGTTGATGTTCTTCAAGCAACTTTTTATTTCTTGGTACGAATTAACGCATTACCAACATTCCCAGAATATACTACTGATGTTAAAGTTCATCCATTTGATTTATTCAACAAAGGAGAGAAATATAATGTTGAAGAATTTAAATTAAGTGATTCTTTACTACATCCAGTCCAGAGTTTAGCATTGTTAGTGGCTAGTGTAGGTCATGATGTTGGTCATCCAGGTTTAAATAATCCATTCTTGATATCAAATAGATCACCAATTGCTAAAATATATTCAAATCAATCAGTCTTGGAAAATTATCATTCAACAATCTTTCAAGATATATTGTCTAATCATTGGCCAATTTTTCTTGATAATAATAACACTCAAGATTCAACAAATCCATTAAACACTAAAGTCATGCAAGTTGATAGTATAATTGCAACAGATATGGCAAATCATTTTGAATATATTTTAAAAGTTGAAGAAATATCAAACATTTTATCAGATGAAACAAAAAGATTAGAAATTAAAAATAATTTAAAACAAACAAATATCATACTTTCATTGATCATTAAATGTGCAGATATATCCAACGTTTCAAGACCTTTATTGATCTCTGCTAAATGGGGGATCGTACTGGCTAGAGAGTTTAATGAAATCGCTCAATTATCAGATCATTTAAAAACAAATACAGATATTGATTCAATAGTTGATCCAAGAAAAAATCCTTATTTCCCAGCAACTTTAAATGATGCTTTAAAAGATATTCCAACATTACCAAAAGGTCAATTATTTTTCATAAATCAATTCGCTGATTCTTTATTTAAAGAAGTTGCAACTGTTTTACCAGAATTAACATTTTCAACTCAAATTGTAATTGAAAATAAAACATATTGGGAAAAAATTGAAAATGGAGAAACTGTACCATGATAAGACTTAATGATTGATAAATATTTAATTAGATTTGCTATTTTTTTATATCCTGTATGTACTTTAACTTCTCTACTTTTGTTATCAACCTACAAGCATGCGTAAAATCAATGTGTATAATGTTCATCAAGTTCTTTTAATGTTATGTTTTATTTGATAATTTTCAACAGCTTCATAAAATTCATCCTTCATCTTTGATATTATCTCTTCAATAACTTCCTCATTAATATATTTGAGAATCCTAGAATGAGAATATCCAAATATTATAGCTTCTCCATTTTTCCCAACTGTGAATTGAAAACCTTTGAAAAAGATGTTTAATTTAGCAATTTGAATAATCTGTGATAATCCATCCTTAATTGTCTTTTTATTGAAACATTCAGGATGATCTTCAACATATGGCATTGCTAAAAATTCACCAAAATATAAAAATTCAAAAGCATACTGTCTTTGTTCGTCTCTGTATGAAGTAATATCCAAATCACCATGAAATAAAACAGGAGGTGAACGTATGAAAATTTCATCTTTGCTACTGATGTTTTGATTGTGTTCCATGATTATCTTGTTGGCTTTGATCTCATTATTGTATCTCTCTGTTGATTTTGTGATGAATGAATTTGAATCTCGCCATTTTTTGGAAACTTTCCATCCATCATCTCCATATATCAACTCTTCATAGATTTTTTCTAAATTGAAATGATCATAAACTTTGATTGCCATTTCTTTAATTATTTTCGACTTTAAATCATTCATTTTTGGGAACATAATTTCAAAATTTGATGAACTTATTTTAAGAATTTGAGTTTCAAAATCAACACCAGATTGTATTTGAACAAATTGTACGTCATTCCGATAGACTTTACCGAGTAAACTCACTTTAGGGATGAAAATAGAAGGCGGGTTTGATCGTTTGATGAGGTTTGAGACTTGACATTGTGAAGAATTAAGTTTCTGTCTCTTTATTAGAACACCAACATTGTCTATATCATCATCTCGATTCTCTGAATCATTTGAATATTTATCATCACGATTCTCTGAATATCTCTCCTTTGCATATCCAACACATTTAAGTAAACTTTCAATTTGATCAGTTCTATCTTTTGAATACTTCAAATGTTTCTCTTTTTTATCATCTTTGAAATCTTCATTATCCATACAATAAAGTGCAAATCTTGAAATTAAAACAGCCACTGGTGAATAATATTTCGATTGCTGAACATCTGACCAAGAATCGAAATATAAACATCTAACCGGAACTTCAAGACCTTTCAAACCCTCACCAATATCAACGTAATAATCTTCTGGATTGACATCTTTAGAATAAGCAAATTGTAATAAAATGTAGCGTCTACCATCTGTTAAAAACCCTTCATTAACTTCATGATCGAAACATGATACAAATAACTCATTGATCAAGTCATGACCTTTAGTATTCATCTTTTCGGTATTGATTTTATCATTGTCAAATATGGAAATTACATGTTTCTCTTTGATGAACGTATCGACAAATCCATTAATAGTACCAGATTTTACTTCCACAATCACAATATTTTTACCAAATTTTTCATCTTTTGAAACATCAGGGGTTATTGATAATCCTATATCAAGATCTTTAATTGGTTTATTATCCTGATTTTTAGCGATTGATCTAGAAACATGAGGATTTATCATTTTGATGATCTCAAATGGTAAGTCAAATTCAGATTTAACCAACATTTGCAGTTTTTTGGCATTTAATGACATCCAGTCACCTGAATCACTAATCAACCCCAAGACTAAAGGAAACGAAGCCAATCTGAATAAATCATCGAATAAATCCTCATCATTTCTCTTGAAATTGTGTCTCCCTTCTTGAAACTTATATAGTTTTGAATAAATTGCTTCAGCTGGGAAATCAATCTCAATCTCATTTGTATCAATTTGACACTTCAAATTAAAACGGATATTAAAACAAATTGCTCGATTCAAAGCATTGTTTACCCCAATTGATTCTTCACCATCAATCCTAGTGTAAAAAAATTCAAAATTAAACTCTTCTGTCATCTTTAAAAATGTGAATAACCTCTCACTCAAAAAATTTCTTCTTTTAATACTCATACTCAACTTCAAACATGAAACTAAATCTGAATTCCGTTTAAGAAACCGTAGCAAATCCCCAATCTCACTCTTTGGTTCATTCAAGAAATTAATAAGTGTGGAATCATCTCTGGGGTCAAGAGTGAACGTATCAGTAGGTGCCTCTTGAAGAGCCTTTGAAATGTGACGTTTATCCATGAGTAGCCTTATCACTGCCAATCAACGTTTCGAAATCAAGCCTGTATGACTTGTCTATTCTTGAAGTATCAATAATTGTCACGCTGTGTCAATAGGGGATGAAACAGTCAAGGATATCTCAATATTGAAAGATGAATAAAATAACTTGCTTTGAATTTTTTCTGTTAGAATATATGCTCCTAGTAATTCAATATGATATTTTGGTGAATAAAAGATGGGAAATCTTGTACTTTTTTTGACTTTACGGTATCTTATTGCCTAGCACTCTATGGTTGGTTCTGACCTGAGCTGATGGCTTGTACTAATCCGGTTCTTATTAGCTCTCGGTTCGGTTTTTATATTGCGTGGTCACGTGACTTTGACTTTTCGCGAATCTGAGAACTATGGACAACAACAATCAACATTTATAACTACGTTGATGGACTATAAATGTATTTAAAAGAGACTTGACGTTCTGATTAATCTAAATATATTGAACCTGCTCAATAATAATTCATATATTAACATGTATACCTTAATTTCAACTATTCTTTAATTTGTCCAGATTCATAAGCCTCTTTAACAACTTCAAAAGCTTTTAATAATTTCCCTCTTGCACCTAATGCAGTGACACCTTTCTCTTCTAATTCTTTATCGTTTAAATAAATCAGTTGTCTCCATGGTATATCTTGTAATGCGTTTGTATATTTATGCAAACGTAATGATTTCAACCATGCTGAGATATCATTCAATAGTTTTGGATTTGTTAGTTGTTTTGCATTGATTGCTGGTGATTTTGGAGTTTGTAAAACATTAGAGTTGGATAATCCATTGTTGGAATTATTAAGATTATTGCTTTTGTTAGGAGTTCTGAATTCTGGTGCATCTTGAAGTTTTACTGCAGAATTGATCGATGCTAATTTAGCCAACGTTTCAACGTCTCCATTGTTATTAACTCTAGAACGTTGTTGTTGCTGCTGCTGCTGTTGTTGTTGTTGGGATTGTAACTGTTGTTGGGATTGAGTTGGTTGTGGTGAGAGTGAACTTTTGAAAGTTTTAGGATTGGAATTATTAAAAGAATCATAATATGAAACCCTTGGTAAAGGAGGAACAGAAGATGAACTTCTAGTGTTTAAATCATCCAAATAACTATTATGATGACTTCCTAAATGTTGCTGGGCAGATGGTTGAATACTTCTTCCTCTTTCATCTTGTGAAAATCCACCATTCCCACCACCACGTTTTTTACCAGAATCAAGTTGTGCCCTTGAATTAATCGTTGACAAAGCAGAAAGTTTCAAACTGTTGGCATTATTGAAATCATTATAACTTAACGTTGTTTGAGTCAATTGTTGTGCAAGATTAGTTATATCGAACGAATTATTATTGTTTGAATTATTATTGCTGTTATTATCAAAATTTTGAGATTGAGGATTGTTTTCATCATCAAATCTATTAGAGGACCTGCTCTTCGATGGGGTTTGATATTGTTGTAAATGCGATGCTTGTGGTTGTTGTTGTTGTTGCTGTTGTTGGTTGTTTCTTAACAATCTTGAATGATAAGGTTCAGCAGATCTTGGTCTGTTGAATCCAATGTCTTGTAAAACGGATGCCCTGTCGTATGATGGGAAGTTCGGAGACAAGACACGTTGAAGACTTGGTTGCTGTTGCTGTTGTTGTTGATTTTGCGATTGGGATTGTGACTGTGATTGTGATTGGGGTTGAGATTGCTGGTTGTTGGTGTTGAAAGGACCATTCAAAACCGAGTCTAACGTGACTGGTTCATTTGATTGATATTTCGGTTGTGGAGCAACAATCTTAGTAATGTTATCAATTCCTTGATTTCCAAATTGATACCTGTTATCTATACTAACTTTAATATAATCCACAACTTCATTTGGTAAATTATTCAACAAATTATCAATAACGACACGATGTTGTGTTGAATTCAATGTCGTGATCCAAGTGATGAAATTGAAAACATCATTCTTGAAACTTATGGAATCAATCTCCATTGAACTTAATGGTCTTTCAGGGATGTTAAATCCAGAATTAACAGTTCCTAAATTATTACCAGTTTGACTGGCACTACCACCATTTGAATTGGTATCCAACGCATCGTCAATTGATGTCATACCATTACTGAATCCTCCCTGCGCACTAAAAGGACGGAAAGCATCGAACTTTCCTGCATTCCCACCATTGTTGCCAGTATACACATTGGCATTAAAATCCTGTGCACTTAATGGTCTTTGCAAATTGTTGAAACTGGATGAGTTATGAAATGCGCCACTGTATGGATTGTCAGTTGTGCTGAGCAATGGTGAAATCGGATTTGCAGTGTCATTGAATGCATATCGTGATCCAGGAGGGGATAGAAGTGCCAGGTTAGAAGAGGTGTTTGAGAAAGTCGGGTTAAGAGGCTCAGGGAGCGTTAACTCAAGTGGGTTTTGATGACCAGAATTGGTAGAAGCTGGTTGCTGGGGCAAAGAAGGAGGATTGTTGATGTCTTTAAGAAGCGACTCATCGAGTTGGGCTTCCATTTTTGGACTCATTTCTTTTGGTGTGGTTATATGGGTGTTTGAAGTGAGATATTTGGTTTTCTTGAATTATCAAAGAGTACAATATCTGTTTCAAGTCAGTCAAGTTGGATAGGCTTGTGTAGAATGCTAGTTTTGAGGCCGCAGTGATTGATACTTGTCCTGAATTAACCGTGACAAGGATAACGTGTTTGGTCTAAGGGGATATAGTGAAATATCAGGTATAAAAGAACACGTAGACCCAAACACTAATAAACAATGCAAACAAAAGCGGATGGGACTTGAATGAAATGAAGCTGGTGACGGTACGGATCTATGCCAAATGCAAAAGCGAATTGAGACTTCTCAATAAGCAATTTTCTCACTTTAACGTGATTTTGTAAAGAATTTGAAATTTAAAACTGAAAACGAAAAAAAAAAATTCAAAGAGTAAACAAGAATTTCGCGAATTACAGTCACGTGATAGAAACTACATATATCATCTTTCTTTCATTAAAAATTCGTTAAAATAGTTCGTAAATAGTCTATAATTGGTACTTAGACCATGTAAGTGTCTTTTCTCTTTGTTGGGTTCAAAGATTCGATGAATTCTTCTTCATTAGTGAAGATACCAGTCCAAATATCCGACTCTGCTGTCCAGTGTGAAGTGTCTCTTATGTTTGCAATGTCATCAATTGACATTTCACTGATGTTGAATGATTGTGCAGGCTCATAATCGATATTTGGTTGGATCGGTTCTTTATTTCGTGGTTGTGGTTTGGTTTTGGCTTTGGTTTGTCTCTTTTTCTTAGGTGTAGATGATTCTTTGGATTCTGTAGATTTAGCTTTTGGTTTAGCTTTGGATGATTCTTTTTTAGCAGTTTTTCTCTTCTTTGTCGTGGTTGCTGATTCAACAACTTCACCACTAAGAACATTCTTGAAATCCAATCTTCCGTAGTTGTTCTTGTATTCTCTCAATAATCTTTGAACTTCTCTCTTATCCTGTGATATCTGCATTTTTAAACTAGCTTCTTTCCATTTTGGATTATCATAAGAGTATTTATAATCCAGTTCGTTTTCATCACTCATAGTTTTATAATCATTTTCATTATCCGTCTCTAGTTCTGGTAATGCAATTTCAATACCATCACCTAAGATTGCCTCTTTCCCCTTCGCTAACAACTCATTGATATCAACAGACTCGCCTGGGATCTCTGCAATTGGATTGGAAGGAGTAATACAGTCCATATCAACTTCTTTTCTAAAGATATGATCAATATCAACAGCTGAGAAAAAAGCACATGATTGTGGCAAATCCAACATTCCAACACTCTCTGCGAACATTGCTCTAGTCCATAGATTACTGATCTGTAATGCCATTGCGAGTTTATACTTATCCTCTTTCTCACATAAGTATCTAATCTCATCATGAACAGAAAGACTTAACCTAGCCTTGATTTGATATTTGGATATTAGATAATTCATTGAAACACACAACAAATGAAGGTAATCAACACCTGATGACTGAATAGCCCAGTTAATTCTTGAAGGTAAAAAAGAGTTCAGATTTAAATTTTTCTTCATTAGTGCTCTTGTGATACCAGCTTTCAAAACAGGAGTTCTTGGTTCTTCAAGATTGGCAATTCTCTCTAATTCATTGAAAAGAACAGATTCAGAACCACCAAACCATAGTTTCCTCTTCTCGCCATCTAATGAAATGTTGATGGTTTGTCCTTTAGTCTCCATGTATAACACTTTGGCACGTTCTTGACATTCTTTCTCTGTTAATTCATTGTTGAAATTTTTCAATAAAGTAGCTGCATATTTGACACCAGCACCATAAATTCTACCATAGTTAAACACCTTGGCTTGGTTTCTGTCAATACCTAAGATTTGTGAAGTCTTGGAATGTAAATCAGTCCCATCTTTTTTCTCACCTTCCAACGTCATCCAACCAATTGCAGTTCCTCCATGTTGTGAAGTGATTGCATCACCTAATAACGAAGCAATCCATAATTCTTCAGAATCAACATCTGCACCAACGAAACAGTGTGTATCAGGGGCACGAATCTTGGATTTAAGTTCTGATCCGATCCTGTTTTTTTTAGCATTTGAAGCAGTCAACCATGTTTTTTCAACTGCTCTTCTTGTAATCGTACCCATTGTGATCACTTGTGGGAGGATTAAACCCAATTGTTTTGATTTTTGATCATCAGTTGTTATGTTTTTAGTGACGACAAATTGTGATTTGATTCTATCTCTTGCACTTATCCAATAACTGCAAGTTGAATTCAACTCTAGAGCTTCTTGTGCAAAAGGGTCATCGGATTTAAGAACACCGGTTTCAAAAGCTCTTGCATTAGCCTTGGATAATAGTTGAGTCGTTCTTGTTTCTGAAGATGCTGGATTTTTGATTTTGAAATGGATGAAATCAGGAAGTTTTAAAGGATTTATTGAAGTTGGATCTTCCAAATCAGGAAATGTAAGTTCAGGAATTGCTTGATATGTCAATGCAATTAATTTTTCATAGTTTGATTTATGTGATTTGAAACACCAACCAAATTTATCATTCCAATAAACAGGTGAGCCTTCACATTTCAATTTTAGTAATAATGGTGTGATTCTTGTTCTTGTTGTGATTGATAATTTTTTCTCTTTGGTTGAATATAGATCTTTATACCATTGTGGGTATCCTGGAAGTTTTTGATTTTTATAAGGTTCACCATTTTTCTTCAATTTCAATGGTGTTATCGTCCAGTCTAACTGTGATAACCATGGATCATCCATTGCCTTTTCAGGGGTTTCTTTTAAACTAGCAGCAGATTCAGCCATCTCTAAAAGTCTATCATCAACACGTTTTCTATTCTTCAAGTATAAAGACTCTGCATTTTCCAAATATTCGTTCCATTTTTCATTTGTTGGTAAAATTCCTGCACCCATGAATCTTAGAGCTGAAAAAGAAACAGGATGTGAGCAAGTTTTAAGAAATTCAGGTAAAACTTTAGAATAGACACGATGTGTAACTTCAACATCAGTTGCACAATATTGAATCAAGTTCTGAAAATCATCTTTAATAGTTTGAATATCATCACTTGCAAAACTATTTCTAATATCTTTATCAACATCTAAGTTGAAATAGAAATGTGCCAAATCTGCTAAGGAGTTGGGACTGCTGTAATTCAACCATGGATCTTCGATCTCCAACTGTCTAACTTCACTACCATTATCAATAATCTCTTCAGATGATTCTTCAAGTTCAGAATCTGCAATATCTGCTTTTAATTTTGCCTTTTGAGCTTTTTTTCTAGCCATCCACTTGATACGTTGTTGTGAGCACATCCCAGACACAGCAATATGCAATGACATGGTATCCAAATAAAATGCCTTTGTAGCTTCTAAATCGTATTCTTCTAAAACTCTAGCACGGTCATATCCTACATTATGACCAACAATAACTTGTTCCTTCTTAAGAGTGTTTAAAGGGACCAGATGTTCAAATGAATCGGATTCACCAGTCAGTATAGGTGAGCACCAAGAATACCAACTCCCTGAAGAGCAAGCAACTGCCATTATTGGATAGTCCGATACTTTGTATAACGTCTCCACATCAAACACGATCGCATCTTCATCAGGGTATTCAACCCGCTGTGGATTCTCCCCATTCGAATCATACTTGACCCATCCTGATCGCAGCTCAAATTTAACAGGTCTCTTGGGCAGTTTTGCCTGACTCAATGATATTGCGTGCTGTTTGTATGGATCTGAAGCGTATAGTGCCAATCTTCTAAAATGCTTATCTAAGGTTGGTGCCGTGAGTTCGGGCACTTGGAAGTCGAGTGGAGGTTGGATATTGGTGGGTTTGCCCAACAGGCCATGTATGTCTAGGTATTTCTTGGAGATGTCCACTAAAGTTTCCTGATGAGATGAAGTTGTAGATTGAGATGGTGATATGGACTTAAGAGGAAATACTGCCTTGTCCAGACGGTTGGATAAGTACTGGATCCCCACGGGGTTCGTTCTTGGGCGTTCCGTGTGTATTGCACGTGCAATACGCGGGAGTCTCAATGGCATTGGCAGTGATACAGCTGTGTGTTTGTAGAGATATTAGTGATAAAACATCAATATTATGATTTTTGGTTATGATTTTTCCAAAACTAAACAAAAGCATAAAGCGTCAAGTAGCGATAAAATGTGTACTGACGTGTTATGCCGATTCGCGGGTGAATCCAGTTGCAACCAAAAAAGAATTGCAAAGGAGAACGAGACATAATAAAGAAGTAGAGATAGTTATTGTTGCCATGCCTGCCCCATTGAGTGACACACAAGTAGCTGCTGAGCTCAGCAAGATGCAGGCGTTTATCCGCAAGGAGGCCGACGAGAAGGCACGCGAGATCAGACTCAAGGCAGACGAGGAGTACGAGATTGACAAGGCACAAGTCGTGCGTTCAGAGACTGCAGCCATTGATGGAGCCCACGAGGCTCGTTTGAAGAAGGCATCCCTTGCCCAACAGATCACTAAATCTACAATTGCAAACAAGACGAGATTGAAAGTGTTGGCTACAAGAGAGTCTGTTTTGGATGAGATTTTTGAAGATGCAGAAACAGAGTTGAAGAAGATTTCAAAGAACGAGAAACAATACTTGCCTGTGCTCGAAGGATTGATCGAAGAAGGTCTTCTTTCATTGTTAGAGACTTCTGTCACCATTAGAGTGCGCAAAGAAGATTTGGAGATTGCTAAGAAAGCAGCAGAGAAGGCTAGCAAAGAGTTTACTGAAAAATCTGGTCTTGAAATTTCAATTGCATTCGATGAAGACAAGTTCCTCAACGCCGACACTGCTGGTGGTGTGGTGATTGTGAATGGAACTGGTAAGATCGAAGTTGACAACACATTAGAAGCAAGATTAAAACTGTTATCTGAAGAATCACTTCCAGCCATCAGACTTGCACTATTTGGTCCATCCGAGACGAGAAAGTTCTTTGATTAGAGAATAAAAGAGAATTGTATGAGCTTATAACTCGTAGTCTCATCGCCACCATCAACTATCCTTGAATTGCACTGAGCAACTAGGCTTTGATTGGTGTGATTACGTAGCACTGGAAATTCGCACGCTATAAAAATCTTTTTGGTTTGTAAATCTAGCTATGGTTTTGGTGATGAGAGAGATGCTGAACCGCTTTTTGGGAAGTGTTCTCAGGAGACCGTTGACCAGCACGAGTAAGGCGATTCTACAGCCACTGCCACTGCCCAAAGTGCCACTGATTCCTTCACACAAGCCACTTTCAGACTCGATATCGTGCACCATATTGAATGAGCATGGGACTATAAGTGCCGTTTCGAAAGCATTTCCTAAGATGCGGTTCTTGAAAGATCACGGACTATATCCTAGAGATCTTCGAAAGATTGATACCTCTGCGATCGATGTTATTCCAAGTGTGATCATTAGAGATAATGGATTTCTAGTGAATTTACTACATATCAAAGCACTGGTGGAAGCTGACAAAGTAATGATATTTGACACAAGCAACCCAGATGCTGCATCGAAACTAGGGATATTTGTCTATGATTTACAGTCAAAATTAGAAGCAGTAGGGAGTCCCGGTGGGTGGATCCAGTCATATGAACATCGTGCATTAGAATCGATATTGATCAACGTGATGAGTGTATTAGAAACTGAGTTCCAAGAACACCAGGAGTCTTGTGGGATCATTCTTGCACAGTTAGAAGATGAGATTGACCGTGATGCACTGCGAGAATTGCTAGTGAGGTCTAAAGCACTGGCAGCATTCTATCAAAAAGCCCTACTGATCCGTAATGTGCTGGATGAGCTGTTAGAGAACGATGAGGATCTTGGAGGGATATATCTTTCACAAAAACAACATGGGACCACAGATTTTGGAGAGGTAGAGATGCTATTAGAGGCATATTACAAGCAGTGTGATGAGTTTGTACAACATGCAGAGTCTTTACTCAGTGATATTAAGTCAACAGAAGAGATTGTGAACATCATTCTCGATGCCAACAGAAACGCATTGATGCTCTTCGAGTTGAAAGTTACGATTTATACACTTGGGTTCACTGTGGCGACACTACTGCCCGCATTCTACGGTATGAACCTGAAGAACTTCATCGAGGAGTCTGTCTACGGTTTTGGCAGTGTTGTGGGTGTCTCGATAGTGCTGGGACTGCTGCTGACATCGGCCAACTTCCGGACGCTGCGTGCTGTGCAGAAACTGGCTCTGATGGCTCCACCCGGTGGCCACGGCTCCTCTAGCGGTCCCTCGCGTGGTGCGAGACCCGGTCAGCGCGATGTTGTGTGGAAATGGCTGATGGAAGAACAGAAGAAGTAGATGAATAAAAATCGCGTTTGTTTATAACAAGATAACCAGTAGATCAAACATCACAATGAGCATTCGCTACAGTCGCCCGTTGCAGGAGGGCGAGGCCGACGCGCTGGCATCTCGCCACACAGCGCTCAGGCTGAAGACACTCGCTGTCCACACGAAGGCGATGCTGATCAAAGTGAGGAACAACAGCGCTGGCACGTCGATGGTGGTGCCCCTCGTGGCGTACGTCGTCGCATTGGCAGGCGCCCAGGCTGGGAGCCAGGAGGAGTTCGCCTCCAAGGCACGCTCGCTAGCTCAGCTGGAGCCGCTGAAAGGAGGGAAAGTCACGAAGGCTGCGTTGGGGGAGCTGACAGGAGTGGTGCACTACAATGGAGCGCCTTACAAAGAGATCCTGGAACAGCTGATAGAGATCATTGAGCAGGCGCAGGCACAGGCACAAGCTCACGCAAAGGACGTTGTGGATCCGCTCGTGTTGAAGGACCTACAGGGATTCACAGAGCTGCAAGCGCTCTTCAAGTTTATTACAACACCTGATAGGGCCCATGCCGCTCATTTAGAGAAGGCACCGTTGTTTGTTAAATGCATTGAACAGTCACTAATCCCAGTAATCAACTTGAGTAAGTCTTTGGATCATTACAAAATAAAGGCTAATGATAGCACTGTCAAAAAACTCCCTCATTGGCAGTACACTTTGCATAGAATCATCGTGTGTTATTTAATAATTTTGGATGATTATCATGCTTTGGTGTCATTAGGAAGAAGCATATATCTACCAAGAGTGAAAACTTTCAAAGATCCACAATTGGCGCAAGTCTACAAATCATTTCCAAGTATAATTGAGAGTTGTAATGTTTGGTTCACAGGTGAAGCTAAGAACAAAGGACTGTTGAATCAATTGAATAAATACAGTAATGGCACTACAGAACTCACTCATGAAACTATTAACGAAATGAGCAAGACTTTGAATCATGGAATTTTATTAATTCAAAATTTTACCAAATTTTTCAATGAATTCATTAAAGCATGGACTCTTGTGGACCCAATCATCATCAAGCCAAAGACAATAACTAAACCAACTGCATCACCAACACCTGTCTCAAAATCTGATTCAAAACCTGATTCAAAAACTGATTCAAAGTCACCTAAACTGAAAAGAATAAGCTTAATCTCTTCCCCCAATTCACCACTTTCATTGTCGAACTCTCCATCTCCATCTCCTGCATTATCAAACATCCAACCTGTCAAACCTAAAGAAGATAAATCTCCAGAAGTTCCAAGAACATCATCAATAATCAATAGAGCACGTTCTGGGAGTAATGCATCGGTCACTTCAAACTCAAGCATAACCTCATCTTTGAACTCGTTAAGAAATAACACTTCACCAATAGTATCGCCTAGAATCACTTCACCAGCTACAAAATCACCAACAAACCTGACCCGTTCTTCTTCATTACAAGTGCGTCGTCCTTTATCTTTATACCATAGCAGTCCAGCATTTGATATAAGATCTGAACTGAGAAGACAAGAACGTGCAGCAGCACAATCTCAAGCTCAAACATCTACCAATGGGTCAAATATTGATACTGGCTCTTCTAGCTCACCAAGAACAATGTCAATAACTAACGGTACTAGAACACGTCCTCGTTCTTCATCTTTGCAGAACAATCATCCACCAGTGGTGAGACAACAACCTACAAATGCACATTTCGCAGCTGCTGCGTCTGCATTATCATCTGCTGCAAGTTCCTCTGCACATCAGAACGTCAAACAACCTCGTGCTTCGTCTTTGAATAGTCATAATGAACAACGTGCCTCTAGAAGATACCTTGTTGTTAACCTGGATCAAAAAGAATTGAAATCGAGATCACCATCACCATTGAGAAGTTTGAAAAAAGGATTGGATGATATCATAGAGACTCCAACTAAGTCTAAACCAAAGGACACTAACAATGCTAAATCAAGCAATTTGAAAAAGAAACCTGCTGAAGTTGAAACGAAGAAACCAACTCCATTACCTTTAAAATCAGCATTGAAGAACTCAAACGCGTCAAAGCTTTCTATTTCAAGAGAAGGTTCCGTCAGATCTAAATCACCATCAAGTACTGTTGTCACTGTGGCTAGTCCATCACCACAACCAACCATCTCCAAACCAACACAGAGTCTAACTATACAAACAACATTGGACCCAACCAAACAAACTGGTGTTAAAAGTCCATCATTGGATCCACCATCTGAACAAGTATCAACTTCATCACCTCAAGAACTTGAACAATTCCCAAGCGACTTGGAAGAAACTTTCAAATCATTGAATGTTGACCCTGAAAAGGATGAAAAGGTTGAAAAAGATGAGGTTGACCTCCCAGTTAATATCCCTACTTCGTCTTCCTCTTTACTCCCATCATCAACAAACACAAGTACAAATGGTGAAGTTGTCAAGCAGGACCAACCATCACTCAAGTTGGATACGTCCAATGTTAAACAAGATGATCAACAATCCACCACTGTTACATCAGGAGGGCTTTCTTCAGATGCAGAATCTACTAGTGGCACCAACACACTTGCTGAAACTGAGACATTGGATGGTCGGGTTACAGATCCAGACACAGACACAGATGTTGAATCCAAAACTAAAAAGATTGTTAAAAAAGTTAGATTTACTGGTGTTCCTCCAGAATCAGATTCTCCACCATCAAATAAATACAAACCCAATAAATTTTGGAAACCATTACCCAAACCAGTTTTCACAGTTGCAAACAAAGGGAACAAGAGCAAAACGCGTGCTGCAGAGACATTAAGACAAGAAAGACTTGCGTTCCATACGATGCGTCAAAATGCAGATTCTGAAAGACCTAGTAAATCTGAACTTTTGAGTGATACTGGGAATGGAAGAATGATGGGTTCATTGGCTGCGTATTCACAAAATGGAGTGAATCACAAAGGTGGTAAATGGTCTTCTTTTAAAGATAAGTTTTCATGATCTAAAAAAAATGTTTTATGGTTGATGGTTATTACAATAGAGAGCGGGACGTTTGATAGAGAGATATAGATATTTATTGATTATTCACTGACATTATGATTTTATTATTAATACACATGTGCATAACATCCTTAATCAACGATATTGATTGAAATGGTTGGTTCCTAATATTTTTGCAATTCTATTTTCTGTAATCGTGAGTAAACGTAATGCTTTGTTTTCGCTGATTCCGAAAGAGCGAGTAATATATGACATGAATATTTCTTGAATTTTGAGGATTTGTGATTGTGATAGTTTGCCCAAATCTTTAGTTTCTGATTTGCTTAAAAGTTTTCTATATGCTTTTCTTATTTCTCTTTTTTGAAGTTTATCATTTTCATCAGTTTCCTCAAGTGGGAACATATTGAATAATCTCTGGAATTGAACGCTATTACCTGGTTCCACGAGGCGAGTGGTCTGATACCAATCCAAGTAGTTGCTTATCGTGACATCATCCCATTTCACAGCCTCTTTCACAGCATTGTCTGACCTATGGATGGTCATGAGTAAATTTTTGAAATTCTCTGGATCTTTTGAGTTTGAATTGTATTCTTCAAGAACTTCAAGCCACGTATTAAGATGTGTTATTGGTTTTGAAAGATTTCTTGAGAGATCTTTGAAGTATAGTTTAGTAGCCACCATTACGGCAAGACAAACAGAAATCTCAGGTAACAGGAGATTCCTATGAGGAATAACAAGCAAATTTGACTTCACTTGCGGAACTTTCAAATCAAATTTACCATATACCAACAGTCTTTTAGTTGCCTCATAAATTCTTGGAGGTAATGCCAAATCACACATTATCTTCAAAATCAACGGTTCTGGATCGAGTTTCATAGAGTCGTTTAATTTCAAAATTTTGGCAATTTTCAAAGCAGCATCCAGGAATTTTTCTTTAGTTGGCAATGTTGTAACTCTAAGAAGATTATGCTGTACTGGGAGACTATCTATCATATTTTGAGGCAAGCACAACATCATGTTAATATATGGGAACTTATCTTTAATGATAAGTGACATTATATCATTGAAATAAATTGGTAATTGTAAATATCGACAAGCCCAATACACAACAGAAACTATTTGTATTGGTCGTGGGTGTCGCGATGGTTCATAAACCACATTCCCACCAACATTCCTGTAATTATCCTTGAAAGTCCCAAGGTATTTCAACCATATTGTCTTCACTGCTGTTTCTAGCGATTCTTGCGATACGCCATATTCATCAACCAAGGCACGAACTTGTTGCTTCAATATGATTTGATAACATTTCAACAACAGCCAGTTCGACTGGATCCCTTGTAAACGCTCAGGTTTATTTCTTTTAGATTTACCCACTGGTCTCGAAAGTTGAGACGCGTTCACTTGTGATGCATTCGGTATCTTTAATCTCTTGGTAACTGGACCTTGAATCTCTTCTTCTTCATCATTGTACTCAATGTGTCCTTCGTAGATATGACCATATTGACACACACGTTGACCGTCAATGTTCTGGTAGTAACGTGTCTTACAGTTGTCCACGTTACACCTGCTCCCACGAATCCAGTTCCTGTTCATGCTTCTTCTCTGATATTATTGATAAGAGTGAGTGTTATGAGTGCTTAAATTTTTCGTGTATACGAAAAGACAGTGCAAATGGTTGGAAGAATTAATCATAAGTGCTTTCTTATATAAAAAGTACAATAAAGACACTACGAGACCCGAATATCTACAAAAGAACTATTTCAAAAGATAATCACTATGTACATTTTCATCATCACATTTTCTTCCACCACTTCATCTGCTCTATTCCAAAATTTAAAACCATAATTCAGCTTTTTTCAGTAGTTTCGTCACTGATTCCGTAGGCTGAGCACCGACAGAGATCCAATATTTAGCCCTTTCGAAATCCAGTTCGACATGCTTCACTGGCTTTTGATCTTTCTCCCATGGCTTCAATGGTGGTGCGATGGGGTTATACGTTCCTAGAACTTCGATAGGTTTCTGATCACGACCGAGTCTGGCTTTCGTCACGACAATGTTGTACACCGGCTGGTGTTTTCTCCCGAATCTGGCGAGTCTGATTCTCACAATCCCCTTCATTTATGATGTTCTGTAAAGATGATGTACTTTCTTCACTCAAATTCGAGTCGATTTCTTCTGGTTTTCTTTTTTTTTGAAGCTCAACTTTTCCTCGGGTAAAATTGTCGGAATATTATGTAATATCGGAACAAGTTTTTCCGGCGATGAGCTCCTCCAAAAAAAAAAAAAAAAAAAAAAAAAAAAATTTTTTTATTGTGATTTTTCTCTCTAATACTACACGAGAGTTTGATTTCATTTCCTGTTTGTACTTTCCACCATGTCCACCACTGCAGAGTACGACAAGGAAGTTGAGCTGCTAGACTTGGACTTCAAGCTTCAGAAAGTCAGGGGTCAAATCAACTCTAAGCTTGAGAATCAGAAACATTTAGCCTTGGTACTATCTGCTGTTGAAGAGAATTTAACTGGACAAGATGGAGGTAAATCGCCAGTGGCATACTTAGTTTCCTTTTTGGCACTTCTTGATCAGTGTATTGATGCTGAGTCAGATGAGATTCGTGATGTCGCATTGGCCACTACAAGTGCATATTTCTTAGATCTTTTCTTACCATTTATTGATGAACCATTGTTAAAATCTAAATTCCCTGAGATCTTAACTAAATTAGCACAAATCATCACAAATCCTAATGCAGATGCACCAATCATAAAAAGTGCTATTGGCTCTTTAGAAACATTACTCGTTGCACAAGATTTAAACGCTTGGAATAACACATCATATGCAATCAACCCACGTAGAGGGTTTGGAGGGTTATTAGAATTTTCACTAGATCCAAGACCTAAAGTCAGAAAGAGAGCCCAAGAATCAGTCCATAAGGTCCTTGCAAATCCTCCACCAGGTCCTGCAACTGAACATCCTGTCAGTTCAGCTGCTGCTGAATTTGCTATAAAATCAATCGTTGATCTATTAAGTGTAAAGACAAATCAAAAGACAAATAAGGAACATTCAGCTAAATTGATTCATGTTTTACAGTTGATTGAAGCCATTGCTGGTGCTAATACATGGCCAGGAGCTAAAATTGAACCATTGTGTGATATCTTACTTGAAATTTCCAAAACTAATGATCAATATTTGGTTAGTGCTGCTTTCAAGGCTTTTGAAGGTTTATTTAACTCAATGACTGATGAAACTGATGGTGATAAATTTGTTAAAGTTCTAAACATTATTTTCGATTTGAAACCAGCTTTAAATGATTCAAATTTAACAGGGGCTTGGGTTGCTGTTGTTGCTAAAGGTATTGGATCATATTCAAAAGTTGAACCATTGAAAACATTACAAAAAATTCCTCAAGTCTTGTCAATCTTAAAACCATATTTCGGATCTGAATCTTCTGATATTTATATTAGTGCTTCTCAAGGTGTGATTTCTATCTTGACAGAATCTGTTCCTGATGATTTCTTGTTATTACCAACTAAGACTAATGGAATCACTGGTGAAATTTATGAAGAAGTTGATGATGTTGTTTCACAAATTTCTGAAATCTTGACAGATTTGTTAACTGTCAAATATAGACAAGCCACAAAGGAAATTTTAGAAGTTATCACCGTTGCTTTCAATACTTTTAGAAATAGAAGTAATCCTGATTTCTTAAAACTTTTAGAAATCGTTGGTCAATGGAGAACTAATGAAGATTTTGAATTCAAAACCGAAGCTGAAGCAGTTATTGCTAGTGCTATCACTGAATTAGGACCAGAAGTTGTCTTAAGTACATTACCCCTAAATTTATTGGATACTAATAAGACCGGAAGAGCATGGTTATTACCATTATTGAGAGATAATATTAGATTTGCAAGATTAGGATTCTTCAGTGAACAAATTATTCCATTGATTGAACAATTTACACAAAAATTGAGTACTTTAAATCAAAATTCTGTTCATTTTAAGATTTTCCAAACTATTATTGATCAATGTTGGTCTTTATTATCACATTTTGCTGATTTGCCATCTGATTTACAAGAATCTTTCACTGATGAATTTGCTCAACAATTATCTCAATTATTGTATTCTAATCCAGAATTAAGAGTGATTATTTGTCATGCCCTAAGATTGTTGGTTGAAAGTAACGTTGCATACTCCCAAGGTGCTTTGGCCGATGATAAATTATTGTCTCAACAGTTTGATATCAAAACTGCAGAATCAAATGTTGAATATTTATCTACTAAATCATCAAATTTACTTGCTGTTCTATTTAACGTCTTTTCTCAAACAAGTCCAGACTCAAGAGGTTTTGTTCTTGAAACAATTGATGCATATTTGAGTATTTCTAAACCTCAAGATTTGGAAAAGACATTCAATCAAGTCTCTGTGTTATTGAAGAATGCCTTTGATGAAGAAAAGAAGCAAGAACAAAAACAACAACAACAACAACAGCAACAGAAGAAAGGACAAAACAAACAATCATCCTTGAAATTAAGTGTCACTATGATGGATTTAGTCGTTTCAATGGCTAAGTACGTTCCTTCTTCCTCTTATAATGCATTATTTACCATCTTCACACAAACCGTCTCATCACCAGACCCATTATTACAAAAAAGATCATATAGAATCATCAGCAAATTAGTGGAGACTCCTACTGGTGTTGAAGCGTTAACTTCATTCGCAAGTGATATTGAAAAAGTGCTAAATGGAAGTACCAAGACTGTTCATTTATCAGCTAGAGCATCCAGACTATCAGCCATCAAGACCGTTTTACAAGTGTTACCTTCTGATCATTTACATTTCGTTCCAACAATGCTTTCAGAGATGATTTTAGCCACTAAGGATACTAATGAAAAATCAAGAGAATTAGCATATCAAGTTTTGATTGAAATGGCTAAGTTGATGTCAAAGGGAGGTGTTGTTCATAATTCATTGATTCCTAATTTTGATCCATCAGCAGCTGATTCTGAAGCATCATTGACTGAATTCTTCGTGATGGTGAGTGCTGGTTTGGCAGATAGTTCACAACATATGATTAGTGCCACCATCACTGCTATTTCATGTCTTGTTTATGAGTTTAGAAACGTGCTTGAACCTGAATTCTTGAGTGAAATGACATCTACTGTTGAATTGTTCTTAACATCTAATAGTAGGGAAATTGTGCGGTCAACTATTGGATTTGTGAAGATTGCAACTGTGAGTTTGCCTGATGAATTGGTTTTGGGAACTTTACGTGTCTTATTGGAAAACTTATTACGTTGGTCTCATGAACACACTGGTCATTTCAAATCAAAAGTTAAACATATTATTGAAAGATTAGTTAGAAGATTTGGATTTGATGTTATTGAAAAGAATTTCCCTGAAGAAGATAAGAAATTGTTAACTAATATCAGAAAGACCAAAGCCAGAGCTAAGAGAAGAGCTGAGGATGGTGATAATGAACAAGAGAATACTGGAGCTGCTAGAACGACAAAGGGTAACTCTTACGAAGATGTGTTGTACGATTCTGAATCTGACGATGAAGATGGCGTTGTGGATGATGTTCTTCCAAGAAGAGGTAAGAAGAAAGGTAAATCAAGTCAATATATCATGGAATCAGGTAATGAACCATTGGATCTTTTGGATAGACAAGCCATGTCACATATTTCTTCTTCTAAACCAAATTTGAGAACCACTAAAAGAAAGATTAATGCTTCTGATTTTGAAAGAAATGCAGATGGGAAATTTGTTTTCAATGATAATAAAAACGACGATGATGAAGATCCATTGAAATCAATCACATCAGGAATTAACGCCTATGTTGAAGCTGTGAAGAATGGTCCAGTCAGAGGTCAAAAGAATAAATTCAAATTCAAAAAAGGTAACGATGAAGATTTTGGCGATGATGATATTTCAGATTTGAAAAAGCCTGCAAGAGCCAATACCGGTTTTAGTAAGAATAGAGTGGGCAAACCTGGTCAAAAACCATTCAAGAAACCTTTCAAGAACCCACGTAAGAAGTTTTAAATTATTTCATTACCCTTGTATATTATAACAAACGAGATAGATTTTGTTGATTTAGCGTAGTTATACCAAGATTTGAAGTCTACAGGTAAGATGAAATAGTATCTCTAATGGTATTTGTATTGATTGAATATTGAATAATTTTTCACCACAATGCATCTTCTTCGTCTTCTTCATCATACTGTTGTTGTAACTGTTGGAACCTTTTCTTCTCCATATCAAAAGTGGTCTTGACAGCTTTTGCATATTGAACAAGTCTTTCCAATTGTGATTCATTCAAGGCATAAGTATATAACATAACAGCAACGTTCTTATCAGGATCACCATCATGTCTATAAAGCACCTTAACTGCTGCTTGTAAGTATTCCATAATTAAACTTTCTAACCATTTGGCCTTCCATTGTGACTCTTGAAGTGGATACATTGCGTACAGTTCAGGTATGTCATCAATCAATTCATTTTCAAAACTCGTATTGCGCAGACATAGTAGTTTTTTACGATATAATGCTGCATTTAAACGAACATTCTTATGTTGCATGAGTTTCCATATCGAAAGCATCGATTCTGCAATGGCCTCTCTTGATGATGATTCGGTTGATGTGGATGCTGTGGAACTGGTATGTTCAACTTCAACAAGACTTTCTGTCAAAGTATCCCATACGGCACGATGGTTTTGTAAGTCAAGGTGATAATAACGGTCAAATTCCGTCAAGTATGGAAGCACCTCGTTAAGTTTATCATGATAGGCAAAGATGGTGATTAGACGTTGGATGAGTTCATGAGTTGGATACATGACGCTAGATCTTGTGATTGAGCTTGGGGATGTGGAAGTTGTGGAAGTGGTGGTGGTGGAAGGTGTGATTCCCCATGCTTGGGAGATGTAATCTTTTACTTGTTGTAAATTACCATGTCTTGACAATCCGGAGATTAGTTCAATATGGAAGTCAATGCCAAAAACATACTTGTTTGAAGGCAGTTGATGAAGAAGGTCTTCCCAAGACTCATTGAATGCTAATTTGACATTTGATAGTTTTGAACCTTCTTTAACAACGTACTTATCACGAGGAAGTTTCCAACGAATAGGTGTTGTTTCTGCAAGGACTTTGAGTTTTTGCTTTTGATAATTTAGTGAAGGTTCAAAATGGTTGAATCTTGGTGTGTTGTCATAAGGGATAACTTGGTCATTTATGTATGATTCGTAGTGCTTGATCCAAAGTGATGCAAGTTTGTAATCTCTGTTAGTGACTAAAAGGTTCATGATCTGATCCAAATCTGATGAAGTGAGTTCATATCCGGGACATTTGGAAGTATGTAATGCAAGTCTAGTTAAGTTTTTGTACATGAACTGAACTGTCTTAAGATCTGACTTAGTCATCTCTCGTTCATAATCAGTCCATTCGAAACGATTTGATGATACCGTTTTGACTTGTTTTATCTGATCTTGACATAATTTATCAATCAGTATTGATAGTTCTTGCTTTGTCAAGAGTTTTGTCAGTAGTGGGAGGTTGTGTTGATGGACTAAATGATCTAGAAATGCCCATAGTTTTTCATAATCGTTAGAAATTAACCACTCTCTCAGAAATCTTCCCTCGTTAGCCTGTTCAACAGTGAGAGCGGTGGAAGTGGTGAGTCCCTTTAGAGAAGATGTAGCGGTAGTAGTCGAGCTGATAGGAACATATGCACTGTATGCAGAGTTTCGGAGGTCTTTCACCGTCAATGATTGTGGTGATGATGCAGATGGTTCATGTGGAGTGTTGGTGATGGTATTAGATGCAATGAGATCAATGCTCTCTTGATGTGGGGCAGTGACTGCTATTCCCCGACGGAACGGCAGACTGCGCAGCACTGGTTTTCTAAGCGACTGCATCACTGTTTAAACCCTTAATATTACACTGAAACAATGGATAACAGCACTAATCCACTAAAATTTCCATCGATTTATTGGACAAATTTCGTCCAAACTTTTTTTTTCAGGTGTCTCGGGGGAAATTACGAGGGTGTGATTATGTAATCTACCCTCGTAATATGATTCATCTCCCATTTTAGAAAAATTGTGATTATTAACGAAATGTATAATAGTAATTGTTTTAATTATCAGTTAATAGTTGAAGTATAGCTGAAGTATAGGCTATATTTTGTTTGATCTGTCTGAGTTACTAGTGAACTATATTTATTAAATGCTGCAAATACGGGCTGTGATGCGTGCTGGCGTGGTGAAGAGACCGTTGTTGGTGGGGGTGAGGTTATACTCTGTGAGTAACACCAACAGTGCGAGTGGGAGCAGGGATGATTCTGTGTCGTCTGTTTCGTTGGGGAGAAAGCCAACACGTTCTACATCGTTGTTCAATACTGCAAAGAGATTCAAGGATGCTGAAGTGGGGACGTCAGGAGTTGCTGGATCAGCTTCAGGATCAGTGTTTGGAGTGCCTGAAGTAGAAGCATCAGATGAGCTCAAGATAACGAATAAGAAGTACTCTGAACAAGGGAAGCTGTTGGTGATGGATCTTGCCCCTGGGGCCATTGCCAAACTAAGAAGTCTGATGGAGGAAGAAAACAAACCAGATCTTGCACTACGTATTTCTGTTGAGAGTGGAGGTTGTCACGGGTTTCAATACAACTTAGAGCTCAGTGATATTGGGAGTGTAACTGAAGATGACTGTGTTTTTGAAAAAGGAGGAGCCAGGGTGATCGTGGATGATGCATCGCTTGCTGTGCTGAAAGAAAGTAAAGTTGAATATGCTACTGAGTTGATTGGAAGTATGTTCAAAGTGGTGGAGAGTCCGTACATGGTGTCCAGTTGTGGATGTGGATCCAGTTTTGATGTCGACTTTGAGAAGTTGTAGTGGTTATGATTATTTATATACGGTTATGAATTGATGAATTGTAGTTTTCCAATTTATTCCATACTTTCCATTATAACAAAGAGAGAACAATGGGATTCTTTACAGACTCAAACAGTGATAAAGAGTACACTGAATCGAAGGCCCGTGATGCCTCGGGTACACAGGCACTGATCAGTGTCAATAGTGACAAGCTGGATGAATTGAAGGAGCAGTTTGTTGGTAGCAAGTTTGCGACTTTGTTCAACACAGGGGCAATTGCAGATGCTGTTGAACAACAATTAGGAGTGCTAGACTCTTGGAAAAGCGGTGTCAATGCTCCGTCAACGGGACTCAAGGCGTATCCTGTGCCTTCGCTGGCCAAATACGAACGTTGTGTCGGTAGTAAAGGAGCCAGTGTATGGGATGAGCATGGGTGGTGGCGTTGTCTGTTTCCTAATGCAGTGGCACGTCGAGACGATGTCAGTTTAGAAGAGGTTGAGAATGACACTGGTCATGAGAAAGGGCTGTTCTTCAAAGAGTACAATGGATATCTCTCGTGGAGATCTCAGATGTCTAAATTGGCTGAGAAAGCTGCTGCTGATAAAGAGCTCAAGAGACAACAGGACAGCATCCAGGGCGTTTATGATGAGTATGCGAAGGATGTGGAAGGCGAGGATGCCATCAGAAGCTTCACAAGCGTGCACTACAGAACCCTTGAGAACGGTGATGGAGAAGAGGTGACGAGGGTGAAGAAAGTGTTCAAAGACGGCACCACCAAGGACGAGACGGTGACCAAAGTGTATCCGAGCGATGGAAGTGCTCCTGTCGTCGTTGACAAGCCGGAGAAGAGCCAGAAGAAGAGCAGCTGGATCTGGGACGAGTAGCTGATATTTATGATTATGATTATATGACTTTGCAAAGTGTAGTATTTTCGATTAATGTCCGTTTTATTATACAAGTAATGACAACTGCAACTGCGACGCCCTTGTTCTTCAACTACTTCGAGTACGCGCACGACGAGCTCATCGTGTCGCACTTCCCGTGGCACTCGTCCCATCAGATTCAGTTCACTCGTCCAAGAGTCGTCCATGTTCCACGCACTTTCACTTCAAAGAACGACGTCCCTCAGTTCTCTACATGGCTTCCCGGAACAGAACCTGGTGCAATCCTGCCATCTATGGAACCTTCCCCTTCACATGAGTACAACGTCGAGGGCCACATTGAAGGTGAACCCTTCTCTGCTTCTTCGCCCTCACCTCTATCTGCCCTCCTTTCTGAGGACGAATATAGTGAAGTGGTGACCCATATCAACACACTCCTTGCCAACGCATACACCTTCCAATGGTTTGACTTTCTCTTTATGATACTGAACATACTCACAGGCTGGACTCTAGAATGGCTTCTTCGAGTGACAATTGGGTGGAGAGGAAGAGATAAGGCAAAACTCGAAGAATTGAGTAAATACATTGATCAAGTCAACCATGTGTGGATCTCAAGAGGTATTCAAGTGCTTGATGTACGATGGAGTGGGGCCCTATCGTTGGAAATTGTGGTGGATATGGATATGGTGTTGAATGATAAGACATGGTCCAATGAGTCTACATGATGTTTTTAATGATATAATGATTTAATGATATATCTAATAGTGTAATTCAACCTCAATTGTGATCTCAATTCTATTAACTAACATGCACTTGTATTGAACTCTACTGATTTGTTAATTGTCACTGATATTTCCTACTCATCGCTACTTCCACCGTCTTGATATCTATTTCCGCCTCATCTCGCACCAAAAAAAAAATTCTTTCAGTACTTAATTCACACATCACAAATCACAAATCACAACACAATTCACGATGTCACCTGCTGAAATCTCTGGTGTTTTCGCCATCAACAAACCATCAGGAATAACATCCTCAAACTTCCTTTCACAAATCCAACAAATCTTTACAAAATCACCAAATTTTGCACCATATCTATCACATCAACAAGGTTTGAAAGTAACTGAATTGCAAAAAACAGGCCAGAAAGCATCTCGTCGTAAACTAAGATCAGTCTTGAAAGTTAAAATGGGCCATGGTGGTACTCTTGACCCACTGGCCTCTGGTGTTCTTGTCGTTGGTGTGGGCAAAGGCACAAAGAAATTACAAAATTATCTCAATGGTTCAGTTAAAACGTATGAAACAGAAGCACTTTTAGGAATGTCAACCACAACGGGGGACGTCGAAGGTGAAGTTTTAGCATGTCAAGGTGTTAAACATATCACTAAGGATCAAGTAATGAGCATCACTGATAGATTTATTGGTACGTTAAGACAAACACCACCTATTTATGCCGCATTAAAAATGAATGGGAAACCATTGTATGAATATGCAAGGGAAAATTTACCATTGCCAAGAGAGATCAAATCTCGTGTTGTGAATGTATATGAGATGGAAGTTTTTGATGATTCTTTGAAATTAGATCATGATTATAAGCCATTAAAACTTGATGATGATGAAAAAATTAAAGAAGTGTTGAAGAATAAATCTTTGGATGATAATGCATTGTATTATAGTGAAGAGTACATGGCCAAACAAGGGAAATCAGGAGATGATAAAGTTGAAGTGGATATCATGCCATATGAAGAAGAAGATGAAGAGTCAAGAGTTCTTCCATTATTGCATTTTAAAGCAAAAGTTAGTTCTGGAACATATATAAGAAGTTTAATAAGTGATGTTGGTAAAAGTTTACAATCAGGGGCATATATGGTTAAATTAGTGAGGTTACAACAGGCTGAATGGGAATTGGGGAAGAATGTGTTTGAACTTAGTGATTTTGAAGATCGTCCTGATGAAATTTGGGGTAAAGTGTTGAATCAAGTGTTTGATAAAGAAGGTGATGTTGACTTGAAGAAGTTATTCCAAGAAGCTGAAGAGAATGTACAAGTAAGTCATGAAGAAGAAGGCAAAGAAGAAGAAACAAAAGAAGAAGGAGAAAAGGAGGGAGATGAAGAGGAACAAGAAGAACCAGAGTCTAAAAAGAGAAGAGTAGAGTAGAGTAGAGTGTGTTTTTACAAAATAATGTATAGAATTTTAAGTTTATTTTGATTCATGCTGGAGAATTGTACATCATCTTCTCACTAGTCTCATCTTTCTGCTGAGATTGTTGTTCCAGTGAACACCAGGTAGGGAACTTTTCTTAAATCCATACAGATCTGGCTGCCATAACGTATCACTTAGGAGTCCTCTATTAAACTCAACATCAACATCCGTATCATCGTTACCGTCTGTCTTTTTATGATAAAGAGCCCTCTTATTGCGTACATACTGTTTGCATCTATTGATTTCATCCTGTGTGAGTTTATTGAAACCTATTCTCCGTTTGAAAATGATGTCAAATATTTCTTTTGGGTCTATTAGTGATTTAGGTGTGTTTTGTACTGTTTGAAATATCTCCATCTCATCTTTAAGATGGATAATCTTTGGTTCTAGTAGTTTGAAGATGGAAAGAGAAACCTTGAATAAGAAATTGGAATCTTCATAAAAGAAACAATCCCATACTCTTAATGTGGTTTCAATTGGAAGAATTCCAATGAATATACTCATGAACCATGATGAGGTACATAATGTGATTGGGGGTAGTTTATTAAGGAAATCATTGTTTGAGTTGTTGTTTAAAGGGGTTCCAAAGTCAATACCTGCAATCTTATCCCAAGCCTCAGGTAGAAACTCTCTCAATGCCAACATTAATACACCTTGATCAACATTAACTCCTTCGAGATTGATCTCATGAACCCCAGGCAAATAACGAGATGTGATTATGACAAGCATCCAAAAGGCACGTTCTTCGTCCATGAAGAGTAATAACAATCCAGCAACGAAATTAAGAGACTGACAATAACCAATAGCTGGTTGATATTGGGCAAAAGCTCTAAGAACTCTTCTAAGAGCATGGATCAAAGGAGTTTCAACCTCTTGATTGGCACCACTTTTGAAATGGACATTGTCAGGGAACGTTCTGTGTAAATCACGTTCAATTATCTCTGCATCTTTACTTTGCCAATCAACAGTAGCCTCAACAAGTTCGTCGTACACCCCTAAATTCTGCTTCAAAAGAGCCGGTCCTTTGGCGAAGTGCCACCATGCATTGCCTCTCCACTCAGCAGGGATCCCCTTACGCACGTATCTCTTCAGCTTGTCTGACCTGGGAGGAAACCTCACTGGACTGTCGTTACTCAGCGAGAGTCCATTCTTCAGCAGCAACGCCTCCCACTTCAGCTTCCGGCGGTGCACGTGCAGCCGGTACTCGTCCCACCACTCGTCGTACGTCTCCCGCGTCACGAACGCGTTCTCCTTGCGAAACCCGTACCTGTCGCGTTCCATTGGTGAGTGATTCACTTGTTGATGTTTTTTTTGCTTCTTTCATCAACAAATACAACAAAGCTCTCTACAATGGCCTTCGGCTCTCTCTGGCGTTATTCGCAGCAGCGAGATCTTTACTCCATCTGTGAGCCCCAGCCGCTGGCAGGACTCGTTGCTCGTCCCGGCGGCGTGCGCTCCGCCTACGGTTCTGCCTACGGTCCCGCCTACGAGTACGCCGCCAGCTGCTTCGAAGGGGCCCCCGTCTACTCGACCTTCAGACGAGTCGGTGCCAACGCGATTCCGCTGGCCGCTGAGCAGTGGACACGCTTCACGCAGACCGAACCGGGCTCGTTCAACTACTCGGTGTACCCGATCGTCTACTCGATCACCGTCTCTTTTGTGGTGAGTGTCTTCTTGATGGTGATTGTCTTCACAAACCACACGCAGAAACCATCGTGGTTGCTGAAAAGCGGTTCGGTTCTCGCTAGTGCAAACCTGTTCATTCTGTTTGTTCGCTCTGCAGTTTATTTGGAACGTCAGTACTCTGAAGGTTACTCTTCTGGTGAGAAACTGTTACAAGACATTCAGAATGATAACGTCTTCAATGGGATTGATTTTGTGTTTGTATTGATTGCTCAACTAGCACAGGTTCAAGTGGTTATCAGATTGTTTTCTCGAGTTAAAGAGAAAAGAGCAAGTTTCATAATTGGTGGGTTTTTGTCATTATGTGCCCAAGTTGTTTGGGGTGTTTCAACATTTGTGGAGTTTGATACTTCTGTTGATTCTGATATCTCAATATTACCTGCATTCACATACCTTTTAAGAATCGCATTATCAATGATGTACACTGGATTGATTATGATTTATTCGTTTTGGAAAAGAGCTTATATATTACATCATAAGGTAATATTATTGACTCTATTAACTGGTGTCGTTGTTAATTTACAAGCTGGTTTCTTCATTGCCGATATTTCAAACGTATGGGTCTCTGAATTGAGTGAAGTTTTCAACACAACGATTTACCTAAGTGCCACAGTGATACCTTGGGAATGGGTTAATAGAGTTCATGCTTTGCAAAGACATAATCAATACGAAGGTGTACTTGGAAGACCAGTTTATGAAGATGAATACGTTGGAATTATGAGGTATGAAATTGATGCAAAAGAAGATAACAACAATAATAATGATAATGATAATGATAATAATGACAATGATCGTGCTAATGAGGACACGCAAGTGGATAATGAAAACAATAATGACAATAATGAAAACGAAGAAACCACATCACCATCAAACTCAGATAATAATTTAACTAAAAAGATAAAGGATACATTTACAAATACAACTAATTCGTTTTGGTACTATACCGATCAAGTTATTGCTTATGGATTAGCAATTCCTCGTTCTGTATCAGTGAGTACGGAATCTCAAGAAAGACATTCACCATTGACATTTAGAAAGAAAAAAAAGAATAATAAGAGGAAGATACCAACAGTCGGGAGAGATAATAATAGAAGAGATGTGTTTGTGTATTCACAAAAGCAAGTCGTTTTTGATTCTGATGATGAACGTGATAATAGTTAAAAATATCTTCTTTTTTAACAATGTGTATATAAATAAATAATGAGTATATGAACGAAAGGAAACTCGGTAGATAAGTATGCGAGCTAGTATATTTGAAACATTGATTATATTATGAGGATTTTTCAAATATTAACATTTTAATAACTACATTTATTGATATCTTCTGGTATTTTCGAGAAATTAACTGATTGGTCAATACCTCAAAATAATAATAATTAACGAAAAAAACATTCGATTAAATTCTTTCAGTGCCCAATAAAGGCGAATCTCTCCATGGTCGTCTACCTATCACCTATAAACGTCTATTCATTATTATTTATACGATCTACAAGTATTTCAACTCTTCTACTACTATAATTTTTGTATTTATCAAAATTTTGCATATTCCGATAAGGAAACGGACACAGCCTAATTTTACTATAAATATCGATAAAAATCCCTTTTTTTCAGCTTTTTTGAACAACCATTCGCCTCACGGCTCATAACCTGTTGAACAGATTCTAGCTTTGTATCTATTATCATAATATAACAATTTGATTATCGAAAATTTGTTGTTACTTCTGAAAGGGGTCAACATTGAATTTAGATATCATATCACATGGGGAATACGGTTTAATTTCTTCTATTTATTAACAACTAATCGGAATTAACACGATTTTCAATACGTATCATCAGTTGGAATTGTACACTCCTGAATCGAAGATCAGGGTTCTTTTCCAACTGAAATACACGACTGAATAATTTAAAGCGATATCGTAGTCTTATCAATTCGTTCTTATCTACAGTACAGTACATATTGTAGACAAAAGATTCACTTGAAAAGCGAAAAAAACAGTCGATTAAATTCTTTCAATGCTTGATAAATGTTAATCTCTTCATGGCAATATCATAAATATCATTTTTATATGTTCTACAAGTCTTCTACGAGTAGAATTTCGTGTGTATCAATTTTTGCATATTTATTTTCGCATATTCCTACCTTTTTTATAAAATTTTACAAATATCGAAAACCATCCTTTTTTTTCAAATCGACATGCAATGCAAATGTCGTCCATGTAACATATCATCTCGAATTGTTCTGGGTACTGATTGAACGCAAATCACCCAACGATCCTCCAGCGGGTCTCATAAGTTGTTGGTACTTGGGATACTTTATACTCTACAATATTTAAGCATTTGTCAATGCCTGTTTGCATTGATAGTCGAAATTCTTGCTTCTTGATAGAGATCAGTATCAAATTAAGATATCATATGAATAGTTGTTCTAACTCGTTGATCGACTAACAATTGATCGTGACTAATATGATTTTCTATATACGTATGATCAATTGGAAAGGCACACTCCTGAATCAAAAAATCAGGGTTCTTTTCCATTTGAAATACACAACTAACAAATTTAATCGATATCGTAGTCTTATTCGTCCATTCTTATCTACAGTGTAGCACATATTGTCGACAAGAGATTTATTTGAGAACACATAGTCTATTTGGCAATTCTTTGTGCAATCTTGATGGCATCAGCTAAGACACCAGCAGCAGTGACATCAGCACCGGCACCAGCACCTTGAACGATCAATGGATTTTGATAACGTTTAGTCTTGATGGAAATGACATTGTCTGAACCTTTCAAAGATGCAAATGGATGAGAATAATCGTATTTTTCAACACCAACAGAGACTTTTTTGTTTGGTAAATCGACAGTACCAACAAATCTTAAAACTTTGTTCTCTTTAGCAGCTTCATCTTTCAAAGATTGTAATTCATGATCATATTCTGGTAATTTTTCTAAGAATTCACCAGCTGATTGGATAGATTCTAAAGCTTTTGGAATCAATGATTGAACAGGGAATGAAGTTGGTGATTCAACTTCAGAACCTGATAGTCTTGCCAAGATGGTGACTTTTCTAGCAACATCAAGACCGTTTAAATCATCTCTTGGATCTGGTTCAGTGTAACCTAAAGATTTGGCAACGGACACGATTTCTGAGAATTTGACATCTTTTGGAGAAGGAGAAGAGTATTCGTTAAAGATGTATGATAAAGTACCAGAGAAGATACCTTCAATTTTTTCAACTTCATCACCAGTGGCCACTAAGTCATTAATGGTTCCAATGATTGGTAAACCAGCACCGACTGTGGCTTCATGGTAGACTAAACCAGCACCTTCAGCGTTTGAGAAGAGTTCTTTCCAGGTCTTTAAATCACTGGAGAAAGCCTTCTTGTTTGGAGTGGCAATTGAGATACCAGCATTGACGAAAGATGGGTATGAAGAGGCAATGGATTCATCAGAGGTGTTGTCAATCAAGATAACTGGACTTGGTGATTTTTGTAAGAATTTGATCAAGTTTTCAGATGATAAGTTGTCTTGAGAAGCGGATTCAACGACTGACTTCCAGTTGGACAAATCAATTGGCTTGTAGTCTTCTGAAATGACTGATTTTCTGGATCTTGCAATCAAGATGACATTGTATTGGATGGCTGATTTCAAGCCAGCTAATTGGTTGAGGAAGGCAGAACCCACGACACCGGTTCCTTTGAGAATATGTTAGTTGTTTGCTTTGCTGTGGTGTTACACTGAATGACTCACCGATGATGGCTAAGTTGACTGATTTGGACATGCTGATGGCTGAAAGATTTGTTGAAGGTTGAACTCGAAAATATAAAATTGTTTTGAAAGCCAACGCACCAAACCTGTGAACACATACAACACAACTATTGAACACAGACATGAGCGACATCATTGATTCTGTGAAGAGCGTGCTGGAAGGGACAATCGACTTCGAGTCGCAGAAGTTCACCGAAGAGCTCAGTTACTGGGGGTTAATTGCTGGTGCTGCGATCTCATCCATTGCAGGTTTCGTTGCACAGGACTTGAAAGTGCTGGTGGTGTTCTTTGTACTCAGTGTGATCATTGTTTTGGCCCTGGTGGTGCCCCCTTTCCCGGGATACAACAAAAAACCGGTCACTGGATGGCAGTCGCCTGAGATTGTGAGCTTCACTGAGTGATGTATAATGGGTATTAATGTTAGTCAATTGATAGTCTGTAGAGATAATATGAGTACTGATACCGTGAGAGTGTAGTGTGCACCAATCAGGTGACACAGAGAGAGCTTTCCACTGCAATCAGTTGGTAGTGTAGTTCTTTTTTTTGTGGACCGGAGTTCTTGTTGAGTTTCTCCAGTTTAAACATCAACAAACCACAAACCACAAACACAATGGCTGACGCATACTTCTTTGGGCTCGACCTTTCGACGCAGCAGCTCAAGGTGCTGATCACAGACACACAGCTGAACGTCCATGCCACACACAGCGTCGAGTTCGACAGCGACTTGCCCCACTACAAGACCTCCAAAGGTGTCCATTCAAACGACCAAACAGGTGAGATCTATGCTCCTGTGAAAATGTGGGTTGAGGCCTTGGATCTCGTGCTTTCCAAGATCGCAGAAAGTGGGTTTGATTTCAAGAAAGTGAAGGGGATCTCTGGATCCTGCCAACAACACGGTTCTGTCTATTGGTCTGATCAGGCTAACACAATACTATCATCTTTGGATCCATCGAGAAACCTTGTGGAACAGATAACCAATGACGCATTCACCATCCAAACGTCTCCGAACTGGCAAGACCATAGCACAGGCGAAGAGATTGGCATTTTTGAAGACTACATTGGAGGGCCAGAAGAGCTAGCTAAGATTACAGGGTCCAGAGCTCATTATCGTTTCACTGGTTCACAGATTAGAAAGATCAAGAAAAATAACCCAGAAGAGTACAAGAACACAAAACATATCAGTCTGGTATCTAGTTTTCTGGCGAGCTTGTTTATTGGTGAAATTACAGGAATTGAGGAAGCTGATGCTTGTGGAATGAATTTATACGATATCAAAGAGAAGAAATGGCATGATGAATTACTATCCATTTGTTCTATTTCTCATTCAAAAGATGGAGTTGATGATGAACAGATTAGAAAAGAGCAAGTTGATAAATTAAAGTCAAAATTAGGAGAAGTTGTAAATGTGGGATACAAACCACTCTCTTCAATATCTTCTTACTTCGTGAACAAATATGGATTCGATTCAAATTGCAACATTTTCAGTTTCACAGGTGACAATTTGGCAACGATTCTAGCTCTCCCCCTAGATGAAGATGAAATATTGGTATCTTTAGGGACATCAACAACTGTGTTGTTGGTTACAAAAGCTTACATTCCATCCTCTAACTACCATTTATTCATTCATCCAACAATTCCTGATTCATACATGGGTATGATATGTTATTGCAATGGCTCATTGGCAAGGGAAAAAATCCGTGATCAACTAAATGAGAAATTTAACAAACCTAAGAATGATTGGTCTTTATTTAACGAATTATTGGACGAAAGTGAAGGTTTTGATGGGAAATTGGGAATTTATTTCCCGCTTGGTGAAATTGTACCTAATAAGAAAGCTCAAACTATCAGGGCCAAGTATGATTCAAAATTGGATAAACTAGAAATCATTGATAAATGGGATGTTGAAGTTGATGTGTCATCAATTGTTGAATCACAAGCTTTAAGTTGCAGAGCAAGATCATCTCCAATGTTATCCATAAAGAATGAAGTTATTGAATCTTCTTCAAATCTAAAAGATCTTGAATTTGATGGAAAATTGATTGAATCAAAATATTTCAACCAAAAACCAAATAAGGTGGTTTATGTGGGAGGAGCAAGCAGAAACTTATCGATAGTTCGTAAATTCAGTTCAATTTTGGGTTCAATCAATGGGAATTTCAAATATGATAACTCCAATGCATGTGGAATAGGTGGTGCTTTCAAAGCAACATGGTCAACTGAATGTTTGAAACAAGGAAAATTCTTGAACTTCCATGAATTTTTAGAAGAGCAATTCAAGTGGGATGATTTAGAAAAAATTAACACATCTGATAACTGGGAAGAGTTCCAATCTGGATTATTATGCTTGAATAAATTAGAGAATGAGTTGGTTGAGTAGACAATTGTCTTCTTGAATCAATAGTAATAATTAAAGATGTTTGAAATAGATATGTTCATAGTCTGGATAAAGCCATCAATTTCAATAATATCACTGTATTTTAGTTTACTCGTTACTTTGAACTGTTGTTGATTCTATGACGTCATCGCTTAGATAATATTTTAGTCACCCAAATTTTCAATCTTCTATACAGTAGCAATCAACGCACTAAAATAAAACGGCAATAACCTTTATTTCTGGAATTTGAAAATGATTTCTCTGTATACCAAAACGGTGTATTGTTTCAATTAATGATACCATAATGTCTAAAAGAGTCAAGTTGGATTTCACGAGATACTATAAAAATAATTTCTACAATAGTTCTGAGACTAGTCTCAAGCAGGCCATCAAGTTTAACAAAGGAGAGCGAGAAATACCATTGAGACGATTAGAAAAATTAAAGAATAAATCCAAATTAGATGATAAAGATAGTGAATTCATTGTTCATTGGTTTAGAAATGATTTAAGAGTTCAAGACAATTCAAGTTTGTTTAAATCTGTTGAAGAAAGTAAAAAAGTTGGAAAGAAAGTGGTTGGTATTTATATCATATCTACTAAATTTTGGGCTGCTCATTTAGACTCACCATGGAAAATTTATTTAATTGAAACAGCATTGAAAGAATTGTCTAAAGATTTGGAAAAATTTAACATCCCATTATCAATTTTTTATTTGAATGATGCAGAGAAAGAAATTAATTTTGCAAAATGGTTCAAAGATTTACTGAAGGATAAATTTCAATCAAGTTCTGTCAATATTAATTTGGTTTATGATTTTGATGAATTGAATAGGGATATTGACGTTTTGAAAGCTGGTGTAAATGTTAATTATTTCCATGATTTATGCGTTGTTGAACCACTTACATTGGTTACAAACTCAACAAAGACACAATACTCTAAATTTTCACCTTGGTTTAAAAAATGGTTGGAGGTTATCAAGGAAAATCCCATTGAATTGAAGAATTTGGATCCAAAGACTGATAAGTTGAAAGATTGGGATTTCTCCAAGTATCAATTCAAAGACGATTATAACCTCTCTTTAGAATTCAAATTGTCATCATTAGAAGCATTTGGTGTTACAAGTAATGATATTAAGAAGTTTACTGATGCATCAGAAAACTTTAGTCAAGATAAAGCGTTGAAGAATCTACAAAATTGGCTCTCTAAAGATGCATCAACATATGAATCAAAGAAAGATCTTCCAGTTTATACCAAATCAACTTCTAATCTTTCAAGTTATTTAGCAACAGGTGTTATCTCACCAAGACAAGTTGTGAAAGAAGCTGAAAAGTTCAAATCAAATAGCAAAAATAAGCTATTGAAGAACAGTATCGATGCTTTTATCAGGGAAGTTGCATTTAGAGATTTTTATAAACACGTTCTCACTAATTGGCCATATTTGGAGTTCAACATTCCTTATAATTTCGCAACAATTGATATTAAATTGGATGAAGATCCTTCAAAATTTGAAAAATGGGCTCAAGGTAAAACAGGATTCCCAATAATTGATGCAATAATGAGAAAACTGTTGAAAACAGGGTATATTAATAATCGTTGTCGAATGATAACTGCTAGTTTTTTATCAAAAGATTTAAATCAAGACTGGAGATGGGGACAAGATTGGTTTCATCATCATCTCATAGATGGTGATTATAGCTCAAATAGTGCAGGTTGGCAATGGTGTTCAAGTGTAGGTGTGGATGCTCAACCTTGGTTTAGAATTTTTAACGTTTACACTCAGAGTAAAAAGTTTGATCCAGATGGTGAGTTCATAAGAGAATGGGTTCCTGAACTTGCTGATGTGAAAGATAATAAAACCATCCATACCGGAGAGGGTGTTGATGGATATACTCCACCATTAGTGAATAGGGAGGAAGCAAGAGAGGAAACACTTGACAGATACCGGGAAGCTTTAACTTGAACGGTTTACACTTTGGATATAATTTCAAGCCTTAAATTCTTTATTATGCATTGATTCTCAAAATTGTCCATTCATTACTTTTAGTATCATCTCTTTAAATTCGTTTTTCTCAGATTCTGACTTCAAGTAGGACGTCAAAGGATTATTTTCGACATTGAAAATTTTCAAATTCTGTCCATAGTGTGATATAAATTTGAGAAGATATTCAAAACTTCCCAAAATCAAATTGTTCTTCAAGTCAATTATTGATAGGTGTGGGAACTTTTTGATGATTTTATGAAAATACAGTTCCGTGATGCCTGAGTTTTCAATCACCATCGAGTTTAATCTTGGATTTATAAATAATGCATTGTTATCTTCTTCCAAAAACTCCAAGTTGTAATCATATGCCTTGAAATCTTGCAAGACAGTGAATCTCCCCTTTAGTTCAACTTTACCGTCAATTGATATCTTCTTCAATTTGAATGTCTCTCCAGTGTTTCCTATTATGAGGTAGTTGGAATTTCCCCTAATTTCAAGATGCTCTAGATTTGACTTTGAAATGTTAGGTCCATAAAGAAGTTCATTATCATTGAGCAATAGCTTGTTTAAGCGCGTGAATTCAATGTTTTCAATCCCAGTTATCTTATTGTTAGATAGATCAATCTCTTTCAAACTTGGAAAGT
The DNA here is from genome assembly GCA_003706615.3 of Gotozyma montana. Classification (NCBI taxonomy): domain Eukaryota; kingdom Fungi; phylum Ascomycota; class Saccharomycetes; order Phaffomycetales; family Phaffomycetaceae; genus Gotozyma; species Gotozyma montana. The sequence goes on from PPLU03000003.1 coordinate 933,012, forward strand.
CACCAGAATTGAAAGTAAGATTTTGCCTTATTTTGTTATCTGCTAGATTCAAAGTTACCAAGTTTGGAAGCCTTTTGAAAACATCTAGAGTTGCAATTTTATTCCCACTCAAATTCATTGATGAAACCAATTCAAAATTTGCAGCGTTATTCAAATGATCACATATAATATTGTTTGATAAGTCCAAAATTTCGACAGCTAAAGGTATCCCTTCAAAGCTAGTGATTTTATTGTTCGAGGCTTTCAAATTTTTCAATGACGGGAGATATTCTGATAATCTGTTGAGTGATAGAAGCTGGGAATTGGACAAATCAACACTTGAAAAATGGTCCCAGTCTGAACCAGGATTAATTGCTGTGGTCAAAGCCGATATCAAAGCCTTTTTGGATTCCGAAAAACTTATATCTAGAGAGGAAACAGAGGTCACATCAGCTCGCTTCTGTTTTTGATTAGATTTTTCCACTTTATCTTGCTTTACCCATTTTTCCAGTTTATCATCGAACACCATTGATAAGTCAGTAGGTGATATAAGTTTTATTGGGACTTTGAAATTTATCGGATTTTTCAACTCATTTGAAATCAATGTAGGTTTTATCAATTTTGGGGTATCTAAAGGGGAGTCAACGTATTTTGTTTGAAAATGTGACATCTTCCCACTGTTCAAAGTAGAGCCAGACATTTTTATTTTAGGCATTTCCTGGAAACTGAACGCTGACTTATTGTAATCATCCGATATGAAGTCTATTGATTCGGATAGATGGGTGTCCGATTGATCCGTTTCATACTGCTTGAGGTCATCTGGTGAAGAAACATCCTCATCCTCTATTCCGTATGTCATTTTCAATTTTTCCCAGGTAACATTACTATTATCATCAGCGTCATCTGTAATATCCACTTTCAACTTCACATCAAGCCTGTTCTCTCTGGTTTCTTCATTTCCAAATTTTTTCAAAGCCATGGTTGGATCAAGTGTTTTAGTGTTCGACTCGTTCTCTTTCAGGCTCAGCTTAACCTTCATAAAGTCAGCCAGAGAAACATCTCCTATCTCTGTATTATGTATCACTGTATCTTGATCATCCCATTTGTTTTCTATAATGGACGCGTCGCCCTCAAACTCATCGTTGATCTTCAAAGAAGGTATCTGCAAATGATTCTTCGATGTGAGTTTGTTTTCTGAGTGACTGGAGAACCCTAGATGAAAGTCTTGTAACTTCTCACGGATATTCTTTGTCGGAGAGTCGACAGCTATGCTCATTGTGATGATGGCGCTTAGCACTTCAAGTTGCAAAAGTGGGTTAAAATGCAAATTTGTGGTTTTTTATTTGTTTATTTTTGTTTTTTTATGTTTTTTTGTTTTGTTTTTGTGTCACAGAGCAGAAGTCGCGAACATCCAGACACCAGAGGGATGGCATAAAAATTCAGAGTGAAACGGATTTAAGCCATTTATCAACACTCGATCTAAGTTTCACTAACAAAGATGTCTAACAAAGTGCTGTGTTTGCACGGTTTCCTTCAAAATGGGAAAATATTCAGTGAGAAATCCTCAGGTCTCAGAAAACTATTGAAGAAAAGTGGTTTCCAGTTAGATTACATTGATGGTCCAATTGTGCTAGCCAAATCTGACTTACCATTCGAAGTTGATGATGAGAAATGGAATGAAATTGTCGAAAGTGAGATCAACAAGGCTTGGTTCTATCACGACAGTATATCAAAGAACCTGGATATCGAAAAGGCTTTGGAAACTGTTGTTAGACATATTGAAGAGAATGGGCCATACGTTGGTATCATCGGTTTCAGTCAAGGTGCTGCTATCTCCACTATTATCTCCAACATCATCAAGAGTAAATACAACAAGAACTACTTCCAATTCGCAACTCATGTCTCTGGTTATACATTTACTGAACCAAGAGACTTAGAAAATCCAAATCCAGATGACTTGATAATCACATCCAAATTTGTTGAAGATTTCACTCCCCCAATTACTGACCCAGAATATAAGACTAAAAACATTATCATATATGGTGAAAATGACAACTCAGTGCCAGGTAAAAGATCCGAGTACCTTGCGGCGCTTTACCCAGAGGAATTGAAGACAGTGTTCAAGCATGATGGTGGTCATTTTGTTCCTAACAAGAAGGACTTCTTGAGACCAGTTGTTGAAGCTATTGAAGAGGCAGTGAAAACAGACGCTTGATCTTTAGTACCATAGGCAATTGCTCAAAAATCTCTCACTAACCTCTCAGTTTTGTCAATTATCTCAATGTTTTGGTCAGAAAATACGGGAAAAAACGTCATCTCAATAGAAAAAGATATAGAAAGCTTTAATCATAGAATCCCTTGTTACTCGTAGCCCTCGAAAATCGATATCCAACACTCTTGAGCCCTTGAGAGAGACATCTCGCTTGTCTTTGCCAAACACTAAATTTTTCTCATGTCACGTGATACCCGGAATAAATCGGCGGTTTGCACCTTGAAAACGCCAAAATGGAAAAAAAACCACAAACATTAAAGCTTTTACACAAAAACAAACCCCACACAACCTCAGCTGCTGCCATGAACTTTGCTAAACTGGACGAGCAGGACCACTATAGTCTCCCTCTCAGTCGGGGTTACAAAAAGCTGTCCAAAGACTCCCCAGATGGTGAGGGAAAGCAGCGTGTGTCTGATATTCACTCAATAGATGTTGACAACGAATCACACGAAAGCCCAGGTCCAGATAACTCGAGGAAAGACAACGTGGTACCGCCCTTGACCAATGAAGACTCAAACCTATCTGATATAGGAGATACAACACAATCTGTTAGCAGGTTACGAAATATACTTCGGGTGCTAGCGAAATACATGAAATTCATAGGGCCCGGGTTGATGGTGAGCATTAGTTTTATCGATCCTGGTAACTATTCCACCGCCGTTGCTGCTGGATCTGCTTTAAAGTACAAGCTTCTCTTCACAGTTCTACTTTCCAACGTTCTTGCGGCTTTTTTTCAAATACTTGCAGCTAAGCTAGGTGCTGTTACTGGACTAGACTTGAGTTCAAACTGCCGAAAGCATCTACCAAGGTCACTCAATATCTTAGTTTACGTTATTGCTGAGATTGCAATTATCGCCACGGATATCACTGATTTGATAGGGTGCGCTATTGCCCTGAATATTCTTTTCAAAATACCTTTAGTTTTAGGCGTTCTTTTAACTGTCATTGATGTGTTGTTTGTTTTAATGGCCTACAGACCAGGGTCTTCTCTGAAATTTATCAGATTATTTGAAGCATTTGTCGGCTCATTCATGATTTTGACTGTTATCTGCTTCAGTTGCTTGTTGTTCAAAGTTCACGTTCCTCAAAAACTCGAGGTTTTTGAAGGATTTTTACCTTCCAAGGACGTTTTTCAAGGAGATGGACTGATCTTATCAATGGCTATCTGTGGTGCTAGCATAATGCCTCATTCCTTATTTCTAGGGTCTGGTGTTGTTCAAGCTAGATTGAAAGATTATGATATCAAAAATGGAAATTATAAAAAGGATGATGAAGAGGATGAGAACAGTTTGACCTCGAATTATAGGCCATCCCTGTCTTCCATCAAAGACACGATGGGGTACACAATGGCAGAGCTTCTATTTTCTCTCTTCACAGTTGCCTTGTTTGTCAATTCTGCTATTTTGATAGTTGCTGGATCTACTTTGTTCGGTCAACCTGAAGCACATGATGCTGATTTGTTTTCTATCCATCAGCTTTTGAAAGAAAATTTGTCAGACTTTGCAGGGCTAATTTTTGTTCTTGCGCTACTCTTTTCTGGAGAATCGGCCGCTTTTACCACTACAATTGCTGGACAGATTGTCAGTGAAGGTCATTTGCATTGGTCTGTTTCCCCGACTATTCGTCGAACCATTACTAGATGTGTTGCGATAGTCCCTTGTATTTTACTGGTACTCGTCTCTGGTAGAAGTGGATTATCATCCGCATTGAATGCCTCACAAGTTATCTTGTCATTATTATTGCCTTTTGTTTCTGCTCCATTGCTTTATTTCACTGCAAATCCAAAGATAATGAGAGTTAGAGATGACGATGTCTGTTACGAAGGAGTTGATGTTCTTGAATTAGAGAATTTAGATACAGAAGGTTCAAATGAAGTCAGAGATAGCTTTGAGATTACAGAGACAGGACTAAGATACTTAGATATGAGTAACTCTTTATTGACAAATATTGTTGCTGCTTTGATCTGGCTCTTGATTTCAGGTTTAAATTTTTACTTGATATGGAATGTTGCTACAGGAAATCAATCTTCGTTGTGAATTATGATGCGCCTGTTCATTTTGATTTTCTTTTATATTTAGAAAGTTTAGGAAGGGATAAAGATCTGCTTCGTTGTTGTTAAATTATTGTTTTGTTGTTTTGTTTTGAGTTTTGAGTTTTTAAATGCATTATAAGTTGTTTCCATCTTTCTATCAGTATATGAAATTCGGGTAACCGTATGTAGTCCTGGGGTTAGCTCTCAATCTTCATTCCTTTTCTAACACGGTCAAACATTTCCAATCTATCAATCCATCTCAATATGCGGGGGTAGTCCGTGAAATCTATCACATTGGAAGATCTGGCCCTGACAACCCAGGGATACGCAGATATATCCGCAATATTTAGGCCAGCACCAACCAACCATCCTTCATTATCCAGTAGCCTTTGCTCGTAAACCTGGAAGACTCTTCTGGTTTCTTCCTGGTACCAATTTATAGCATAATCAAATTCTTCCAAAACTGCTCGATATTTATTGTGATCTACCATTGTTCCTTTAAGTTGTTTCATGGAACTAGTGAAGAAGGATAATTGGCCTTGAATAGGGGAATGGTCCGATATTTGGAACATCAACCAATTGGTTTGATCCCAGTAAAGATGTTCATAAGTTGAATAATTGTTCGTATCTTGTTCGCTTACTCTTTTCAAACTATAAGAAAATTTGGAGGAGTTATCATACCTATCAGCAAGATACGATAGAATAGCCCCTGTCTCAAAAACAGTTATCAGCTCTTTGTCACCATTGTCGAGTTTCTGGGATTTCTGCGATTTGGAATCTGTTAGAACTGGAATTCGACCATTGGGGTTCATTTTCAGAAACCAATCTTGCTTGTGTTCATTGGAGTATATATCAATCTTCCTGTAGTTATAGTTCAGCTCGAGTAGCTCCAGAAAAATGGTTATCTTTTGAGCATTGGGAGATGTCCCAAGTGCATATAGAGTGATTGATGGCGTAGTAGTAAGTTCTGCTTTCTGAATTGACGAGCCATAGTTCAGCTGTGAGACCATATCGATATTGACAAGAAGGAAAGTTCTATGATGACGGGTATCTCCATCAAAAACTGTATAAGAGCTCTAGGTGTTGAAATTGGTTACGAATGAATCATTAGAGCTTCGGATCAATTATTTTGGTTTTGTTGCTTGGTGGAAAACTGAGATGATGCGATTTCACCATCCCAACCGCCATAGTTGTAAAATTGAAAAAACATGGGGGACAAAGTAAGTAGGTAACTAGTACTGCTTCATCTGATGCGATTCGTACATCAAATTCGAGCATCGAGAATCGGGATTCCCTAGGGGAGCTGAACTACAATCATTTGAGCCGCCACCTCTCCGCAGACCTCACGTTCTTCACATTCACGATGTTCAGCGCTTTGATCCATGAGAAACGATACCTTGACAACCAGGCCCAAATCTGCTTCCAGCTCACTGCATCAATCGCCGGAACGTTAAAGCTGACGTGTCATTATTGTCTTCGTAAACCTCAGCTCCAAAGAAATGAAGATGGTCATTCCCCGAGTTTGTTTACATCACACAAACAGACGTTTTTGTGACACAAAACCAAAAAAACAACAACAAACGCAAAGACCTCCTTCTTTGGATAACCCCCGAAGAGTCACCAGCATTGATACAAAAATGTCATAGTGTTATAGGTACCTGATCAAGATGATGCGTACACTCCATTGACATCTGGTTGGTGAGATGGACCAAAAAAAACCATATCACTACTGATAGCAGGTTAGGAAATTAGAGTGAGTAGCTCGGATCAATGTATCGGCTAACGCCCTGTTACTTCCTAGTCTCCATCATACATGATACTACTCTCATTGACAATATATCTCTCCATGCTGCTACATACTCTGCCAACTTCAAATCATCACAGGTAAGGAAACTAAAGTGTTTTTTCCTTTACCATTTATTCTCCCTTCGAGGCAAATAATACTGCTTCCAAAAATATTACCGCCCATATAACTTCCCACTATGTCAATCTACATTTCCTATCTCTATGCGACTCAGAACAAGTATATCTTGTAATGTAATAAAGCAATAGCGCTTGTGTTGCCTTTGTTTTCACTACGTACTCTTTTTCAAGTTAAGCGGCTTGCACGAAGGACAACTTTATGGTCTAGAGAAACTCATGAAACTATCGTAATCGTCAGTTCATGGGTTCAATGACGTTACATGTAAACACGTCA